>KZ309469.1:801024-1017835 GCA_000376725.2 Ladona fulva
GATTGATGAAGAGATTCAGCGGCATTTACCTCAGCTACTCTCCGAAATAATTTTCCGCTTCGTGATAATTAATTGGCAATTTTTTAGATCTCATTCGGCGCGTTACATGGTATATTGCCCAAAAGGTTGCCCTTTATTTCTTGTTTTTGCGGAATGTATTTGTGCGGGAGTGACCTGACCCAATGCCTCAGCGAGTTCTATGTTACATTAATCTTATAAATCACAAGATCCGCAAGATTTAGAAAAATAATCAGTACTTTAATTTAATTCAGGTGGCTAGTGTTATAAAAAGAGATAAATATAACGTAATTTTCTATTCGCTATAGCAATTAATGAATTTTTATTACCATAAAAGTTACTGAGCGATATTATTAGTATTGTTGCCCAGTCATATTATTGATGAATTATTGTTATTGAGTAATATGACGAAAACTGAGCCTTATTCTTGGATTACTTTATTAAGTCAGTTAATTAAGTTTGTTGAGTCACTTTATAATTATGTTATTGGACTGCATTGAGTTGTTGTGAGTAAAGGGAGAAACAGAGATGTGTATGAGCCACATGTTGCTCCCGAGCAACAGTTAGGTCACGTACTCGTATGATGTGGTGCTGGAGTTCCTAATCCGCGGGCGTTTAATCAATGCAATGCCGGCCTGCTTCTTGAAAATAAACCCCCTTTTTAACAAATTCTATGCAATTTAACATTTACTATTGATTGATGGAATAGGAATGAAGAGATTTTTTGATTGAAATATACCCACAAAAAGTGAAAATTGGTTATAATGTAGAATAACGTATTTTTTTGAGCAGGAAGAGGAAATTAAAACAACTGGACTTACCCCATGGCTTATGTAGCGTTCTTGGTTTCGTCATGTCGGGTCATCATCAGGCGAAATTTCGAACAATCGTAATAACAGAAACAAAAGTTATTTTTCTTTCCTTCTTCGACACGATGGAGTCCAACCAAGAAGTCGTAATTGGAGTAATAGGTGGTGTCATTGTACATTAATTGATCAAACGGTAACTATTTGCTATGGAGGTCCGTTTCGGTTAAATCGAAATTGCTTCCATGCGGCTCCCGAAAACTTCCCAAACGCTATTGCTGCACCCTTAAGATAAACCATTATACCTCACTGGTGTAGTGTATCCCGAATGGTAGAAGCAGTGAAACAATTCTCCGGAAGATTGAAAATAGCTCCTGGCAATCGTTGTTGGCTCTAAAAATTTGAGATGAGCAGCGTTGCTAGCGAAAATAAAAATGCGGAATGAGTGTCTCACGCGAAGGATATGGAGACGAGCTCTATCGTTAATGCACGCGCCGGCATTCTGTAATTAGCGTGTCGGAAGATGAAGAAGGGGGAGCCACGTATTCTTCGCTTATTACTAGAGGACGTCCCTATTCTCATGATTTCGATGTTCGGTTGCGCTGTTTTTCGGAAGAAGCGAAACTCTGACAGTTTAATTTCAGTACTTGGGTGGCTGATATTTCGTAGCCTCGATTGCTCTTCCCTGTCAGTAGACCGCAAGGTAGATCTTAGTTATCAGCGTAATATCAAAGAGTCTGTTTGTATAATATTCATCCCCTTCACGATTAGGTACGAATAGCTCTAAAAGGAGAATGAAGCTTACTTGGCTAGATGAGGAGTGAGATAGTTTTCCCTTACCCTCCTCTAAGCGAGAACGTTAAGAGTTGAACCTATCGGAAAATGATTCCATGACACTTTTTATAGCATACTATAAATGCGTGGAAAAGTACGCGCGTAAATGAACGCCATTAGCATCTCTCGAAGCTCAATATATCGCATATTATCGTGATCAAGAATGAAATAAAAGAAATTGAACAATAGATTTCTCTCTATTCTTTACTACAAGGCGAGTAAAAACTATTCCATCCTAGATATGGTAGCTGGAGCAGTATCAAAGAGTAGAAATTATATGCCATAGCTGCCAAATCTTTCACGATGTGGACTTAGATTTAGATTTGTACCCGCAAGCCGCCAGTGGCATATATAGCACTTTATTAACGATTTACTTAATCTACCCTATTAGCTTCTCCGATGCTATTTGGAAAGAACGACCAGAATTAACTATCCGTTTTAGCAATTATTTCCTTGTCATGCATTCATCTCTGGGCCAGGGGAAGAGGGGGCCACTCGGCTTCATCTGGCCCAGCATAAATAAACAACAAGTCAAGTCATCTCTTTCGGGATCACAGTGAAGGAAAAACAAGAATACAATGAAAATGTATAATACTTTATTAACCAGAAAGAATTAAGCTATCGTTGAGTTGACTATGTACATAGTATTGCATCAAAAGCACTTGTAAATCTCGGATGTTATGCGGGACACTAACAGCTTCATTACGGCGCACCGGTTGAGGAGACGACTCACGGAACTTAACAAGAATCGCTTTTCCTCGGAATTTCTCCTCAGAATACCAAGGCACCTCCTCCATCGCTTCCCCGATTGCCGCATAACATTGTGATAACCTATAAGTCAGCAATCGGCCTACTTCTTAAAAGAGTCCCCTAAAGGGTGGTAAGTCCCGGGTAATTGGTCTGGAACAGAGTTAAAGGATAAGGCGAGGCGAAATTGCGAGGCGCTACGTATTTAGCGGACGAAACACGGGGAGATGATGGCATGTGGTCGGATGCAGTGGAAGAATGCATGTGCAGGGATTGTGCATCCAAATCGAATTAACGATCACGGCTTACATCGTGCATATCGCATTCTGGACTATTACTAGGAGGGCTGACCCCAAAGATATGCAAGGCGATCGGCTTCCTTGGCAACAGTGTTGTGTCCCGGAAGCACTCTGCATTACCGCCCCGGCAGTTCAGTTTTGCTTAGGGTTATTATCTACCCCCGGGGGTACGCCCAGATATACCAATATAATCTGATATAGAGTTTAGAACCCGCTTCGATCGTCTTAAAACGAAGCAAAAAATTTTGCTGAAGGAAAAACGGTAAGGTTAATAGTTAAATTGTTTAATTAATTCCGTATCGTATTTGTTTTGTTTTTACTTGTTGGCAAAATCATGCGCAATTACTACCAAAACGTAAGATCTTTCTGTTATTTGACTGTTTCTAAGACTTTTTGGTCTCGTGGACATCTTTCTAAATTCATTCATGTTTACCAGCCACATCATATTCAGTTAATTTGCTGTGATATTGTTTTTATTGTACTAGAAGTTAATAGTCCAGTGTTAATTTCAGTATTAATCGATGGTTTCAGCCTTTACTGTGTGGAATTCCATAAAGGTAAAGATGGAAACAGAACGAATTTATTTCTGACTTTACATTAATTCGAATCGTTCTTGAAGGTTAAGTTCTTCGTTAGATGAAAAAGTTATATTATCATTTTCACGGTTCGCGGACCTCTGGTAGAGAATCACTACATTATTTCGCAATTAAAGTGATTAAATAGCGAATAAATGTATTAAAAATACTTTAATGTCGATGAAATATCTTTTAGAGAAGAGCTTAGGAAAGAGCCTTACACTGTGTGTTAGGACAGGGAAGGTTTGGACTAGCTGATTTGAAATGATAAAATATGACATTCGTGTCGTGTGCTCTTAAGATTTCTTTACGATCATAACTTTTTTGCAAGTACTCTATTTTTGTATAAATATACGTAGTATTATTTTTAATTTTATGTTTAGATTGTTACTACATTATTCTGAGTGATTGACGCAGATCGCTACGAATATCTGTGAAAAGAAATACATTATAGCATCAAACTACCAATTTTCATCGAAATCTGCGAAATTATATACTCTTGTTAGATTCTTAAAAAAATGTCACTGAGAGGACTCAAACAGCACGAAATGTTTTGTAATATTTTTGGAAATTTTCTCGCTATTTTAATTCAAAAGCAGGATTCGATAACAGGAATAAATCTCTTTATCGAATTTCATTTCGTATGGAACGTATCTCGATGTCGTACGGCCATAAATTCTAGTTACATTTTGCAAAAGAAATTATGTCTGCCAGCATTATAAATACACTAATGAAATGCCATAGAAAGCTTACGTGCATTTCTTAGGGAAGTAAATGCCAGTCATTTGAAGGGGAGACTTGAGGTGTGTAGAAAGTAGCCAAATATCTACGGAGTGGCGACATTTAATTCTGTTCAAAGGTTGGAAGCTGTCCGAATTCTGGATTTGAAAAAAATTGCTCTGTAGCGTTTCTGAAAATATTTCAATTCTGGACTTACTTTTTCTGTAGGATCTAAGTATTCAGCAGCTTTAGCGCGACTAACGGAGGGTTAAATTAGAAGTTGACTGCGCTCTTCGGAGGACAAAAGTTTCCTCTCTCGACTCCGGTGCTCAAAAATAGCCCAAATGACCAAAACCCTCTGTTAGGGAATGCCTGCGGACGGGGGAGGCGCCGGAGGATTATTTCGGGATTTCGCGTGTGGACCATCGGACCGCGTGGCTTTTGCACCGCTATTGCTAACCCTCAACTTTGCTACCTGATGCTTGAGTACCACTTTTCAGAATTGATTCCGAAACTTTCCTGTTGTTACTTTTGAAAATTTTGGTTGAAGTTCACTGAAATTGCAAAATGTCTTGCTAAGACAAGGTGGTGTATGATAGTTATTTCTTGATAGTAACTCAGTTATTTGAAGTATTTTCTTACCATTCTCTTTTACTATGTAAAATAAAAATAGTTATAAGGACTTTCCTTACATATTTGATCGAAATCAAATAATGCGGTCAGAGCAATTGAAAAGAACATGAACAGTATGGAGAAAGATGAATTGCCATTACAAGTCCTACTACGATATGTAATGAAAAGAGAAGTACAGGGAAACCTAGAGATGGATACCCGAACATTACTTCATAAGTTATAGCAGAATAAATTTGTCCAAGTTGTTAAAGTTATTTTCGACTCCTGTGAAATTAAACCACGTAGTATCTTTAACCAAGTGGTGTGAAAACTACGGCCCAGAGCATGCTTTTTGGTCCGCCGATGCAAATGGATTGATAGATGCAATAGTTCTGCAAATTTTAGGTGATTAGAAAATTTATAAATTGTGTCATTGCCCATGTAGTTATGCTGAACTTATCCTCTCTAAATTTAAAGTAATATTTCATTGATTGATAAGAAATAATGATAGAATAATAGAATCCATGGATAGAAAGAAGTTTGTTCCTGTATAAAATTATATGACGTCCCTGAATAATGTTCCTGTAATTCTTGAATACTTGTTCGTTATAATTAATTAATTCTGGCGACAATTGGTGGAGCTTATTCATATTTAGTTCAATGAAAACAAAAGGACTGAGTGATATTTCTTTTTCGTGGAAGTAAAAGAAACTTATACGTTACTTTACGTACGTAACAGTAGCCTGCCGAAACGTGTTGTCTGGCTTTTCGAGTGCTTACTTAGAGCACCATCACCGTAAATCATCAAATTGATTAGAGAAAGCGGGGTAATAACGTCAAGATCAGGCTGGCGGGAAAATTGCAAAATAATTGTCAAATTGCGGAAGCGTTCCGATGAATCCGTGAGAGTTCGGATCCCCGAATGTCGAGACGGAGCAATTTTTCGAAACTTTCAAAGTATGTTTCGCCGGCGAAAGGGAAGAGGCGTTAAAAATTTTCTTGTCTTCAATTAACACGCGTATACTTTCGTAATTAAAAAGTGTCGAACCAAAATTATCCTGGCTGCTGTCGAATTTGTCTCCGGAGATGAAAACAATCGACTCGGTCTCGAAGGCTTGAGCGCAAATTGTGTTAGCGTCGGTTAGGTAAACTGAAGATATTTCCATAGGTGACAACGAGGACTACTTTTTTATCAGAATTTTGGTCCGCATTAGGATGATCTCATCGGGGGCTGTTTGACTAAAATATTTACGTCTAAATTTTTTTCTCGCTCTCGCGATTTACACACTTCCATTCAGAGTTGTGATTAAGCGTTTTATTCGAGGTTTTTAATCAGAATTTGATATTATAAGTTGAAAGAGAGCTTTAGTGAAACGCCATCTGAGTCAGGTTAGAAATCCCTGGAAGAAAGGTGCTCAAAAGTTAGGTCGATAAATGAATGAAGAGAAAGTTCGCTTACGCAGGGCGATCTTCTTGGGCCGATTACACTATGATCAAGAAGCAAGACCATGGCCGGATCTACACGGTCGCCCTGAGGAAACATTTAGTCACTGTCATATTGTTCTCCAAGAAATATTTCAATAATCCCAGCATCTGTTGTTGCCAAGAACCGCGTAACTATTTTATTGGAATATAGTGTTATATAAAATCCTGTTGAGTTTTTGGCTTTTGTTACGATCATTATGACACTGATTAATTGGCATAGCAGACACTATCGGTTATTTCATTAGTCTTAAACGCAGCATTGTCGATGGATATCGTAATTAATTCTCTGATTAAACTTAATTTAGTCGCGATTGTTATATACAAGGACCCATACTTCACTCTCAAATTTTATAGTCTGAGGTATTCATACCGTTTCTGATATCCTAACATCTACGCCTCACTAATTGCAGCGTCCTGAGCGATGGCACGGAGGATAAGAACATTTTTTTAGTTACCCCTTGATCTCACGGCTATTCCCATACCCATTTTTCTTTTCTCGCTTTAAAATACCTTTAATCACGCCTTCTTGTTTATCCCTCGATGTTCCCGAATAAGCCCGGCATCAACGGGCGATTCATTTCTGTTTGCTCGGTGGCGGATTGGTCGCTCCAGGCAATTTTGCGGCGACCTGTTGAGCTCCGCACTGCCTCTTCAAAGAAAAGTACTCTGGAACCATGCCCGCTCTTAAAACAGCTATAGAGTTGAAACGAACCCTTCCGTCTTATCAGAAAAAAATTACCAATCGGCTCGCGACGCTGCAGCGTGTATTCTGAATGATCTGTTTACGTTGTCATAAACAGATGAACGTCGCTTCTATCCATCTTCCGAGTTCTTTGTCTCTAATTGCTGCGATTTCATTCAATCCGCTCCAATAATGTCTCCCTTCGAATTGTATTCGGGCATTATATGGGGTGAATATTGTGTCTTGCCGTTAAATCAGCTCGCTGCATTTGAATGTATCGTTTTCTATGATTTGCTGATCGATTTGACGATTTCTTTGAATGCTTTGATTACCTCAATGGATCGAGATAAATGATCAAGTTGATGAAGTGACGCTCCGTAAACTCCTTTTATGTTTAAGACGCCATAAATATTTGTCCAATTCAGCTAGAGGAAGCAGTAGCAAAACTTTATTTTCGATACAACCAACAAAAAAAACCATGGTTTGGTTTTTTAAATTTTTTGTTACAACCTTTTGAAAAATTTCACAACATTTTTCATTACATTAAGTCAATTCCATTACTTTAAACTTATAACTGATGGAACGAAAAAAATCTTTTTCATAATTTCCCAAAATGTTTTAGGTGCCTAATGATGCTCGTTTTCTTAAACTATTATTATTAATTGAAAAAATGTATTATCTTTATGGTATGTAAATTTTGCAATGCTATATACTATGCGTTTAGTATGTTGCAATGCTGTAAAACTAAAAAGAATTTCATTCCCACTACGCCTTCTTTGNTTTGCAATCCTTTCTCCGGTCTTTAGGTTTAGAAATAATGGAATGCACGACAAACTGCACATAAATCATGCTTTTCTTTGGAATTTATCAAACGCATCATGAGATCCGAAAATATGTTCGCATGTGCATTGCACGTTTTACGAAGAACAACTACTTTGAAACCCTCTCGTTGTATCTTACATATTATTTTAGGGAGTGTCTCTTCAACTATCGGAAGAGTCTTTCTGAACTTCCGAGAGATGTTGTAATTGTAGGTCTTTTATGAGCTTAATTGTCTCAAGAGCCAATAATTGCCCAGATTTTTCTTATTTTAATGGAAAGCTATGTTAACCGTCATAGATATGTTCATCTTCTTTGACTCGATGCAAAAATGTATTACACTACTATATTTTATGGATTTCCTCGTTTTCTGTTGCGTGCGATATTTCCCTCCCCCACCCCTTGTGTATTTCCACAGGCATTCATATTTCCGCGAGTGCGGAATTCATTTCTCCGGTGCCCGTCCCTTCTTTCATCTCATACGCTGTCAACCTGAGTGCGCCAAGAACGAGAAAATGTAATTGAAACAATTGGATTTGTATGGGACTGCATGTAAGCAGGAGTGGCTTATCTTGTAGTTGGACGGATCCCTTCCTCTCAGTGATTACTCCATTTGAATAAGAATGGAAGTCGGCTTACTTGATATAGTACGACTTTTCCTAATGCTAGTTTCGAGTTCATTCGCCCCTGGGGTTTTCGTGTGCTTTATTCTTATGCGTGGATATTCACTAGTAAAAGGACATTCCTTTCGTGTTCATGTAGAATCTGTAATTGAGTAGCCTTGGTTTTTAGTAACTCAATGGGACATTGTCTCTAGCAATTGTTGCTATCGAGTTTTCAATAATGGATTTCTTGTGTGGATTGGTTACAATCCGTTGAATAAAGATACAATATTAAAAATAAACAAAGAAATTTACCTTTGATCGTATACAGAAATTTAAACGATAACGAGACAAGTCCGCTGTAAGACCAAGAAAATTTTTATTCTTTACTAATTTTAATGAAACTAAAATCAAAGAAATTGGAAACAACAGGATCATTTGTTGAATGTTATCTAAATGAATAGATCCTTATTTAAAGAATAATTTTGTTGTACAGAAACTATTTCAGAGAGTATTTACTTTTTTCGGATTCTGCTTAAATTAGGAATTTATGAAATTACTATTTAATTTCTCGGATAATGAATGGTGAAATTCACGAAACTTTCCATCTCGATACAAATGGTTTGCTATAATTGCACTGTGGCAATATTTTCCCATCAACCAGTGCTTCGTTTTTACGGAGCAATTCGATGATTTGATTGGCAATTTATGTACTTATATTTCGAGAATTCCTTTGTATGAAATAAATTTCCCGCATTTACTGGCATTTCTTTTCTGTTTCTCCTTTTTATGGTAGATAATTCTAGGACGTAAGTTTTCCTCTTTTAGTTCGGACGGGGACGGAGCTTTCAAGACTTATGCAAGCAGTTCATTTTTAATAATCCTGACTTCGTTTAATTTTCATGCACCCGAATTAATTTTGACGGTAATTGAGCAATTTCTGTAATTATGGTTGCACCCCAATTATTACGTAATTTAAATGAATTTGTGTTTGACTTACTTAAGCTACTCAGGTTTGGCTAACTCAAGCTTCTCTTTAATATTCCTTTTTTAAAATTAGATCATTATTTAATATTAGCATTCAAGCTTTTAGGGTATCCTCGACTTTTTCGTTGAATTTGTCTTGTTACTCATAAATAATTGACTTTTACTTCGTTTCCAGAAGTCTGTTTGATAGTGAAGAAGATTTAGTCTCCGATTAATTGAGGCGTTACTAATGTCGTTTCGGTAAAGCCGGTTCACCTTTTTTATGACGTCATATATTTCATTATGAGCAGTTTTATCAACATCTTCATCGAAGCGAGATTGATGAAGAGATTCAGCGGCATTTACCTCAGCTACTCTCCGAAATAATTTTCCGCTTCGTGATAATTAATTGGCAATTTTTTAGATCTCATTCGGCGCGTTACATGGTATATTGCCCAAAAGGTTGCCCTTTATTTCTTGTTTTTGCGGAATGTATTTGTGCGGGAGTGACCTGACCCAATGCCTCAGCGAGTTCTATGTTACATTAATCTTATAAATCACAAGATCCGCAAGATTTAGAAAAATAATCAGTACTTTAATTTAATTCAGGTGGCTAGTGTTATAAAAAGAGATAAATATAACGTAATTTTCTATTCGCTATAGCAATTAATGAGTTTTTATTACCATCAAAGTTACTGAGCGATATTATTAGTATTGTTGCCCAGTCATATTATTGATGAATTATTGTTATTGAGTAATATGACGAAAACTGAGCCTTATTCTTGGATTACTTTATTAAGTCAGTTAATTAAGTTTGTTGAGTCACTTTATAATTATGTTATTGGACTGCATTGAGTTGTTGTGAGTAAAGGGAGAAACAGAGATGTGTATGAGCCACATGTTGCTCCCGAGCAACAGTTAGGTCACGTACTCGTATGATGTAGTGCTGGAGTTCCTAATCCGCGGGCGTTTAATCAATGCAATGCCGGCCTGCTTCTTGAAAATAAACCCCCTTTTTAACAAATTCTATGCAATTTTACATTTACTATTGATTGATGGAATAGGAATGAAGACATTTTTTGATTGAAATATACCCACAAAAAGTGAAAATTGGTTATAATGTAGAAAAACGTATTTTTTTGAGCAGGAAGAGGAAATTAAAACAACTGGACTACCCCATGGCTTATGTAGCGTTCTTGGTTTCGTCATGTCGGGTCATCATCAGGCGAAATTTCGAACAATCGAAATAACAGAAACAAAAGTTATTTTTCTTTCCTTCTTCGACACGATGGAGTCCAACCAAGAAGTCGTAATTGGAGTAATAGGTGGTGTCATTGTACATTAATTGATCAAACGGTAACTATTTGCTATGGAGGTCCGTTTCGGTTAAATCGAAATTGCTTCCATGCGGCTCCCGAAAACTTCCCAAACGCTATTGCTGCACCCTTAAGATAAACCATTATACCTCACTGGTGTAGTGTATCCCGAATGGTAGAAGCAGTGAAACAATTCTCCGGAAGATTGAAAATAGCTCCTGGCAATCGTTGTTGGCTCTAAAAATTTGAGATGAGCAGCGTTGCTAGCGAAAATAAAAATGCGGAATGAGTGTCTCACGCGAAGGATATGGAGACGAGCTCTATCGTTAATGCACGCGCCGGCATTCTGTAATTAGCGTGTCGGAAGATGAAGAAGGGGGAGCCACGTATTCTTCGCTTATTACTAGAGGACGTCCCTATTCTCATGATTTCGATGTTCGGTTGCGCTGTTTTTCGGAAGAAGCGAAACTCTGACAGTTTAATTTCAGTACTTGGGTGGCTGATATTTCGTAGCCTCGATTGCTCTTCCCTGTCAGTAGACCGCAAGGTAGATCTTAGTTATCAGCGTAATATCAAAGAGTCTGTTTGTATAATATTCATCCCCTTCACGATTAGGTACGAATAGCTCTAAAAGGAGAATGAAGCTTACTTGGCTAGATGAGGAGTGAGATAGTTTTCCCTTACCCTCCTCTAAGCGAGAACGTTAAGAGTTGAACCTATCGGAAAATGATTCCATGACACTTTTTATAGCATACTATAAATGCGTGGAAAAGTACGCGCGTAAATGAACGCCATTAGCATCTCTCGAAGCTCAATATATCGCATATTATCGTGATCAAGAATGAAATAAAAGAAATTGAACAATAGATTTCTCTCTATTCTTTACTACAAGGCGAGTAAAAACTATTCCATCCTAGATATGGTAGCTGGAGCAGTATCAAAGAGTAGAAATTATATGCCATAGCTGCCAAATCTTTCACGATGTGGACTTAGATTTAGATTTGTACCCGCAAGCCGCCAGTGGCATATATAGCACTTTATTAACGATTTACTTAATCTACCCTATTAGCTTCTCCGATGCTATTTGGAAAGAACGACCAGAATTAACTATCCGTTTTAGCAATTATTTCCTTGTCATGCATTCATCTCTGGGCCAGGGGAAGAGGGGGCCACTCGGCTTCATCTGGCCCAGCATAAATAAACAACAAGTCAAGTCATCTCTTTCGGGATCACAGTAAAGGAAAAACAAGAATACAATGAAAATGTATAATACTTTATTAACCAGAAAGAATTAAGCTATCGTTGAGTTGACTATGTACATAGTATTGCATCAAAAGCACTTGTAAATCTCGGATGTTATGCGGGACACTAACAGCTTCATTACGGCGCACCGGTTGAGGAGACGACTCACGGAACTTAACAAGAATCGCTTTTCCTCGGAATTTCTCCTCAGAATACCAAGGCACCTCCTCCATCGCTTCCCCGATTGCCGCATAACATTGTGATAACCTATAAGTCAGCAATCGGCCTACTTCTTAAAAGAGTCCCCTAAAGGGTGGTAAGTCCCGGGTAATTGGTCTGGAACAGAGTTAAAGGATAAGGCGAGGCGAAATTGCGAGGCGCTACGTATTTAGCGGACGAAACACGGGGAGATGATGGCATGTGGTCGGATGCAGTGGAAGAATGCATGTGCAGGGATTGTGCATCCAAATCGAATTAACGATCACGGCTTACATCGTGCATATCGCATTCTGGACTATTACTAGGAGGGCTGACCCCAAAGATATGCAAGGCGATCGGCTTCCTTGGCAACAGTGTTGTGTCCCGGAAGCACTCTGCATTACCGCCCCGGCAGTTCAGTTTTGCTTAGGGTTATTATCTACCCCCGGGGGTACGCCCAGATATACCAATATAATCTGATATAGAGTTTAGAACCCGCTTCGATCGTCTTAAAACGAAGCAAAAAATTTTGCTGAAGGAAAAACGGTAAGGTTAATAGTTAAATTGTTTAATTAATTCCGTATCGTATTTGTTTTGTTTTTACTTGTTGGCAAAATCATGCGCAATTACTACCAAAACGTAAGATCTTTCTGTTATTTGACTGTTTCTAAGACTTTTTGGTCTCGTGGACATCTTTCTAAATTCATTCATGTTTACCAGCCACATCATATTCAGTTAATTTGCTGTGATATTGTTTTTATTGTACTAGAAGTTAATAGTCCAGTGTTAATTTCAGTATTAATCGATGGTTTCAGCCTTTACTGTGTGGAATTCCATAAAGGTAAAGATGGAAACAGAACGAATTTATTTCTGACTTTACATTAATTCGAATCGTTCTTGAAGGTTAAGTTCTTCGTTAGATGAAAAAGTTATATTATCATTTTCACGGTTCGCGGACCTCTGGTAGAGAATCACTACATTATTTCGCAATTAAAGTGATTAAATAGCGAATAAATGTATTAAAAATACTTTAATGTCGATGAAATATCTTTTAGAGAAGAGCTTAGGAAAGAGCCTTACACTGTGTGTTAGGACAGGGAAGGTTTGGACTAGCTGATTTGAAATGATAAAATATGACATTCGTGTCGTGTGCTCTTAAGATTTCTTTACGATCATAACTTTTTTGCAAGTACTCTATTTTTGTATAAATATACGTAGTATTATTTTTAATTTTATGTTTAGATTGTTACTACATTATTCTGAGTGATTGACGCAGATCGCTACGAATATCTGTGAAAAGAAATACATTATAGCATCAAACTACCAATTTTCATCGAAATCTGCGAAATTATATACTCTTGTTAGATTCTTAAAAAAATGTCACTGAGAGGACTCAAACAGCACGAAATGTTTTGTAATATTTTTGGAAATTTTCTCGCTATTTTAATTCAAAAGCAGGATTCGATAACAGGAATAAATCTCTTTATCGAATTTCATTTCGTATGGAACGTATCTCAATGTCGTACGGCCATAAATTCTAGTTACATTTTGCAAAAGAAATTATGTCTGCCAGCATTATACAGCCACATACACTAATGAAATGCCATAGAAAGCTTACGTGCATTTCTTAGGGAAGTAAATGCCAGTCATTTGAAGGGGAGACTTGAGGTGTGTAGAAAGTAGCCAAATATCTACGGAGTGGCGACATTTAATTCTGTTCAAAGGTTGGAAGCTGTCCGAATTCTGGATTTGAAAAAAATTGCTCTGTAGCGTTTCTGAAAATATTTCAATTCTGGACTTACTTTTTCTGTAGGATCTAAGTATTCAGCAGCTTTAGCGCGACTAACGGAGGGTTAAATTAGAAGTTGACTGCGCTCTTCGGAGGACAAAAGTTTCCTCTCTCGACTCCGGTGCTCAAAAATAGCCCAAATGACCAAAACCCTCTGTTAGGGAATGCCTGCGGACGGGGGAGGCGCCGGAGGATTATTTCGGGATTTCGCTTGTGGACCATCGGACCGCGTGGCTTTTGCACCGCTATTGCTAACCCTCAACTTTGCTACCTGATGCTTGAGTACCACTTTTCAGAATTGATTCCGAAACTTTCCTGTTGTTACTTTTGAAAATTTTGGTTGAAGTTCACTGAAATTGCAAAATGTCTTGCTAAGACAAGGTGGTGTATGATAGTTATTTCTTGATAGTAACTCAGTTATTTGAAGTATTTTCTTACCATTCTCTTTTACTATGTAAAATAAAAATAGTTATAAGGACTTTCCTTACATATTTGATCGAAATCAAATAATGCGGTCAGAGCAATTGAAAAGAACATGAACAGTATGGAGAAAGATGAATTGCCATTACAAGTCCTCCTACGATATGCAATGAAAAGAGAAGTACAGGGAAACCTAGAGATGGATACCCGAACATTACTTCATAAGTTATAGCAGAATAAATTTGTCCAAGTTGTTAAAGTTATTTTCGACTCCTGTGAAATTAAACCACGTAGTATCTTTAACCAAGTGGTGTGAAAACTACGGCCCAGAGCATGCTTTTTGGTCCGCCGATGCAAATGGATTGATAGATGCAATAGTTCTGCAAATTTTAGGTGATTAGAAAATTTATAAATTGTGTCATTGCCCATGTAGTTATGCTGAACTTATCCTCTCTAAATTTAAAGTAATATTTCATTGATTGATAAGAAATAATGATAGAATAATAGAATCCATGGATAGAAAGAAGTTTGTTCCTGTATAAAATTATATGACGTCCCTGAATAATGTTCCTGTAATTCTTGAATACTTGTTCGTTATAATTAATTAATTCTGGCGACAATTGGTGGAGCTTATTCATATTTAGTTCAATGAAAACAAAAGGACTGAGTGATATTTCTTTTTCGTGGAAGTAAAAGAAACTTATACGTTACTTTACGTACGTAACAGTAGCCTGCCGAAACGTGTTGTCTGGCTTTTCGAGTGCTTACTTAGAGCACCATCACCGTAAATCATCAAATTGATTAGAGAAAGCGGGGTAATAACGTCAAGATCAGGCTGGCGGGAAAATTGCAAAATAATTGTCAAATTGCGGAAGCGTTCCGATGAATCCGTGAGAGTTCGGATCCCCGAATGTCGAGACGGAGCAATTTTTCGAAACTTTCAAAGTATGTTTCGCCGGCGAAAGGGAAGAGGCGTTAAAAATTTTCCTGTCTTCAATTAACACGCGTATACTTTCGTAATTAAAAAGTGTCGAACCAAAATTATCCTGGCTGCTGTCGAATTTGTCTCCGGAGATGAAAACAATCGACTCGGTCTCGAAGGCTTGAGCGCAAATTGTGTTAGCGTCGGTTAGGTAAACTGAAGATATTTCCATAGGTGACAACGAGGACTACTTTTTTATCAGAATTTTGGTCCGCATTAGGATGATCTCATCGGGGGCTGTTTGACTAAAATATTTACGTCTAAATTTTTTTCTCGCTCTCGCGATTTACACACTTCCATTCAGAGTTGTGATTAAGCGTTTTATTCGAGGTTTTTAATCAGAATTTGATATTATAAGTTGAAAGAGAGCTTTAGTGAAACGCCATCTGAGTCAGGTTAGAAATCCCTGGAAGAAAGGTGCTCAAAAGTTAGGTCGATAAATGAATGAAGAGAAAGTTCGCTTACGCAGGGCGATCTTCTTGGGCCGATTACACTATGATCAAGAAGCAAGACCATGGCCGGATCTACACGGTCGCCCTGAGGAAACATTTAGTCACTGTCATATTGTTCTCCAAGAAATATTTCAATAATCCCAGCATCTGTTGTTGCCAAGAACCGCGTAACTATTTTATTGGAATATAGTGTTATATAAAATCCTGTTGAGTTTTTGGCTTTTGTTACGATCATTATGACACTGATTAATTGGCATAGCAGACACTATCGGTTATTTCATTAGTCTTAAACGCAGCATTGTCGATGGATATCGTAATTAATTCTCTGATTAAACTTAATTTAGTCGCGATTGTTATATACAAGGACCCATACTTCACTCTCAAATTTTATAGTCTGAGGTATTCATACCGTTTCCGATATCCTAACATCTACGCCTCACTAATTGCAGCGTCCTGAGCGATGGCACGGAGGATAAGAACTTTTTTTTAGTTACCCCTTGATCTCACGGCTATTCCCATACCCATTTTTCTTTTCTCGCTTTAAAATACCTTTAATCACGCCTTCTTGTTTATCCCTCGATGTTCCCGAATAAGCCCGGCATCAACGGGCGATTCATTTCTGTTTGCTCGGTGGCGGATTGGTCGCTCCAGGCAATTTTGCGGCGACCTGTTGAGCTCCGCACTGCCTCTTCAAAGAAAAGTACTCTGGAACCATGCCCGCTCTTAAAACAGCTATAGAGTTGAAACGAACCCTTCCGTCTTATCAGAAAAAAATTACCAATCGGCTCGCGACGCTGCAGCGTGTATTCTGAATGATCTGTTTACGTTGTCATAAACAGATGAACGTCGCTTCTATCCATCTTCCGAGTTCTTTGTCTCTAATTGCTGCGATTTCATTCAATCCGCTCCAATAATGTCTCCCTTCGAATTGTATTCGGGCATTATATGGGGTGAATATTGTGTCTTGCCGTTAAATCAGCTCGCTGCATTTGAATGTATCGTTTTCTATGATTTGCTGATCGATTTGACGATTTCTTTGAATGCTTTGATTACCTCAATGGATCGAGATAAATGATCAAGTTGATGAAGTGACGCTCCGTAAACTCCTTTTATGTTTAAGACGCCATAAATATTTGTCCAATTCAGCTAGAGGAAGCAGTAGCAAAACTTTATTTTCGATACAACCAACAAAAAAAACCATGGTTTGGTTTTTTAAATTTTTTGTTACAACCTTTTGAAAATTTTCACANTCAAAATTGTATAAAGAAAAAGTTCGTATGAATGTCGAAAACTTCGTGTGTAGAGCGGTTCCTTAGTCGAGGTACCGCTGTATTGGCTTATCTGTACATTTCACCACAAGGTTACCCAACCGTTTTAATTGGTTTTTACCCGCTGAATCATATAATATTGATCTTTCAATGCCTAATTTTTTATAGCGTAATTACAGGCCCTTATTAAAATTCATTTTAGTGAAATTGAAATCAAAGCAAGTATGCACAAGAGGCTAATTTTAATTTGTAATTAGCTAATGAAGTTTCCATCCGGAGGAAATTGGGTATTAGGATTTATTTGTTTGGCAATATATCTTGAATCGTAAGCCAGGAGTTCTGGAATACATTTGTGTCCGCTGCATTACCTGAAATTTACTTGTAAAGCGCAAATTCGATAACTGGTTATTAACATAACTTAAGCAGAAAATATATCAAAATAATCCTGTTGTACTTGACACACTTCTCAAATATCTTCGCATTACTTGTATCAATTTATTTTAAATTTTATATAAGCTGAAAGCTTCAAGCAACCGACATAAATAGCTGTGAGATACAAACAGTTGTAAATTATAGTTGTACATGGTCAACCGCGTTTGGAATGGTCATTGTAAACAGTAATTTTTACTGTTGACCTGTTAAAAATTCATTTAGACGCGTTACTTTCTTAAAAAGAAAGATGTTACTGTTATAGTATTATATTATTCTATATATACTAACTTTGTTTTATGGCAAATCTCAAGTAAAAATTAAATAATTGATGCTGCGTAGCTTGAACTATGAAAGGTTGGGCACCCATGGCGTACACTTAGCCTCGGTTTGAGTCGGTACGTAAGTGTTGGAGGGAAAAGGTAAGAGCGTCAGGAAGTTGAAAGCGCTGTCATAATGCACGATTCTCGATGATTTCTCGAAAACTTGAGTCGCTCCTAAAAATACCTCGTTGGTCCATCAAGGACGAGGCGCATCACCTTCCGCACCACTCATTCCGCGAAGTAGGAAAAGAACTCTCATCCAAGTGCCATTTCGCCTCCATTTGCATTTGTAATACCTTTTCCACATTCATCCTCATTGATGTGTATTCCAGGCGTCCGCGATTAGCGCTAATTGCGTCTTCTGTGGAAGAAGACTTAGCGGGGAAAAGACCGGACGAGTTTTCCCGATAATGACTTGCCTTTTCTTCATAGTTAATTTATTCCAAATTGAAACATGTCAGGATTCCTCTTTTTTCCCTCTCCAGCTTTTTTTAATCATCGGTATATGTCTCGCTTCCGGATATTATAAAACGAGTAAGATATGATTGCTTTCTGCTGGTCTCACAAGCATTATGAATTTATAATCTCCTCCACGTGTTATCGCGGCGGTCGTAAAATACAATTGTGAACACGAGTTCTGAGATGACGTTGGTCATCAAGGTGAAGTGTGAGGCTTATGTTTGAAATGCAAAATTTGCATTTTTCCTTATATATTTTCTCGCATCAACTTTCTGTCCGCACCGTTTCTTTTAGAGGTCGTTGTGAACCTCAAACCCTCCACAAGTAGCTCCGAAAGCTCTGGAGAGGGAATGAAGCATAGTGAGGAGTGAGGTATACCTCAGCTTTTTTCACGGAGCTAGAATGCTATGAATAACCAACCCCATATTGGCAGCGCAATAACCCTTTCAGTAAAATTTAATGTAGGGTATAACTTGGGTGTACAGAGACCGATGGAGCGAAACCGGGACATTTACTATTTTGAGGACGAAATATCCGGGACATAACTGGGGTTTTACCGGGACTTATTCGGGTTAATGTTCATATTCAGTCAATGTTGTAGGTAGGGGTATTGAAAGACGTCTATAGAGCTCCTTGCTTTCGTTTCTCTGTTAATACTAGCGTAATAATAATGAGTTTTTAATGTATTAAATATCAGAACAGTTTGAATATAGAAGGATTATAATCGCCGCAAGACCAGCGGCTGCCTGATCTAACGACGTATCAATAAGTGGTTCTCTATACTCCTTGTTCCTGGTTTTCTCTGTACTCCTTGGAGTAGGCATTTACTCTTTAAAAGCTATATGAAACATGCCCGTCGAACATAGAAATAGAAAGAAATCCTTCTGCATGATTGTATTTAGGCTAATATCCTTCCTTTATTTATTAGAATAAATCACACTGGCGCTAATATTGCCATTTTTATGAACTCGCCGCTCGGTGATAGTAAAACGCCCCAGTTGATTAATCGAAAATAATTCTTGTAGGGAATTCCAAAATAATCGGTAGATTTTGGTGTCCCAGAATTGCTTCCGTGACACCCGGAGAAAACTGGGACGTCTGGGCAACCTACGTATAAGATAACATACAAGAAGTAGTGACTTAAAATGGTGCATCTGCATCTTTCATTCCTCAGTGACTTTCATATCACCGCAGCCATGAACAAGACTGAGGCGAAAGTAAATGAAACATTAATTTTTCTCTCTCCTTTGCATATTACACCAAACAAGATGTGGTAGGAGCCATACCAACTTTAAAGAGCCTCTGATGGCACTAGTGTTTTGAACTTTTTTGTTTTCAGTTAACATTTGGTTCTTCTCTCAATGAATGACATTAGTTTACATTAAAATACTTTCCATTTCCATTGAAGCAAGCCAGCCTATTCCCTCTTGTAGTATTCCATCTTTATCTTCTTTCCTTGCATACTTCTTTGGTTACAGATTTTGATAAGTTCAAGTTCAATAGGTTGAAAATTTCAATTTCATTTCTGCATCTTTCTGTTCCGCGTCTATTGGCAAAGCAGCAGCTGTAAGATATAGGCAGTTTAGGGTTAGCGGTTTCTCACCAGTGGATTCCTTACCACTTATTTACTGGGAAGAAGTACATGTAAATACCGCGGCAAATGTTTGAGGTAAAAAATTAAAGTTCCCTGTGTAAAGGTAGAACGACTGCTTAAAGGTCATACAATTTCAAAATGTTACTAATTGATGGCTCGCAAATATTTTATCGTTGTGGCGTAGGTGTTACGCGTCTTGTTCGGAATCTCCAGAACAAGCAAACATTCATACGCATTTATTCGCGAATTTACAGCCAGTTAGTTATAAAAGGTCGAGGAATTCGTATATAGACCCAAATATGCGTGAAAATATCATCCGGTCGTCGAAAGCACGCAAAATGTCGAATGAAGTGGAAGCGATCGAATGAAACATTTGGCGAGGAGTTGTGCAACGCTTTGCATAAGTGTTAGCGACAGTATTGAACGGCGAGCGGACGAAGATATGGACATTTTACGCAACTTGGCGCGTTACAAAATATATCGAGCTAATGTAAGTAGGGTCAAATTCATTCCGCTTTGGGAGAAAGCGAGAAGGTCTGCCGATGTCGAGGTAATGCCATCGGGGAAATCGGACTTACGGGTCTCTTGCATGGGTTACTCATTAAGTTATATGGTTGATGTTCTGTGTGGTTGTCGTTTTTCTTCCTCCTCAACCCAAAGATTGGGCTGTTTGCTTTTTACGTCTTTAAGATTTTGCGCCCACCTTCCCTTTGGACTCTTGCCGATTCGTATCCGATATACGTTTATACTCTGTTGTTTGATTCCTTGCTTCAATTACGTGACTCTAGTTGAAGCAACAATGTCTCAACTTCTCAATTGTTGTATTTGTCTCTTTGGATTTGTATTTCAATAATGTCGATGGATATTGCGTAGTTCTTAGTGTGTAATTTTGCCATCGTTATTTGTTATTCCTTCATGTCAAATGTAACATTATTGAGAGATATCTTGAATACTTTTTTGTTAACAAATTAACTCCTGTTTTTGATTTCTAGAAACTGAAACTCATGTTCTTTATTGTTGATAAATTAATTTCTCTTAAATACTTGTAAATTTGCATTGTTAATTAATTGAAATTGTTCTCAATATCCAAAATTTTCTAGTTCTACGAAGGAAAGGGCTGCGAGCCCTTAAGCTCGTAGCCCTTTCCTTCGTAGCAATGACCTTTAAGGTGTTGTCTATACTTGATTGACGGGACAGTAGATGTAAATTTCAAAGATACCCGATCGCTGGACCGCAAGTCGGATGACATTTATCCGTGTCGGCTTTAGGATTCTCGTGACCAATCTTTCTTGACCTTATCGTCAATTATTATATATATATATAATTGTATTATTCGTGTAACTAAATCTCGTTTAGTTTTAGCTAAATTCAAAGCAGACGTTTAAAAAACAATTGTACCATCGGTCAATCGTTACAGTTCGAAGTTCGTAACTCGGAAAGTTTGCATCTCGTAACCTAATATCTTCCTTTTTTGTATTTTTGATATTTTTCAGTTCGTATCTAGAGGTCAAAATTGTATAAAGAAAAAGTTCGTATGAATGTCGAAAACTTCGTGTGTAGAGCGGTTCCTTAGTCGAGGTACCGCTGTATTGGCTTATCTGTACATTTCACCACAAGGTTACCCAACCGTTTTAATTGGTTTTTACCCGCTGAATCATATAATATTGATCTTTCAATGCCTAATTTTTTATAGCGTAATTACAGGCCCTTATTAAAATTCATTTTAGTGAAATTGAAATCAAAGCAAGTATGCACAAGAGGCTAATTTTAATTTGTAATTAGCTAATGAAGTTTCCATCCGGAGGAAATTGGGTATTAGGATTTATTTGTTTGGCAATATATCTTGAATCGTAAGCCAGGAGTTCTGGAATACATTTGTGTCCGCTGCATTACCTGAAATTTACTTGTAAAGCGCAAATTCGATAACTGGTTATTAACATAACTTAAGCAGAAAATATATCAAAATAATCCTGTTGTACTTGACACACTTCTCAAATATCTTCGCATTACTTGTATCAATTTATTTTAAATTTTATATAAGCTGAAAGCTTCAAGCAACCGACATAAATAGCTGTGAGATACAAACAGTTGTAAATTATAGTTGTACATGGTCAACCGCGTTTGGAATGGTCATTGTAAACAGTAATTTTTACTGTTGACCTGTTAAAAATTCATTTAGACGCGTTACTTTCTTAAAAAGAAAGATGTTATGTAATGAAAGCTTTCCATAGTAGTTCCATTTCGGAATCAAATAAGGGAAAAGATTAAGGGTTTAACTTTCACATTAAAGTGTGCGTCTAAAATCCAAGGATAAACGTGTGTAAATAACGACGTGAATGGGACTCGAACCCCGGTTTTCCACTTTCTGAGCAGGTATTGTAGCCTAGAATACCTACTCGGAAAGTGTGAGACCTGGGTCATTTTTCGCATCTGTTGATCCTTCCATCTCGGAATGTTTTTATTTAATATAATAATATTATGCTATTACAATTAAAATTAGTCTCGGGGCCACGCTTGATAGTTTTCGGTTCATTGCATGAAGCAAGCAAATGATGAGAAACATCGAAGAAAGTTTGCTTCTTTTATAGGATGAACCAATCATGCTCAAAAATTGACATAACTAATGAATGTATGTAGCGTATAATTTTGTTAGAGCTAGACGGCAATGAAGAGTTGAACCTCTGAACACGCGTGTGGTAAAAGCTTATCGAAATGTTGAGACTCGTATTGCGTGTAACACTCAGGTATCGTGTTTCCGATTCATTGATCTCGGAATGCCGATGTTCGGAGCGTCTTTCGTGGCGCTCTTTGTGCCAAACCGGACCGCAACGCAATTCTCCGAATGAAAAACGCGTGATAAGAAGTTTTCCTTAGCTCTGTCCAAGGACGAGGCTTTAAAGCGAACCGCTATGGAGCGAAAGGGTAGATAAAGAGTCGATAGATTTTGCGTAACGGGAAGCATTTATTTTGGTGACGTCATTGCGTATCTCCTGTGTATAAAGATAATAATGATTAGTATTTGCTTTTTTCCATTTGTAATATATGCGCGTTTGCAAACTAAAACCGGGCGTGTACCGATTTTCGTTGTTGCATACTCCGGAAGGTCTCGAAGGCCACTTGATTCCTTTGCGTCAACGCGAATTAATTCCTAGCAAATCTGCATGACGCATAATGGGATGATATTCTGTGGCAAAGGAATTTGTGAGGTCTCGTGAAAGCTGATGGCACTTGTGTAGTGGTCGAAATCAGGTTAAGTAGAGTCCATTTTCGAAAATGAGTTATCGGTGTGGTTGGTGTTATACAACATTGCTCCTTCATACCCTAGTTTCAGTTACTCCTGTCAACTACCTTCTAAACAACTACCTTCTCATGAGTGCCGCCACTTTTTTGTGAGGCCTGTAATTTTCTGCGTTACGTAACGAAATCATAATGTTGATGTTTGTGATCACTGTTGATGATGTTACTCAACATTTCAAAATAAATAACGGGTCACTGTTAAATCTCAGTTGTTTTTCCTGTGAAAAGTGGCAAATCTGTAGTTGATTCGATGTTGAAATCGTTGCCAAATCCCTGAAATTTTCCGCCTTTGAGATTCACGAGGAAGTGTCTCTTTTGAGTTGCATTTGGAATACCACTCCCTGAAAGCCATTAAAGTAAGAGCATTCAACGTTGAAGGAAGATGACTTGGATGAACAAGGAAGATGACTTCAACTAGTGAGATGTTTGGTAGTTTCACTTTTGTTAAGTATGTTGTACACACAAATATGGCCCAGGGAAGGAGATGTTGTGTTTTTGGCTTTAGCAGTGTTCTTAGCCAATCAGAATCCGTCGGTTTCGTTTCCTTCTGTTAAAAGGGATTAAGAGCATTATTCCGTATCTTTTGCAGACTTCTGAATGCTCGCAATCGGATCAGATAAGTTCTTGCAATTCATCTTTTAATATCGTTTGTAGGGGAAGAGAATTAAGGCAGAAACGACACATCCATTTGTGGGATCTAATCATTTATTTTACATTGATGTACAGACGGTCTGTATTTATAAAGCATTTCACCATTGTCATTGTTTATTGAGATGATGTTCGTGAGAGTTCGAATGGAACCAATTATGAACACAATCTCGTTTTTTATTTATAATATAAATCAGCGCTGTGTATCTTCCTTGTAGTCCCATTTATATTTATAAATTTATATATTTACTTATTTAATCTATTCGATGTCAGTAACTTTCTTAAGATTTATACGTTAAGTTCATATTTCCTTTCGTTTGCAGACCTTTTATTTATTTTGTAAGATTAAATTACTTACTATGATCCTCGAAATCTGCAGATTTTATTAGGCTTTATTGGTTTGATATTGCAGGTTTTATTTGTTAGATTTAACGTAAGCGTATTATATTTTGTAATTTTTATACCGTGTAGTGTAGTATAAGTTAACCATAAACCATACAATTTCATCGAAAAATATCGTGGATAAGATCGATGTACTCGACAAATATTTGTCGTGTAAGGTTTTTATTTGTGGATGAGCAAATTTCTACCAGATTTGGTTACTTCGTCAGTATTGCAGTAACGGAAGTAAATACTGTGTACAATGTAATGATTATCGTAATTTTTAGAAAACGGAAAATAAACGTTCGTTAAAATGGATATTTCTAGGTGAAAATTTGGGAGTCCAACTAAATCGTATAGTAGATGAGATATTCTGGGCTCAAATAAACTATGTGTACCTTATATTCATATATGTATTAATACATATACATGAATAGATGTATACAAACATTTGTGTTTTGTTTCTTTTAATGTATATTTAGGTGTATTTTCTCTTTAATTATCGTATGCCAATGTTACATTAATGAGAAGGTGCCAGCAATTCATTACCCACTTGCTGTATCAGTCTAACGGAAACAGTAGGTTTTCTACACGTCATTTTATCAACACTGTATATCTTCGGTAAACTACAGAGCGATTTCAATAGGCTCTCTTGCCACTCACGAGGAAACTTTAAAAACCGCCGTTCTCTGGATTCTGCCAAACTTTCTTCCTCTGGGCGATATCGCGGTTGTATTCCTCTTCCCGCTCCTTCGATTCCGCCGCGGTGGCGCACTCACCGCGAGTTACGAAAGCCCTTATCTTGCCGCCGCTATCTCCAAGATATGCCACCGTTTTTATCAAGCCAACGCACCTCGTCGTTAGGGAGATAGCGAGCGGTAGTAGTTTGACTAGTGAAGCACCAGGTTCGGTGCTGGACAGTGTAGCTTGATTCAAGCAGGTGAAGCACAGTTTCACTATCAATGGTTCGAGTATTGGAAAGTTTTATGACCTCCTTGGTACATACTTGTCTGTCATGGTCATCGCTCCCTTCGTAGTCGCCGTTGTACTGTCCAGAAAACGATCAGGAAAACTGTCCGAAGCAAATCTGATACTTTATGTTCAATTTACAATAATTGTTGTACCGTTTTGTAAATCAAGGTTTTGTGTTTAGTGGTTCCTTGTAATAATCGTTTTAATGGTGCGGTTTTATTCGTGATGTTCTCCTGATATTCTTGTTATTGTAATTTGGTAACTGTCAACTATGCTGCCATTCTTAGATATTCTAGAAACGTTCACGCCCCTTGAAATATTTCGTTTAAAACTAAAGGTGTTTTTATTGGAGAAAATATCAACGTTTTGATTGTGTGCCTACGGCAACGAGCGCGGTGGCTATAACGCAAGATCACTATCCCCGCTAACAAAAAACTGACTGGTCACCCTTTTAATGGAGAAGAGCAATTTAACAATGACGGGAGGCTATATTGAATAGTAAAATGTGAAGTACTTAAATTATCCAGCAATAATGGGATTGAGATGAATAAATTATTGTTGTTACATATGTAACAATAATCGACGCCTTCATTCTTGAAATTTAAGCTGTAAATATTAACGATGAACATGGTGAGTTAAAGCTGCCACATGCCTTAGCGTATCTTGAGTTTGTGTTAGAATTCCTATCCTCTCGGATAGTTTCCGTCTTATTATCGATAGATATGGACACCCTAGTAAAAGCCACTCGAAATTCTTATAATGGCATTTCCTACGTCACGCGCCGGATATTGTGTGGGATGTATTATAGAAGCTACGTAAAGAGAAATGTTCCATCCTTAGCAGTGTTACATTTTTTTCCAAATTAGCTGATTCTATTGGCATTTTATTATGTCATTCAGCTGCCCAATAAATACTTTCTGTAACTGTACAATTGTTTCAAATTGATTCAAATTTTTGGAATAAGTCCTTATTTTGGGCTTTGAAATTGTGCTACCCACAATTTAAGTAGCAATCCATTTTCTATTTAGAGATTTAGGGATCCATTTCCAATGAAGAGACTCTCTAGGACAAAGAGACTGCACATAAATCAATCTAATTGTTATTTAATATATAAATAATGGGAGTATCTTTACTGTGTGACATTGAAAATAGTGCCAGTGATAGTTCTGAAGGTAATTTTACTTTTTACTTAATGCTTAAGAGAACGCCTTTCGAGGAAACCTTTAAAAGGTGCGACTCCTTAATTTTTCAGCACTTGAAGGAAAGGTGTCTAATATTATTCAAGATGTCGGATTGAGGGAAATGAATCGCATTCGTCACCTTTTAGAGAAGCTCAGAGCTGTTGGGCAACCATAAGATGTGGCGAGTGGAAGGAAGGCCAATAATTATGAGGGCATCCTCGAATAAAAGAGGAAGGACCTTCTAGAGCCATCTTTGCGTAAACAACGTTGTCTAGGAGAAAATGTTCTTGACGTTCTCAGCTATATAGCTTGGGAAGTGATGTAACGTTAATTGTTAAAAAAATCAAAGTAAATGTCGAATGCAGAGCAATAGCCATCATTTACCTTCGTATTGCTGAGGGCGAAATATCCCGATGAATTTTAGCAATTTAGTATTTATACCCAGAGTTCTTATATATCCCTGTCGACATTTCTCGCAGATTCTATGAGAGATGATTTTCATAGGTCCGTATGAGTTCCTTTTCTTACCAAAAGTTTCGCCGGAATTTAAGTAAACGTTTTAAATCGGTTGACGCTGGGCTATTATATTTTACTTAGTCATCGTATTCAGTGTTTACTACGCGGATCATTTCTAGTTCGCATGTTTGCTAAAGTATGTAGAAGATTGTTTACTATAATTATATAATTATTATGGTTTCCTTAAGTATAAAGGTTTAATTAGTGTATTTGATCCATTGTAACTTGAATTAGCGTGTTTTCATTCTTTACATTTTTCATCTCTTTACTTTACTTTTTCAGTTAGTTTGGTACAGTCATTAAATCATTTGTGCTTAAGTTATGTTAAATGAATTGTTTAATATGGGTATGTTTACTTTTATGCGTAGCTGTTGTCACGTAGTATTATTGTATATAATCTCAACTAGAAGAAAAATCTCGTCTGATTCAGATGTAATAAATTTCTCGGTTTTAGATCATTGACTTTAAGCCTCGAGCCATTATCTGCGACAGGGTGACTGTTTCGAACAGCTAATGCGTAATGTACTTATTGAATGGCAAAGCACGCTCTAGTTGTGTTTATGGAAGCAGATGGTGATGCGTTCCTATACAGTCGTTAGCATATGTCTTCTTATTCACTTATTTGTCACCTCGGAAAGTAAAGCTTGATGATTTTGGAGCTAACAGCTCCCAAATAATCTGTATGACAAAAGATGCCTTCGCGAATCGAATAACTATGAATGGAAATCAGGTAGGAATTTTCGGTTCGGGACGATATTAACTCCTTAAAGGCCGGCGCTTTGTAAAAGCTCATTTGTTTACTGATGAGACTTCGTTTCAATTCGTTAGAGTCAAACGACTTGTGATTCGTCGTCACCTTGTTTGTAAGCCCAGTTAGAGACGATTTTCAACGACCTGCCTCCGGTCTATTCCTTGGTATTTAGGCGACGTTTGACTCTCTGCAAACGAGGCCTTTGTTTTATCCCTCCTGAGAAAACCTATTTCGGTTCCTTGGACTGCGTCTTTAATAGAAACTTTTATTAAAATGCGATCGCGAAGTGACGCTGTATAGGATGTTAATTTGGAATATTTTTCCAAAGGTAAGAGACTGAGTTCACGGACGGGCGTTCAAAAGACCGAATGTTTTTTCCATCTCTTTATCTGAGAGAGGCTCCCAAACAAGTCCATGCGCAGCGTTATATCGCTGTATTATCAAATGGTTTTTTTTTCATCTCCGAGATTTCGTGCCTTTATAGGAAGTCCATGCGTGTATTGCAGAGATGAAATTAAACAAAGGTAACGTTATTTTAAAGTTATGAATTCATCATGAGCGGATGGCCGGAAAGAAGCCAGATATGTTATGTGAATCACACAACATATCTGATTTCCTATCCTAAAGGTTTCATGTCCTATGAGACTTGATGATGAATGGGGAAAGAGCATATTTTGATGGCAATTTAATTCTTGTATTGTACGTCTAATTCATGTGAAGCTAGGAACATACTTCATGTGAATTAGACGTACAATATAAGAATTAAACTAATGATTTCAACGAGCTAATAACTTTGAAAAATATAGCAAATTACATTTTCTCCGGTCCGCGAATCCTTTATACGAACTAATACGGTCTGTCCGTAGAGCATTCGGTCGGAAGGCCTGTTGGAAATTCAACCACTTCAGCATTAGTTACTAACGGCTCTAAAAAAGAATGAGACGTACTATGCAAAATGAGGAGTGAGGTACTTTGCCATTGCTTTCAACGCTGAGACATAAAGGTCCAGCAGTAAAATTACTCTATGAATGACACTTTTGTTAGCATTCGGTATGGATGAACCAAAGAGAAATTAATTATTCGGCATCACTCATACCTAGGATTTTGATTATTGAGGAATTGATTCCGGAAGTTGTCCATTCCACAAGTTGTGAATTCAGGGAGATTATTTAATGTATAACTTAAAATACCATAGAATATATTCTTCGTTTATGAACAGTTTATACGTGCGATTTCATCGCTATAATTTTAGAACTACTGTACGTATAGAAGTTATTTGGATGGTTTAACGTGATTTCCGCAATAGAATCATGAAAAATTATTCGACAGTGATAGCGTCATTGTTCCAAGAAATTTACAACATATTTCCAGATATCTCGGGAACATAATTTAGATTATGGAGGACTGCTTATAGTAAACTATAAGTCTCGAAAAGTGGTCAAAATAAGTAAATTATTGTACGAAGCGTAAGATGAACCTAATAAGAAAAAACCGCTTCGATCCGGGAGAAGATTTTAAAAATTGCTGTCGATATCCCAGAGTATTCCAGCAAGTCCGGGAGAGTTGGCTTACTCATACCTCTTCATCACAGCCACGAGTAAAACTGAGACACAATTTTTTACATTGATCATCAATTCTATGATCATCCAAGGATTCTTCTCACCGTCATTGAAGCTCAGTTTTAGCCGCAACCATATTTTTTTAAACTGTAAACGTCCAGCAAACGGTAGAAAAAAGTTTTCAGAGTACTTTTTAAATTTGAAGGTTCTTCAGTAGTTACATTATACATTACCGCAGTATCAACTACCGTTTATGCGACCGCACACTATAGGCGCTTAATTTTCTGCGAAATTAATATATCCCGTCGGACAGCTGAAGACCATCATGATGACATCCTGTTTCGAGTGAGACGTCATGTATTAGCGTTCTGCAGAGAGGACCGATAAAAGAAGAATCCGCTTCATTAACACAAATTAGTTTAATTGAAACGCTTCCGACTCGGGATGTTACCTAATTAGGGACCGCAGGGCTGCGATAGTAGCTGCATTAAAACGCACCACGGACCTCACTCATCCCTTTTCTCGGGGACTGCGTTATCATCGCGTTTCGCTGCTCACTCGGGCTGTATCCTCAAGGCACCCGAAATAGATGGTTACTCAATTTCCACCATTACAAGATCGGAGTGCAACCGCCTTGGGAAACTATCACGGTTGCCACCTATTCGGTTTTTACACAGAGTAAACGAGTATAGCGATATTCTATACAGTTCAGCATAGATGTTTCCGAAATCGTTCTCAAAACGGTACCGGTAATCATAGAATTCGATGTCTCTAAAATGACCGTTTCATCCTAGCCTAAATTTCAAGGACTACATATTGCGTATGTAAATTAAGTTACTTAAACGTCGATCACTTTATCCTTTTAGGTAAATTGTTCAAAATCTCTCGAAAAAGTATTTTAATAATTTTCCGTGTAATAAAAATGCGGCTTTGTCTGGATTAAAAAAAGAATTACAAGAAAAACTCTTCGTGTCCCTGGAAACATGCCCGAAAGTCAAACGACCTTTTTCCTAATTTCATCTGAATTTAAAATTGCTTCTTAATCCACTCAGCAATGTTACAGTCGTTCAACTTTGAGTTTATCAATTGTGAAACCCAGACGTATTTGGATGAATTCTCTCTACTTTAATGATTTAAAACCTATTTTCATGCGTTCCAGTGAGTAAAGACGTATCTTTCATCTATTTATAGATATTTTAATTTATATAATAATATACTCTTCAATGTCTCCTAGTAGTGTGTTAATCATTACCGCAAACAAGTAAGAATATTTTTAACAGTCAGTTGTCTAGTAAGAAAATGGATGTATAAACTAGAAAGGCAATAACTGGAATAGTATACTTAATTTGGAGCCTATATTATGTTTCAAACCCTCTGATTCAAAGAATTGAAACTTCTCCGTTTCACCTTTCCCTAATCCTTTTCCGTCCCGTAGCCGTTTACATTCGTAGATTTTTGGGATAAAGTATTGCAGCTGCCGTAGCTAAGTGAAATACTTCGATCAGGTTCTCAGTCTATGAAACCATTTCCTTGAGCCCTTTGTCCGTTTTCTGTTTTCTTAAACCTTATTCCCTTCATCTCTTCTCTTATTTACGATCATTTTCTTTAGATTTCTACATTGGAGAAACGTTCAACGCGTTTGTCTGTTATTTTGCTCTATCGTAGAAGTTAACTGCATTATTTATTAGCTTCTAAAACGACTACGTACTACAGCAGGGCAACCTGCTGGGTACATAGTCGTTTTGGGTGGAGTATAATCGCATATAGTTTGCCTGGGCAAACAAGCGAACCGGAGCCGCACCGAAAGAAAAACCGAAAATCAAACAATTTTTGCCGGAGTGAAAACCGAATCCGAACCGAAGAAAAGTTGACGTAGTTGAACTGGAACCGAAAACAATTATTTATTCCGTTTCTATATTTTTTTCACAATAACGCAAATTTTATATAAGTTAAATTGGAGAAAGGTCAATTAAACATGTAAACTTCGACTTGCAAGTAATTACTGCTAATTTTATTCCCAAAGTCAGCGTAATGTAGCGCATAGGAAAAAGGTAGAAATAATAAAACAGACTTTGAGAGGGATACGGTATTATAGTTATCGGAAGGAAAATAACAGTTCGAACCGGTTAGTCGTTGACAGAAGGAGCGAAACAGTAACTGAACCGATAGTTAATTTTTTCGTTGAAGCGGAGCGAAAACCGGATACAAATACATATATTACGGTTCGATGTCCACTGTATGTATTCCACTAACGATTTTTGATTCCATATCATTTCGAATCTCTCGGAAAAGCCAGCTTCATCCCTGTGCTGTGATGCAGATTCTCAATTTGTCTTAATGAAACGCTCCGTCTCAGTGTACTTTTCGCTCACTTCTTTTCACAATCGTTTTCCCCTCCTGTCAGGATCGGATCTCGCGTCCATCACGTGCTGTAGCTTCTAATCTAACGGAGTCCTGGACCGAAGGGCGGGATTCGAAGGACTGGCGATCGTCTCCGTTCCACTGCGGTGTGACAGTGTCGTTGCTTCCGCTTCATCTCTGTGTTACATAATGCTGTATTCCTTTCGCAGTAGTTACGCATTTTTTTGCAGTCTTCCCTTCGACATGTATACTTTCATGACTCGTCATATCTGTCAATAATCTCCCTTATTTAATGAATGTGTTGTTTTGCTTCATCCATTACGATTGATTTACTGGTACGATCACTATAGGGTTCTCAGGTGCCAGGCACTATCAGAGTGAAAGACGTCGTTCTGCCTTGGATTTCGATTGCTAATTGAAAAGAATTTGAACCCTTTCCCCGATTTATTTTTACTACATAACAGGTTGTAACGAGTAGGTTCGTATAAAGTTGTACACCATCTGGGGCTACTCCGTAGATTTTGTCGAAAGTTATTTTAGTTAATCTGCGAAAGAGAGCGTGGTTCCTTTTAATTTGCAAATATTTTTCGCGGAGATTAGTTATTTTCTTTTTTCATTGTATTCTATTTTTTGCGTTTTTGAAATATTAATTACCAATGTGCAACAAGATACGAGGTAAGTTGGAAAGAGACCCATTCGGGCTTAACCTCGCCATTAAAGGGTTCAACAATAATGTCTTTTCATTAGTTGTTTTCCCCGTGTAATCAAACGGAGAAACGGTTGAAAAATCGTATGGCTTAAGGACTGTTTAGTTAAGAATTTCACTAATAAGTCGGTAAGCACAAGCAAGATGTTTTCGACGTGAAACGCCTGAATCGTCACAAGAAAGTGGTTCAAAACTTGGTAAATTTGATCCTTACATTCGGGGACAATGCATTCTCAAAAGAGGTGACTGGTAATGTATTTTGCGTCCATTTGTGTATTGGCGCACAGGCCAATGAGATACCCTTCTAATAATCGAGGAAATGGACGCTCTTCAAAAATTAACCATTTCCGCAAAAGATACCCAACAGTTACTGACTTGGAAAATAGGATGACGGTGTGTCGTCATGTACTTGTAAGTAATGGCAATGTGAAATCACGGTATAAGAATTGCTTGATGTTAATAAATGTACGGCATAAAAACTTCAAAGCTTAAAAAAAATGTCATAATATACATAATACAATATTGAAGGATGTCAAAAGTTATTTGTTTGCTCATTTGGTCAATCGCAGAAGCTGGTGTTAGAAATTTTGTTGAATGCTAATATCCCAGATATATATGTATAATTTACGAGATGAAAAGGAATCGTATCATATATTAATCATTGTCGAATGGCCGAGTAATTCTCCCGAGAAGCCGAGAGTTTAGGTTATTATGAACCTGTGAACCGTTTAACGCGTCAGATCATTGGTATCACCCTTTACCAATTCGAAAGTCGAAATGATGCAGATGGCCATTCTATTCTCGACTCCTCGTATTTCTGCAAATTTTCCCGTTTTAACTTCCTTGGTTATACGACTGACTTTATGGCTTTAGGTTTGTAAGACGCTTTCCTCCTCGGTTCTTCTGTACCGTAATCTTTGCCAGTCTTTCCTATATCTGTAAGTGCATCGATAACTTTGATCCTTTAACTTTGATCCTTCATCCTTCCACGATCTCCATTATTCGATATTCTTCGCGCATTAAGTTCTTTACCATTCCGTCCTTCAAAGCTGTTCACGGCTTTCATATGCTTGTGGCATGCCTACGCTTCATGATCCCATACTTTGATTATACGTGGACAATTAGTTTTAGTACTCAGTCGTTTATCAACAGATATGAAACTATATTACGCAAAATTAACAATCTCTTATTTATTAGTATTTTTTTTGTTCTATCTCAAATTGTGGAGAGACTACGTTTTGCATTGATATTTTTCTTTGTTATATAATGGGTTTCTACGATGCGTTTCCTGTTTGGAATTCTCACTGTATCGCATCGATTTTGTATAGAATTTTAATTATACGATGCGCTGTCTACTTGTCACCTTCTAGCCTTCTTTCTTGGTCACATGGCCTGATGCGCTTTACCGTCAATGTTTTACCTACATTATGTATTATATATTATACTGATGTGTATTATTCCCTTCCTAAGACGAACATTTTCAATTTTGATATCCTTCTTGTATTTCATTGCCATTATCATTGGGATTCAGTATCATTAGTATTGGGATTTGCTGAACAAAACACTGTTTTAAGGCAACAAGGAGATTTATAACTTTTTCTAGTCTACGATGTATAAGTTTTGACAGTGATTATTTTCTGCTAATGATGGCCATCTTCAAGTCAGATAGCTATTAATCGCCGAAACTGTTCGCCGACGAAACTTCTACATTTTGGGATAAAAAAAGTTATAAATCTATTTGTTGCTTTAAAACTGTGTTTTGTTCAGCAAATCCTGATCATGTCGAAATCCCTAAAGTGACTGTCTCCTGTGAATTTTATCAGTATCGTTAAGTTTATTAGGTTCCTAGTAGATATTACCTGCGGAATTAGTTACAATTCCTGGACTGTTTTCTTAGCTCCAATTCGTTATTTTAGATACATTAACTAATCCATTTATTGTCGTTACATCTATATCTAAATTATTTCCCCTTTTCGAATTTGTTGACGTTGAAGGTATACAAGATGGAGATTGAGACTTCATTCTCTCTTGCATGAAGACGTTAATTATTTTTTCTTATTCTCTCGCCGTGGTGCTGAAAAATGGCATTCATTCAATGTCTCACCAGAGAGATTGCCATGGAAAGTATTATTCTTAGAGACATCGTGCATCATTTCCATGTGTCTTTCTCACTCATAGCATTGTGGATCTGTGAGGAAAGTAAGAGACGAGTACTCTACTCCTCACCTTCCATATCTGCCTCATCCCCCACCAAAGCTTTGGGAAGCTAACGGTAGAAGGGTTGGGGATCCAACTAACCTAAAGACTGGCCGCCAAGATGCGTTTAGCTGTTGAGGTGGCCGATACTTCAACTTCGTTGATAAATTATTTCGGAAATTCCCTTGCCATCGTTTCTTAAGCCTTTTATTATTTATGGAAGAAAGGTTTAGAGCAGGGATAGCGAATCTTTTGTGGTAAGAGTTCCATAATTGATAAATATAAAGGACTTGCCTGCCAATGTGGTGCCAATCCATGAAAAGAGATGCTAATATTATCTTGTTTATTTTGTGAATGATGGGATTAAGGTGTTGTAATTTATACATTAAATCACTCGAAGGCTTCATTTTTACGTATAAGATACTTAATAAGGATAGTGCCATCAGAGATCAGAGTGCTAAAATATTCTTTCTCGTGCCACTTTGCCAACCACACCGCCTCTTTTGGTTTACAGGTTGGCAGCGAGAGTTCATCCGTCGAGAGTATAATTGAAAGGACAAAAAAATCAGCTTCTTTTCTTTTCATCTCACTCCTCCAAACATCTTTTCCTCTTTTTCCCTGTAGGTTTTCCTCCTCCCCTCCAAACAATCACGCTTGTCTGCGTCGTATTCATCGCTGGCTCTCTTGTCATCGACCTTAAAGGACGATTGATAAGATAAATCCGAAAAGATCCGAAAAAACTGGGAGGGCGCATTCATAGGAATTTGCCTTTCTGTTTGTCGTTTCCGGCTATTTCTTTTCATTCCTTTGTTCTCGAATGTTTTAAATTTAAGCATTTGGTAGAATTAATGTGGATACGTTTTCCCTTATTAGTGAAGGTGCTTTTAAAAGTGCGAGTAGGAACGTGCCGAGGGGTGAGATAATCCACTCGTGGAGGGTGCAGAATGAAATTTCAAGTATATATTTTTAAAACTTTTGGTATTTCATTCAGAAAAAACGATCAATTTTAGTTGAGAGACGCTCATTTTCATGGAGTACTTTAGAGTTCAAATAAAATGGCCCATTTCGCTTCACGCGGTAGAATGTCTTGGCACGATATTGAGTAAGTCCCTTTCCTCCCCAGTTGGTACGCAATTTTACATCAATCAAATTCATTGGTGTATTAAGTGGTTAACTTCTACGCCCTTGATCATATCACATCGTTTTCTACTCGTCTGAATGCAACTTATCATCGTTTATCAATATTTTAGATCAAATATATTAGTCGCGAATGTTTTCTCTGGTATTTCATGTTGGCAGTGGTGTCTTAACACTGTCTACATCTTCCGCTTGTGATCTCATACCTGTGCTTTTTTAACGTTAACTTTGAGACACACTGGGCTATTTGTTCTTCATTTTTATTTTGCATTGCTAAATAAATAACCGTAGAAAGTGGCTTACAATAATGTCACAAAAAGGTTTTTCATAAGAAATGAATAATCCAAATTCTTTGAGTAATACGAAGGTTGGCCAAAAAATAATGCCCCACGTTTTTTACCAAAAACTATTTATTCTACAAAAGTGTAATTTACACGTAAAGAATGATGTTCTGTCCACTCCACATTAACTTCTATTGCCCCCCTCAAGCGATTCACTAGGGAATGTATACCCTGTCGCTACCAGTCCTCGCTCTGGTTATGGAGCCAAGTTTTCATTTTCAACCGCCTTCTGATTCTTTCTCCCTCCATATCCAGCAACCAACTGTACTACTAAAAAAGTAGTATCGACTGCAGATGTTCCATAGAATGTACAAACGTTTGCGAATGTTCCCTACCGTTTCTTTCTCTACGCACACAAATTCAATCGCAGCACGTTGTCTGTTTATCATGGTCAGACTCCACTTCGAAATCTTCCTATATTTATGCTATTTTAGCCACGAAAAATAGTTTGACATAGGAAAGAGTTTAGAGGTAAAATTTGAGAATCCTTATGCCGAAATTTAACCAAATTGTGGTAATTAGAATTTTGATCGTCGAGAATCATCTCACTTATTCAGGAAGTAATAAATCTCTAATGAACGACATAGTAATGTAACGCGTTAATTACCTCGCAGTGATTCTTATTATTAAAATTATTGTTAATTGAGCCTTGAAAGAGTAATACAGTCAGAAAATTTCGCATCTTGTTGAATTGGGTGAGAACTAGAACGTATAAGCATATATTTGTAGTGTGTGTGGCTGTTGACAGTGACGATTCGTAATGAATAAATAATGTTCACGCTCTTGAAATTTTAAGATGCATGCTAAACGAATACAAGAAACAGTCGGTCAGTTCAGTCGCCAGTTTTCGTGTGGAATGAAAGGGTTTGACTATTGATGCAGTGGTGGAGATATTGGGATTTGAACAGAGGCACTCTCCGAATTGCGATGTTGTATAATGTTTGGAATAGAAATTATAGTTACTCCTGTATTTTCACTTTAATAGGGTTTAATAAATTACTATTACATCTCATTAAGAAGTCATAATTTTAAAAATTTCCTCGGTTTCATCGACTTTTCAATTGAATCTGTTGAATCGGCCTCGACTTTGTGGTAGTTTTCCATGCTGAAGATTGGTAAAAATTAGACTTACACCTTTACAACAGTATGTGTTTATTCTATGACCATTCCCTGTGGTCATCATCAGGCATATGGGCATTTCGGGACAGAATACACGCATTAAAGAGAGAAAACATTCTAAGCTAACGCTATAAGTCTAATTTGTATTGTTCTTCAAGACTTTTATAATGTGCGTCAAAACTTCGTGCAGTACGAGATGCCAGTGAGTTTTTATTGCAGTTCCCTCGACCACCTCCTTCCGCGATATTCGTTCTATTTATACTCACGTCGTTCGGGCATCGTTTCGGGGTAGCCCCTCATCTCTCAAAATCTTATTACCGTATCAAATTACGAGACGGCTAAAGATGATGGGTGACTTATCAGGTGCTAATTGTGAGGCGCTCTTTTGTAGTCCGCCGCGACCTCGCCGTCTGTAATTCCCTCACCTCCCATCCATCTTTTTCTCCTCGGTCGTTTCTTCCTTCCACCCACTCACCTGCTAACTCATCCCATTCGCCTCATTATCGTTCACTCGTTTTTCTAAAGCACTAATATTTCATTCCAGTCGTCGTTGCGCAACAGATAGTGAAGCTGGTGTTAAACTGAGGGGGGGAGGGGAGGTTGGTACAAGGACTCCCGGCAGTACGCACGGTCTTCCCCTCGCGTCTTCATACTCATTCTGCGTCTTTCCTTCCCCAGCAGTCCTTTATATTCCCACTCCATACACCTCCTCCCCGCCCCCCGACCCTCACTCGTTGCCTTGGCTACGATATCTACTCTCTTCCTCTATTTTTCACAGTAGCGCAGTTGCGTTCTTGGGCAAATCAGCGCGTTGCGAAGTGGAGCGTTTACGCTGCGATTTGAGCTGAAGAATCTTACTACCGCTCGCGTTTATCTCTGGCGAGCGAATTGGAAACGATTCATTTACTTTTACTCGTTGAAGAATTTTTGTAGTCCGTAAAGCTCCGTTTACACCTAACGATATATCGTATGATTTTTCCTGTCTTACAGATTAGAGCTAATAGCAAATAGGAAGGTGTAGACTGGGTTTGAATCTGTGTCTACATCTTCATTTTGCCTTAGCAACAACTAACGCCGTGGAATTTTTTCATATGCTCGCTACCCAATCATATTTTCACGCTGCTCACACGTTGAGAAGAATTTTTGCCTACTGTTCTTAAGGTGCTCTAATGGCAAAAAGAACGACTTAATGGCATTTAGCAGCACATCTTAAGTCTAGTACTGTTTCTATTTCAACGTAAGACATCCATGTTCAATCCGTTATTGATGTGTTTCTCAAATCATGCATTTCTCTGATTTTTCTCACAGTAACAGAACGGCCTATGTAACATGGAGGACGTATAATATCGGCTACATATACTAACTCTCTGAACTTATTGACTAAATAATACCTTTGATTAAATCTTCTCTCTTATAGACGTTACCCTCCTGCTTCGTGGAGCATTTGAGTAACGCTCACCGATTTGACTTAAAATTTTTTTACGAAACGTATCGTCTTTCGCTCTACCTTTCCTAATTCTCGAATACAACTCTCTTCGGTTCGGTTTATAGTTTTAGTTTACCAAACTTGAAATCTTTTCATTCATACCTGTATTGCACTTCCCGCATTCTGATTGACGTGACTCTTTTACCATTAGGTCGTAATCGGGTAGGAGAAACAAGTTTGTCAGATAGCGTTACATTTTATTCCAGTCAATAGTTTCTGTATCGTAGCAGGCTGCTAATTGTGTGCCTCATGAACGGCCGATTTCGATTTTGGGTACTAAATTAGAGAGTAATTAGCGCACCAAGGGTAAAAAAATCGTTAACCTCCTCATAATCACTTTGCGGGGACACTGAGAAATGCTTTTACTCAGTGTTGTCGAAATGTCGAAGTCAGTTTTCGCGTATCATCGGTCCCAAATGTTTTAAAGTGGCTATAATTAGGCTGATCGTACCACACCTGGTCGGAAACGGGACATTTCTCATCAATGAAACGGAACAAATATTTCGTACGATTTTTCTCGAGAGATGTTTTCATTACCAGAAATCAGGTATTATTTGAAAGTATTCTTGGCCATTGTATTGACGGAAATTTCATTTCACCTAACCAGAGCAAAATTACTCCAAGATCCTGCGCGCAAATAAACTAAAGAGAACGGGGGTTTAATACATTTAAAAAAGTTAGATATCGTTGTTTTTGGAAACTAAAGTATGTAATCTCAGCATAGAGTTTTTTAATTTAATAATTCTTATGATAATAAAGCTTACTACGAAAAAATCTTATTATTTGCTGGATTTCAATTTAGTATACAGTTAAACTCCCTAGAAAGCAAAAATTTTAATTCTCTACATTTAAATGCATATTTTATACCAGTACCTATTTTAGCAATGTGGACGGGAGAGAATGGCCGAAAACGGGACTGTTCCGGTGAAAACAGCAAGTATGCCCATCTGAGTGATAATTGTCTTACATTTTTTAAGATTGGAAAAATTCTCATTTGTCTTTTGATGCAGAATATAGAAAAATGTATCTTTAATTCACTTTGTCTCACTCTTTTTCATGGCTGTGATAATATGAAACTTTCCCAAGTGACGTTGAATAATGCCATTAATTAAGGTCTCTCCTTAAGGAATGCTACCTAGTCACTCTTAGAGTCACTGTGCTTCACTAACATGGACTTACTCCAATCTTAGCGTTCAGCTTTGTGAGGAAAGCAAGGGCAAATTACTTAATTCCTCATCTTTCCTAGTAAGCTCCCTCCAACGCTCTCGATAGTTATGGTGGAGGTGATGAGGACCCTACCAGCCTTCCGGTTGTCGACTTTGCTGATGGACAATAATTGTGACATTCGTCGTAAATTTTCTCCCGCAATTTTTTTCCGTTTAAAGTTACATATCCTTTCTGTTGCATGCGAAGGCAGAAGCACTGTCTTTAATGGTGGCTGTAAATTGCTCCGCCTCTTAACTTTACTTAATGTTTTTCCGCACGTACTTGGCAAACATTGCGTCTTTTTAGTTAACTGACCTTCGCAGGAAAAAATTCTTTTTGGAAGCCTTTCTAATTACGCACAGGTGCAACATACCTAAATAAGGTTACTCGCGATTTACGTCGCCTCGAGCGACTAGACGGCTACACAAATTGTAGTTAAGTATCAGTTTAATTTAAAGTGCTAACTCAGCGGAGCTCGTTATGTTAATCGTAAGCCAGATCAGTAGCTCGTTTCGCTGCTCGTCGTGCTTCGAAAGTAGTCCATCGAGGACTTGCGGCTTTGTTTTCGCTTAAAATCTAGCAATTTTATCAATTTATGAAGCGATCGTGCGACCCTGAAGCTTTCAATCACTTATTAGTCTTAGTCCTTCATGATATTATTCCGAAATCTATGGACTTTAAAAGGATTATGTTCTGGGCAAAGCTTTGTTTTTTTAGGCCTGTTTAGGATCAGCAACCATTTTATTCGATGTAGCATTTATTAAGTTTTAATCCCATCGTTGATATACTGAAATAGACGATATCGGCGTCTCACCCTGTTGTTTTGGCACCACATGGACTCTCAAATTCTTTGTATTAATTAAATATGGCACTCTTGCGGCAAAAGGTTCGACATCCTTCCCATTGGCTATTTCAATAGCGAAGCCCGCTATCTGTTGGAAATTTATTGAAATGTTGTATTAGAGACCAGAATGCCTTATTACTGCATACGTATGGCCAATGAGAGTTTTAAAAGTATCATAAATCTTAACGGAAGTCCCCTTAGATTTTGAGGACTTAGATTTCAGCCTATAAGTAAAACTGGAACTGGCTGTGAATATGAGAGCTTCTGAGGTATGAGTGATTCNAATGCCTTATTACTGCATACGTATGGCCAATGAGAGTTTTAAAAGTATCATAAATCTTAACGGAAGTCCCCTTAGATTTTGAGGACTTAGATTTCAGCCTATAAGTAAAACTGGAACTGGCTGTGAATATGAGAGCTTCTGAGGTATGAGTGATTCTGATTAATGGCACAAATTTTGTTCACTTCGTATTGAATGCTATGAAAAGTCTTATTGGTAGTATAATTTTTTTCTTGATTTCTTTTCCTTATAACAATCAGGCTCAGTGACGAAAGCAAGGGAGTAATCCCTCATTCCTCATCCTACTTATGAAAACTAATTACGTCAAATCTTTTTTTTTAGCTAATATTGGAGGGGTTTCGGAACAAAATAGCTTTGTGGCGGATTACTTTACGCTGGAATGATTGAGGTCTTAGATTTTAATCCTGGCAATGTTCTTCTGAAATGTTTTTCTTAAATCAAGTCAAAATACCCATATAGATACAATAGTTGTCTAGGAAACTTTATTTTCCTTTTCATTTTCTGTCATAGATGTTCATTTTCCCCACGATGATATCTGTTTCTAATTTCTCATCTCACCCTTGTTCGAAACTCAGTGATGTTGGTNTTCTTAAATCAAGTCAAAATACCCATATAGATACAATAGTTGTCTAGGAAACTTTATTTTCCTTTTCATTTTCTGTCATAGATGTTCATTTTCCCCACGATGATATCTGTTTCTAATTTCTCATCTCACCCTTGTTCGAAACTCAGTGATGTTGGTACTCCTTTACTCACGCGTGTTGCTGTTTGCATGGAGTTATTGTTTCGAAAAAAGTGTAAAATGTTATCGATATGAAAAAAATGGCGGTTGAATGAAAAAGATCGTGAAAAAGTGTTAGTAGTAGGACAAAAAGAAAGTTAGTCAACGTACTTAGTGAGTTTCTGAAGAAATGCAACTTGGGAATAAGAAGTTGATATATTGAAAGGGAATGTATTGTGTGACTCACATATGAAGAAAAAGAAGTTGGGACGGAGTTTTATGGAATACTGTGAATAATGGAAGATTCTGGCTTTCGAGTGAAAATTGTGTGAAAGTTGACCGTGTATGTATATATTAATTTCTCCTGTGCGAAGATGGAAAGGTCTTCCTCCTCTCAACAGCTTTTCTCCTTTATTTTTCTGTTCTGTCTTATTCAACGCGAAGCATTATTAGCGTATGGCTCTTTTGTGTCCTGATGACACACTTCCGAAATTTTTGTTGTAAATTCTTCTTTTGGTGCATTTCATCATTTGGTGCATGTGCAATATTTCCTTTGGTCCGGAGGCGCGGCTGCTAATAACTCTTGCACTTCCATGTTTGGATGTGTGAAGTGGATTCTCTCTTGCTGTTTCCTTTCGCTAATGACAGTCTTTTCGATTAGGGTGTCGGTTCCCAAGCTATCAAAGGGAATATTTCGATGTGATTTCTCGCAGTTCTTCGATATCGCGATGAGCCGAGACAACGCGTGACATCACTTTTTCGTCGCTAATGGAAACACGTCATCGTGCCGTGAGAGACATTTTAATTGCACAAGTTAAGAGAGAGAGAGTGAGCTGGTGCTGACCGTGGTCTTTTCCACGTAGTCTTCCTTTCAGCAAAATGGAAACCACCGTGTGTACAGGCGCAACAAGGTGGGACTTTTCTTGTTCTGTCATAGTAAATACTATGGAAAATCTATATCCTAAGACGTACCCTGCCTTTTAACCTATTTATCATAAAAATTGCGGCATATACGTTAATATCCCTGAGTAATGGTTTACAGACAAATAATATATCTTAAAAGCATTTTTTTCGGTCCTCCTGCCTGGATTTTGTCGGGTGTTTTGCTATTCAAAATGTAATATTCATTCTTCATGTTTGTAATGCTTTAGTAATCACATTCTGCTCTGTAAAATGTACCATAACAGTATGGTAACCCTACCTATATTTACGTATGTATCTGATTTTACCGATTTCGGTGACGGAATGGTTGGGATGCGTAATAATACCAAAGCCAATATAGTATATGCACATAGGCTTACCTTACGTCCCCTTTTGACTGTTCCGGTTTAAACGCATGCTACAAGTCCAAATTCTGCTGTCCTTGTTTGATAGGAAAACTCGGAGAAAGAATATAATGTTAGATACGAAGATATCGTTAACAGAAATTATTCAAACGCAATCTATCATAAAGTAGTGACGCTACACTCTCCAGACAGCCTTGAAAGCTCGTGACATTATCTCCGGCTAAGTTTCAAGTCAGCGCCCCGCTTTTGTCCCGGTTTACCCGCTTCAGAATTTGATATGTCCCGATTTTATTACCATAACAGTATGGTAACCCTACCTATATTTACGTATGTATCTGATTTTACCGATTTCGGTGACGGAATGGTTGAGACGCGTAATAATACCAACGCCAAGGTCCCGGGTTCGAGTTCCAGTTAACCATTTTTTTTGTTTAGGAAACAGTGATTATGTTTTTCCACTGTTATTGTCCGGTGAATGGGTGATTGAGAAGCTTCAAGATTAAATAATTAATATCCATCAATCCCATCAGTAATTAAAATTCCATGTAGAACATTTGGAGGAGTTTATTGATTAAAATAAACTAAAGTAAAAATAACCCGTAATTATTTACATAAGAAATTCAAATCAATATACCAATGGTAACGTCAACTTCTCAGTGGAAATTAATAAAACATGGGGTAAATATCAAAATCAACACGAAAATTACAGTAAAATTAAATAGATACAACAGCTTAGTTCTACCAATGGTAATGACAACATCTCAACCAAAATAGATAAACCATGAAGAAAATAGAATAATAAAATCAATACTATTGAATAATATCATACAATAATAGCCTTTCGATTGCAATCTATTCCATTTCTAAGCAGAGAAAAGTATTCTATGTACAGAGAGAGAGAAAGCGTCATGTGATTTGTATGAGAGGATCAGAAACTAAATAAAAACTTGTTATAGGACAGGGGAAATCTTCTTAGGACATAGGTCAATTCCAATAGTAAAATCGGAGACTTCGGATAGAAAAGGAAATCAGGTGTTACAAATGGGATATGTCCTTCCTCTAAATGAACACGGGTACTAAATTTTCGGTTTCATAGTGCAAGGAGAAGTGTAGCTTCTTATATCGGTGATCCCTGAATCCGAAGATGAGCAAGGCATCTTTTCTTAAATGATAGCGAGGAAACTGAGGACTTTATATCTGGGGAAGAGAATTCCATAGCTTGCTTGCAGTTATAAGGTAGGACTTGTGGAATGTTTTAGTTCTGTGGTGAGGGATAAGCAGTTTGTTGCATCCTTTTGTGTTGCGGTTATGCACTGAATCTAATCTGACAAATTCATTAGCAATGTATTCGGGAGTGTTTGTCCGTAGGATGTTGTAAGATGAACAGAGAATGTGTAGTTTTCTACGAGAATCTAGCTTTAACCAGGATAGTTTATCGTATGATTCAGTTATATGATCATATTTTCTTAGGCTAAAGATGAATGATCTAAAGAGGTGCTAATAAAGAATTACAACTTAAATTTATCAAAAGTAACTTTAAAATATACTTGCAATTACTTTAGCAAATATTGTCAAGTAAACAAGCGTAGTGAACCCGAGTTTATCTAAAATACCTCTACCATTTTATAAATTAAGGCGATAATTACAAGAAAAATTCACCTGGATGTCTGCGAAGGAGTCCTCTAATACGTCACAGATTGGACGTACATTTAAGATCAAGGCAAAGAATCTGAGCATCAATGCTGTAAAAAGGCGTGGAAGAATGTTTTTCGGAAGTGAATGTTTATATTCTTAACTAGTTCTATTCTTAAGTCACGTGAATCATCTGTCATGTTTTGGTTAGATTCTCCAATTGATAAAGCTCCAGCGAAAGCTTACGGCACCCGCTGTGAGGTTGATTGATTTGGAAGAATCCTATAGGATTTACTATTTCGTAGTATTTCGATTTTGCCCGCGTCATTATTCCCGCGGATTTTCCAACCTCCATATCACGCATTGAAGTACCAATAACTAAAGCGGGAAATGCAAGTAGTTGCTTTATAATCAGAGATTAGTTCAACTAAAGATTTGGATATGAAGTGTCCTTGGAAATCTAAATGGGAAGTCTATAATGCTAGGTGGATGTTACTAGGAATAAAGGGAGGAATAATGCTGGAATTAGGAGCGACGCCAGAGACAGGTGGACATCAGTGAATTTGATTTCGCGTCTTTTAAACGTTTGCATGGCGTTATCATCTTCGCGGGACGTGACGTTCGCATTAAGGATATCGTTCATGAAAATGAAGGTTCTTGGGTACAGATCAAATGAGTAATGCAATCATCTGTTAGGACTTAATTTAAAGATTTAAGGAACGTATGGAATTCGGATATGCTTTTGCGCAAATATATTGCAGTTCTCTAAGTAGATTTCTTTTACTACATCCCTTTTGCCTGGGGATAAAATGACCGGTTACTTCCAGTGATTTTCTTTTGGCAATATACGGAGAATCGTTTTCATTTATATACTGTAATATTTCCTTTGCATTAAAGTCCACGATATCCAAACTGTATTTACGATTTCATTAGTTCTTAATAATTATGCATATCCGGGTATGAGTTGTTCTGGAGGATAAACAGAAGTGAAAAATATCGACAAAACTACCGCTAAATGGTCAAACCCTTACTGGAAAGTGGAGGACCTAGGTTTGAGTCCCTGTTACTTCAATATTTCTTACTTCTCTTTGGTTTTCAGGGGAACGCTTCAAACTGCACCTTGATCCTTAGTCATTCTTTGACCGTGAGATTTATTATCTGAGATAGAGTAATTAATGTAGGTAATCTCATTTGAATTTATTTGATTTATCGGATGAGTAGATTTCGCAATTTTACAGTCGCCGTTATTGAGGTATAAAGGCCGGTCACTCTCGAAATACCTTTCCGAGAAATATTTTCCAACTCTGTTTTGAAGTCCGTAAAGTTGCGTAGAAGTGAAGGTGGTCCCATTTTCCTTTCGCTGGGATGCGCCGAAAACATGTCGAAATGGAATTTAGAGGACGACGCAGATCTTCTCGTCATTTGCCTTTGGTTCGGTCAAGTCTCCGTAACCTTTTTCGTGATCGTCGCTTTCGCTTCTGGAAAATGCAGGAGAAAGGGATGGCCGAGGATGGTTCGGAGTAATGGAGATCTTTTGAAAAACAAATATGAACCGTATTTTCTCGTTGGGCATTTTGAATCGGTTACTCGAAGGACAGTCAGGTAACGTTCTAATTCCAGAGCAAGTTTGTTTTCAAATACGAGATGGTGAGGTTATGGTTGCCTCGCCATGGCGGCCTTGGAATGAAAATAGATGAACCGTTTGCGAAATTCTGATAAAGAACACCCCAACGGATACAGTTATGATGAGTTCATAATGGATCGCCACCTTCAAAAGCGGCATAAACTTCATTAATGGGAACATCCGAAGCTGGGTTTAACGTATTATGCGTGGAATTGTATTAGATTTCTTTGTATAGAAGGTTTGATTTAAGTAAATTCTCTTCGTATTGCAATTTCGTAATCTTAAAGTGATTTTTCGGAGAGTTATCATTAGTGATGTGAAGATCAATCGGAATATTTTCGGTTACCGGAATCGGAGATTTTTAACATAATTTTCAAAATCGATTCTCTGGAACATTTTTAAAACTCATACATTTCTGGTTCTTATAATAAATAGATAAATGCTTATTGATTTTTAAATCTTGTTAAACTAAAATCTCCGGATTATAATAATTTCTACATAGGGTATTTTATGTAAATTTATTTCACTTATTCATACGTAAAGAAATGGGATCTTTGAGTTTTTAATCTTTCTGAGTATTATGTTACAGACAAATAATATATCTTAAAAGCATTTTTAATTTTTGTTAGTTTCAATTATACTCGTATGTTATGTTAGCATGTTACACAGAATTTAATTAGAAGGATATCCTACTCTATTTTATAAGCGTTTGTGTAAATTATTCTACTATTTATTGTGAATACTTTATTCATTAAGTATTTGTTTCCATATTCAGCGGAAACTAAAAAGTAATGAATTTTAGTTATTGGAGGATCAGAATCGGGATTCGTGTCGGAATCGGTAATTAAGAGTAGTATTGGGAATTGTATCGGAATCGGGAAATATTTATGTATCGTCCCATCACTAGGCTTTTCTGTGTAAAATACTAAATATTTTGATGTAATCATAGTTTGCGGAAGCCAGTTCAACAAGACAGGTATGGTTATTTGTTTAAAAAATTAGATGGTTATTTTCTCTAACAGCTTGAATAGTTTTCATGATATATAAATTTATTAATGTTTTCAGTCACGTTTTTTACGGAGTATCGTGATGATGTGAGATTGAAATTTGTTAAGGTTTGTTACTGAGAAAGTGCGAAGTATTGCATATGTAATTTCTACTTGGATATTATATTGCGTCTTTCATTGTGGAGTATTAATTATTTCCGCTGCCATTTCCACAAAAAAACGAAATTTCGTGATAATTTCAATTCCCTCAAGCATTATACAATGTTAAAAAATGTAAGTATTGTGTGACTGTCTCTCCCTTGTTAAGTTGCTTGCTCTGCATAAGTTTAGCCATTCGCTCTTTGGGTTGGGGGTTCGATTCCCATTCACGTTAAATTAATCTTACATGTCCGAAAAGTTTAGGTAGTTCTATTCTCATTCATTACATAAAGTTCAAAATTCTCAATACAATGAAAGGCGTCATTCTTCATGCACATAGTGCTAAATATACGTTTTAAGTGGGTTTTAAATTGAATTAAGCAATTGTTTTACCGACCGCGGAGTGGTTTGCGTTCTAATGTTCAAACTCCAAGGACCCGGGTTAAAGTCCTGGTTAATCGGACTTTTCTGGTTAAAGAATGTTCGTGGGTGTTCATCAATGGTAATGATTATTGAAATTGGTGCTATTGGGATCATTTTCCTGTTTCCATCGAAAAAGTTTGTATTATTACATAATACTCAATCGTTAACAAGTTTCGCTCGATTTAAAATTTAAAGATTGACTCAACGCGAAAAGATATTAAGAGCATGGTATCCTAAAATTAAATGTGTTACAAGTTTCCGATCTCTAAAATTTTGTTTTAAATATACAATGAGATTTATCTTGAGAACGTGGCTTATCTTCATGTTAAGATAATTGAATATACTTCTTAAATCGTGCATGTTTCACTCTATCGAACCAGAAGGCTAATATGTTCTAATGTTTTTAATATAGAAAAATATAATCTCCACACATGTTAGATCTGTTTATAATCAATAATAATAATTTATAAAAGGGAATTTTTCTGGATGTTCCAAAAGATCTGCTTTTAATGAAAAATTTCTTTACCTTATGAGATGTTTCTAGTATCGGCCCAAATGCTGATTTAAATGCGAATTTTCATGGCAGAAGAATTTTCGGTGAAGCTTCAGGTAGGGGTGGGAAGGTGGGAACCAAGAAGTGGAAGGGAATTTGGTGGGGGTGTACTCGAGAGGCACTATATCTTCCGGCGAGGAAAACACGCTAAATTTCACTTTTTCTAAGAATAGTTTAATCGTCCTTCCCGAAAGGCTTTTTCTCGGGTTTTTCAATTGTCATTCCCTTCACCCGAGTGGTAGCTCATCTGTATTCTTCCGTCCGTCACCATTGGTCGATATTATACAGTTTCGCTTCATTTTGCCGTACGACACCATCTTGCGCAATCCGATGACTGTAGTTTTCCTCTTTTGCGTGCGTTGCGTCGATGGAGAATCTTAACAAATGAAGCATTAAAATCCGTGGATATGCCAAGAGCAGCTGAAGGAAAGAGAAGGCATTCTTGTCTTTGCGATGGAATTTTCATTTGCATGCAGTACCACTTAGAATTGTCAATCATTTTCTACCTCATTCACAAGTACTTCTTCATGTAGGTAACTCCCTCTTTCTTGAGAGGCTATAAGAATTAAATTTCGCGGACTGAAATTCCGGAAAGAAATCGTATTAAATGTCACCGATGGAACGGCAGCAGTCACGAAAGTAATCCGCGTATTAATGAAAATGGAAAAAGCCCATAAAAAATTATATTTATTGAATTCGGTCGCGCTTAGTCTTTTCGTCTTCGTTAAACGATTTTACCTTATACATTTTAAGTTAACTATACGGCTGGCCAAGAGAGTGGTACCGCCGATGCTTGGAATCCGGGCCCCCAGTTTGAGGGGGCCTCGTTTTTAGCAAGTAACTTTATTATTTTGTTGAGAATAAACAGTGCACCTGTAATATTTTTTTGTCAAATATTTTGCTGTGTTAATTAACAGTTACTCATCGCGTGGGTAGAGGAACAGAGAATTGGGCCCCGTGGACATTTGCATTTGGGCCCCTTTTCGTAGATGGCCGGGTGTATATCATGAACACTGCCTTAGACTTTATTAAAACGTTATATGATCTTATCGATTCCGTAAGTTGTTTCTTCCAGCCCGGCTTTGGCTCTTGCCTTCTTTCACTCCCTACCCCTGAAGATGCTCTCTTTGAGAGCGAAATCCGCATTGGGCCGAATTAACCGATTTTTTATGGTTTCGGTGTTATTTTCTGTACGCATTTACATGTTGATAATTTAGTATAGATTAAATACGTCTTTATTCCGGGTGATTATGAAATCCCCTCTTACAACTGGCCCATTTAATTTTAATAATAAAAGTCTAGAGTAGTAAAAAAAGAGATAAGAAGGAACGATTTATGGATAGAAATCTAAGTCAAGAGCTTAAGATAAAATTTCCACAGCATGAAACACCCTCAAGAAGAGTGGTGTGAAAAATCCGCGAAACCTACTGATGGTAATAGCAAATTTTAAATTAAAGAAAATTATTTCTATAATCTCAAAAAAGTTAAAAAGAAAACATTTACAAAGAATTCAAAAAACAGGAGACATTTAAATTTGTGTAGTCCTCCGTAGGTGTAAGCGTAAAGTCCGTAACCTTTAAGCCTGTAGAATTTATAGTATGTGGTATAAAAAAGGTGAGGAGAAAATGTGATAATCAACGACGAATTCAGCTGAACGTGCATATCCGATGTTTGTTAATTTTTTCCCCATGGGCGTGGAGAGAAATAATCATCAGGTATACTTACGGCTGTGATATAAGGTGTGATATAATATCCAAATTAGCGATATTACTTCCACAACAGACCTAACTGTTGTATTCCCGCTAAAATCCCCGACTTTGCAGTTTTGGCTCGATTATCCCAATTTCGTCAATTCGCTTCCGCAGTTTCTGTTTGCTTTTGTATTTTTCTGGTGGGTGTGACGGAAAATAAATGACAAGCAGAGAAATTTATTGATGAAGACGAAGAAGTAAAGTACAAAGGTAAAGTTGTTATTTTGGAAGGAATGCTGGAACCTTTTTTCTCATTGTTTGTCTCACCTTTTCAACTTTTTTGTCGAGCTTTTGGTTTCATTGATTACGGAGATTTTTCTCAGCGAGAATTCATAGCCCAGCACGTTCCTTCAATTCAAACGCTTCAGAGTAAACTTAAGTAATTTAATAAATATTTCAGCCCTTTATAAAGTGCATTGCCCTTCTTTCCGGAGAAGTCGATCTCTGTTAAACGGTATTCTATGCTAAGAAAGGTATATTATTTACAAGGGAGATACCGAATTTTTACTATTTATTAGCGTGTATCACTCAGTTATGAATACTGTAGCCGAAATTCCAACGATCCTGCAAAATACAGATGCACCAAAAGAAGGAAAATAGAATACAAATTCTTATTTTATTATAAAGCATTGTTTTCGATTCGGATTTCACTAGAAATTTTACAAAACACAAAGTCGAGAATTGTTGTTCATACAACCCGTTCCCTTAGCGACTAGCGAGGTTGTTGAAGCTGATTTCTTGCGTTCTTCCATAAAATTCCATGGAGTCAATAGGTCCTTGTCCAATAGAATGAATGGTACAAGTGTTATAGTCTTTTTCTTCTCAAAGTGTTTTGCTTAAAAAATTTAAATTACATAGAAAATATCTCATTGTATAATATTAGTGTAAATCAGTGTTGTATTCAGTTATAATTGACTTTCAAATAAGCTTCCGTTTCCCTATGCTTGACGAAATGGGTTTACCTGTAATATTATAAATACCGAATCGGTAGAGCTTTGTAGAGGTACGATGAAAAACGATAGAAATACAGGGGAAAATGTGATAAACGCCCCCATAAATTTTACACGCCCAATGGAAAAGATTTATGGAATGAGATACGGGAATGCTATTTGGTGGCAACTCTTCCGCCCCGTAGAATAATTCCCAGCGCTGCCTTCAAATTTTTCTTCCGCGCTTTAATTTTTAACTCGCGGACGGTGAAGCCGTAGCTGCACGGCGTCGCGGAGTCTCAAGGACTCCCGCGTATAACATCTCGCAAATGAATATGCACTTCTCCATTAATTCCTCCTCCACCCTTTCCGCCGTCCGCTGCATCTCTTCTGGCTACTATTCTCTGATTAATGTAATCCTCCTCCCAACTTCTCTCCTTTTGCCAAACTATTCCATTGCTCTTTGGCCTTGCCCCGAGCGACTTACTTTCTCAGCAACGCAATGGTTTGATTATCTTTTTCTGTCGGTGTTTGTCATTCAGTGAGAATACGCTGTTACCAGAGTATTTTCCGATTTGTCTCGTACTTGGCTTCAGCGTTCGGTCGCGTTCCGGAAAGCGTAAAACGCCCCGCAGCAATATCTGTCTCGTATTATTTAATCAACGCTCAAAATAAGCTAGGATTGCAAACTGAGTAAAGAAGCAGTTTTAAGTTCCTATGGAAAAACGGACCTTAAAAAAGTCTGAAAGGGTCGATACTCGAACCAGGATCTTCTGGGAGGATGCTTCAACCAACCAGCTATCACGCCATAACATGGCTTAAAACATCAGCTCGGAAAGTTTGCGTTTAATACGGAGAGTTTCTCTAATAGGTCAGCCTTGTGACGGGATTATGGAATGTCCGATATTTGTTCTAATGCTCTTCCAGATTTCCTTAGATAAGGTAACATCCCTTTCCCTCCGAGCGTCGTCGAATACCCCATAAAGAAGACAAAGAAGATTCACCATTGATTTTCTATTCCCCGAATTTAGCACACCGGAGGATTCGTTTCCAATAACCTTTGTTCTGCCAGTATCCATGGAAACATTTATTTCTAAGTCCTGCTTGGGCATAGCCGAATGCACGCGAGTTAATTCCCTCGATAGTTCAATTAAGGTATCGATTTTCGATCCGATTGCCTTTATCACACTCGGAGACGTATAAGAACAGCGGTCACAAAGGCGCGAAGTTCACGAAGTTATTAATGGTGGCGTCTGCTTTCCATATTTCACGACGGTTGAAGTAGTACAAAAAAACATCTGACAAGAATGGTGTTTTTAAATATAGGCCGCATTAACTTCTATAAAGATATCGAGAACCGCAGATAATGTTCAAGACTGTAATTTTATTTTCAATTACTTGTAAAAAATCATTTGTTTATGGTAAGAATGTTTTAAGCTTGGAAAGGTTTTCGTTCTTTAGCGAAGATTCTAATCAAATTTTGCTTTTTTATAGTTTGTAATGGAGCTGCATGTTGCAGAATTGTGTGAACTTTCAGGATAGGGAATTAGACGAAATAATGTTGGTTCAAGGGCTGCAGGTTGGACATCCTTGCAGTAGACGTTGCGAAATAGAAACAAACAATGTGTTGTGCGAAAATATAATGGAATCCTGCTCATATGTGAGTATTGTGGAACCGACTTGAGGCGATTACGAAGTGAGTTTTAATCAGTCAATACTTTCCCCTCACTCTTGATTTCTTTCGTCGTGAAAGTGGAATCAGTTGCACACGGAAGTTTTTTTTATGAACAGAAGCATTATTATGAATTAGTTTTAAATATACTATTTAAGAATCGGATATTTTCTAATTCAGTCACACATTTACATATATTTTATCGTTAAATAGATATGTGAATGAATGCGATTTCATAACTGCAATTATGTAGATTCTTAAATTTCGGTAGATTACACAGTGAAAGTGCGTTAGTGAGGAATAGGTGACCTCGTTTTGAAGTGAGTAATGAAGTTTGAAAAACTCAATCGCTTAGGAACTAATGATTAATTACAATTATTTATTACCTGCTTGAATTTCCACCGTGACTTTAGCAGGTTAAGAGTCATGCCTCCCGTCGTTTGGATAAAGGCCGTGCAGATATGACCATTAATATCCAAGCGTATGGAAACGTTTTTGAAGTAGCACGTTCATTATTTCCGAATGCTCCTTTCCCTGAATATTCTTGATATTTCCTTTATCTTGATGGAGGTTCCATAAATTTTCCTTCGATGTTTCTTAGAGGTGTACCAAAATATTGAACTAAGCTGTACTGGGTTCGATCATGTAGATGGTCAACCTTTGGCAAATCCGCCAAAAAGTGGCGCATAACATGATTGTAAACATCTAATGGGGCTCATGTCATATGGGCATGGTAATAGGGATCATATGGGGCGTCGAGTCAGGAGAGTAAAAAAAAAAATCCTGCAGACTTCACATATTTTCTTGCAAAGCAGTATGCACATACCTACATTCATTATTAATCCACAGCTGAACACTAGTGGGCTCATTTACTGTAGCTCATTACTACAATTTATGCACATTATTACGGTTTTAATGGCGCATTTAAAATGAAAATTAAATTATTGACGCGTTAACCATGCTTGGTTGGCCAATCCTGATGTAGACTATACAAGACTCATAGAGTAATTTTCGATGGCCGTCAATGAAATTTGTCGATAAATTTTGGGAATTTGAATGAGCGATTTTCAATTTCTAATGGTTATATGTCGTATGGTAAATCTTCTTGTCAGCTCTAAATTCCAATTCCAATTTTCCAATTTAAAAATACAGAAAAATCCACCAAGGATTCGTGAAATGACTCGTTATAGTTATCCGTTGCTCGGAAACAGATGAGAAGCGGCCTTTCAGCCGCTGGCGGCTTTTCTGGTCGTTCTGTGCAGCCTTTTTGTAACTTCATGCTACTCCTGTCCTTTTTCAAAAAAACTAGTTTCACAACCTCGTTATTACGTGAAATGTATAATAGATTAAAATATCTATAAGGAACAGCTGTGTTAATACATTAGAGTTTTGAAAACAAGCTTCAAAAAGCCGTAGTTTGAAAGCAAACCAACCGTTAGGCGATTCCAACCAGCGAGGGTTAGGATTCTCAGTGGCTGCGCTTTGCAAGGTCTCAGAAATATTTCGGTAGATACGTTACTATCTTCAGGAGAGGAGAACTGAGTCCTATTCTCTTCTGAAGATGGTAATGTAATCGACGAAATACGTATTGCGAATAATTACCTTACAAAGCGCAATTACGGAGAACCTTAACTCATGCTGGTTGCAATTTTCCTACGAGTGGTTTGCTTGCTAACTGTGGGTTTTTGGAGCTTGTGTTCAAAACTCTAGAGATGAAAATATATCCTACTAGGTTTACTTAATGATTTAAATCGAAGTTAAACTATTTGAATACAGGTCAAACGAAACACAAACAAGGTCTGATGGTTTTGTATGCGGACTATTGTTTTCTTCAATGTCTAAGTGGTACATGTGGCCTTCTGCTGAAAAATGGTCCCACACCACTACTCTAAAACGTATTTCGTACCCTCCAAGTCTTTAAATTCAGAGGTGTCAGCGATAAGGAACGACGTCCAGTATATTGTTTACGGAAGTGCAAAAAGCTGTTTTATAGCTGCCCTCTAAAGCTACGGAGGCATTCCCTCTAATTATTGCGCAGGTTAAAAGATCACCTCTATCACTTTCCTTTCGCTGCCGAACGAGCTCTTGGCACAATTCAGAAGTTCGTGGATAAATTATCTCGATTTTATATCGAGAAGTCAGTTTTAATTTATGCCTTCGCAATTGCCTTCTTTAATTTGCCCTCAGCCTGAGTATGAAAGATATCGCTACAGTTATTGGCAAATATATATCGGTACTTATGCCTTAAATTGTTTTGTAATCATAATATTTATGCGTTGATAGGTGAATTGAGAGGAATATATTTGTACCGTGGATTTATTGCTGTTTACGATCGCTAAAGATGTTTTTTCTTTATTTTTCAGGTAAGAGATTGAGCAGTCTTTGGATATCTTTGCTATCTTTGGGTGAGCCATATTTTCTTACATCTTTTGTTCCTTGGCATACGTTTCGTGACTTTGCATTTGATCTCGGGTCGTTTGCCATAAATCCTGTCTGTACTAAGTGAATAAGAGGTTATTGCATGCATGCCAAACCAAAGACATGTAAATTTAATACAGTTTGTTTGTTTTTCGTATTTTTAAGCTCTCTCGAGTTAAATTCGATCATGATAGGCCGTATTTCGTGGAAAGACATTCTGAACTAGAATAAAAAGAACTTCGTAAATTTCCACTTTTACACTCAGATATTATACTTGGAGGGTGTATTTTATAATTTTTCTGAGATTCATTTCATCCAACGACCTTCGATATATTCACTGCATATTATTCCATTTATTTGCTTGTGAGGGCCATTGTATTGATCAAATCTCGTGGATGGTCTTAACGTGCTCGCCCGTGATTTATTCTTGAATAGTTTGAAAGTTTCTAGAATTAAACCTGACGATGTCTATTGCAGGTTTTTGCAAACAATTTCGTTAAACACGTGAATCTAGTGTTATTCTTAGAAGCACATATTACGGCATTCACATAGTTTTCATTCGGGCTTATGGAAAAAGTCATCCAATTACTCTAAGTGGAGTGCTTTTTCGTTTTGATAATTGCCACCTTACGCGAGTTCAAATAACTGCGGTTTTTTACGAGTATATTAGCCTGTTGTATAATCCCCTGCTAAGATTTCACATTTTTCAACTCATAGTTCCATCGATTTATATCTCTAAAACATCTCCATCTTGTTCAGAAAGACTAACACTTTCTGCAAATCTATTGGTAGATAATGGAGGATGGTTTGAAGATACAGCCAACCTTCGGGCTGTGGCTTCACTTCACATAGACAAGGCTGAGTCTATCTTTCGTTGTTGTAAAATAGTTAAAATCGGATCATCATAATCTTTTGCAGGCCAGGCCTTGTTACTGCAATCAATTCGATCTTTTTATCGCTGATCTTTTAATTTCCTCATATGTTCTCTTGGTAATTGTACTCTGTATGCCATGTAGATGCTTCTTCCTAGGTCGTCCTCTCCCTTTCTTAGCAAAAAGTTATGTTTCCCTCTACTATATCTCTTATAAAGATGTGTCCTAGAGCATGTCAAACAAAATTGAATTTTCTTTTGTCCGTAGTCTTCATTGAGTTCATTTCCTCCTTGACCACCACCAGAATCAGTGCTCTTCGTTTCCACCCTGCTTGTTCCTGTTATTCATCTCCAAAGCCAAATTTTTACAGCTTCCACCAGAGTCTTCAACTCTACCATCGGTCAGGTGTCATTTCCAATTAACATTACCCTACAAATAAAGGATTTTACGAAGGATTCACTTAATTCTAAATTCATATTTTTTAAACATACTTTTTGCTTCTTTATTCTTTCCTAGCCATATGTATCCTTATTTTACCCCCAAGAAATATCTGTTAAAATTTGGAATGCGCTCAAAATAAGGGACGTTTTGAATGGCCTCCATTTTTCAGTTTCTCGCTATGCACGGAACATGAATACGTAGAGAATGTTCGGCCTTTCATTTCACCGTTGTTTTTTTATGCTTCTGTAGTTATAGGGAAGACGAGTGGGTGGGCTAAGGTTTGTTCTTTACGTTGAACTCCTCAATTCCGTCCTATCCGTCCCCTCTTCGGCTTCCGAGATAAGCGACGGGTATCCCGTTTGTTCTAGTTTGCAGAGCAAAGGAGCGATACCGACCTTCGACCCAAAAGAGTCACCGAACAGTCCTCCGGACGATTTTGACGGCGACTGCCTCTGGGACTCTTCCTCTTTCCCTTTTATAACATTAGTGAGCGCAACGGGAGATGAAAATTCGCTGGTGGCTATTGCCGGATTTCTTTTCTAGGACATAACTGTATCTATTCGTCACTTGGTTCTTCTACTGATTGGAACTCGATGTGAGAAAGTGGATGGTTGGGTAGTGTTTTGTGCTTTGATCTGTCGTTAGGTTTTTAGTAACTCGCTTACATCTTCTACGTAGTAAGAGGTGTCACACATTTATATATTTAATTTCCGGTGCTCTCATTAACATCCATTCATTGGAAAATTGCAGGAAGGGCGTGAACAGTAATAATAGACTAGCATTCGCGACCATTCCCTACTAGAAAAATCCGAGTAGTCGGGATTTGAACTCGAGACTTAGGGGAGCGTTGGAGCGCTATATAGTAACCCGTCATCGCGGCCGGTCAACGTGTATTGTGATTGCAAATGGGGATTGAACGTAAACTGACCCAATTTCATGACTTTTTATTGTGCCAAAGGCGAAAATATTTTGGAGTAATTTTTTCAATATGCTATTTCTATGTTGGGAGACATAAGCTAAGAGAGTTAAGTAATAATAATAAGTAGTTATAAGTTTTTCGTACACAAGCTAAAAAATGAAAATTGATAAAAAATGCTGTGTGAAGAAATCATTCAAACGTTGGAAGAATATCGAATGTCCTTTGATAGCCAACCTTATCTGAATGGATTTTTATCGATGGTTTATCGAAATTATGACAATTATGTTGATGTCGACATCTAAAAAATGCCTGTAGTTTGATATATTTTAGAAAATTACTTGAAATTACTATTGAAATTTTTACTTTTCTAAAATTGATATTAATGAGGAGGGTTGTAATAATAGTTAAATTTAGGCTGAGGTACTTCTTTTAAGGAAGTAGCTGGCTTAAGAATGTCTGGTTATTTCATTCATCTTTATTTTGGAATGTAAGTCAAGCCATAACTCATCTGGTCCGTACTTTTCCACTGGGTTTGGTTTACAACATAAGAAGCTGAAATAGAAGTTAGGCTTTTTTAGGATTCCGCAGTTTTGACAATAAACTTGTCTCTCTCATACATCTTACAATACTCGCTGTCTGTGTCCCTAAATAGCGAATTGTATGTAGTATCTTGGAAGTTGTGTAGTTTTAGCTCCTGCCCTCGTAGGAGATCTTGAACAGCTGCATGTGTGCATATTAATGCTATGTTCTGTGTGAGCGTTAACAATTAAAAATGTAGGGAGAAATACGCACTGGTAGCTTTTACAGGCAGTAATTTGCATTCATTAAGGTTCTCATTTCCTAGCTCTATGGATAAGCTCCAAATTTTTTGGGATTTTATTGAATTGCTTGTTCGTTGAGGTGTTGAACTCATTTTCAGGTGCTGAGGTAAAAGATTATTCAATGAAATACTGAGCCTATAAAGCCTCCTCTTACACCTAACACTTTGTCATTTTAACTCCAGAAAGTTAAGATAGAGGAAAATAGAGAAATGATGAAGAGAAAATAAAGAAGAAAGTAGTGTGGATTGAAAAAAACGAAGTACTAAGGTAAAAATCTCCATTGAGGGGAAAATACCCGCGAGAAGGGGGAGAATGAGAAATATGGGAACCTATTGATAATAATATCTTAATTTTAATCTTAAAAGAAAGTATTTTCTGACACTCGAAAACTATTAATAGTAAATAAACGGAAAGCGCGTGGAAAATATTCCTCTCCAGAAGACATTGAACATCGAAACATATGAAAAATAATTTATTGAAAATAGAGGTTAAAAAATACCTGACAAAATTGATGGTTAAATATTAAAAACATGAGATTCGTCGATGTGGATCGTGTATTGCGTTCAGAAGAATAGGTAGAGGAAGGCTATTTAGATGCAGAATTAAGTGGCAAGAAAGAGGGTAGATTAATTGATAGCGTGGGATTTTGCGGCGTTTTATAAAATGATCAACCCTTAAAGAGTGTGCGGTTACTCACTTCTATAGTAAAAAATGCTTAAAACCTAAATTCTAATCTCAGCATGAACATGAACAGTTGAATATGGCGTTCATTGCCTCGACTTTTCCTCGAAATATATCGTTAACATTTTTTGCCCTGCCGGTATCGCTGACAAAAATCAACTGAATTTGAATATCTCTCCTTTTATGTTTAAATCAGTATTTATATTTTCTCTGCTAGAATTTTGAATTATTTGGATTTATCCATCTATTTAATTGTAAGATTTTCAGTTTGGGAAAAACCTGGAATATGACTGAAAATAGCTTATCTTGAAAGCGTCGGCTGTGTAGAAAGATCGAAGTCTCAATTCAACGTTGGAGTGTGCTTTTTCTCTGAATCTCTCCGTCCCGAGTTCGATCTTTCAGTTGGGATTCTCATTCACCTTCGCTTAATTTGAATGTAAATTATTCCACATTTTCCTATTATATAAAAAACCGCAACACTTACGCCCTTGGGAAATTCCCTGAAGCCGGCGTTTTTCGGAAAGGCGTTCGCTCGATTAGTGACAATATTCTTCCGTTCAAAATAGTCACTTTCATTTATCGAATTGGCCGGGGGAATTCCTTAACGGTAACGTCTGCTTTGCTGCGACAGCGGAAGATCGCCTCGGGTTGCTTCCATTCTGTCGCCATGGGTCGCTGAGGAGACGATTCCAGAGATACAAACGAAAGAATCCTTGTCCTATTTCTAGCTTAACAATCTCTAAATATTTTTTTTATGTAACTCGGCTGTTTCCATGTTGCAGTTCGGTTTGGAAGAGAAGGGAAGAACTGATGGAATATTTCTCAGTAGTATTAATAACTTCCCGTTTGGAAATCAGCTACGCAATCAAGAGTAATATTTTTCGAAGGATTTTCTCTGGTGTCTGTTGATTAGTGATCTAAATAAATTCCGGTAACTGCTGATGTTAGAAAATGTATTTTTTAATTAAGTTTACGAGAATTATCTGTCAACTAGCTTTTAGAAAGATTTCACTAATTTTTCGTTGCTGCATATATAAACTTTAATGAAAATGTTATTTTCATAGTGCTATAGTCATTTGATGTATCAACACAATTCAACTGCTGGTTGGTCCCCTAAATAAAATAAATAATATCGGTTTCGTTTTAGTTCTAAATGGTGTCGACTTCATTAATTATTTGCTTAATACCTTCACCATCCCGTTGAATAATTTGAGACTCAATATCTCCGTCTAAATCATTGAAGTAATTAATGAAAATTATACTGGCAATAATGTTGATATTATGACAGTTATTACAGTGGTGTACAGTGATACCTCGGTTAACGAAGATACTACACTAAAACGTTCGTTAACCGAATCCATATTCGCTAGCCTAGTCCAAAAAAAGCGAAAAATGTCTTCGTTAGCCGAAAACTGCGTTATCTGGGTCACTTGTTAGCCAAGATATCTCTGTACAATATTTTACTCTGAAGAGATTCGGTGGATGTCCATATTAAACAGTCATTTGTTCATGGTGGTGTTTTCTCTGTTGATAAGGAAGTTAATGATATTAAAAATGAATTTTACAATTCTGCTGATAAATCTGAGGTAAACATGAATCGAAGGAGAAATAAATAAGAAAGCCTTTTAATGTTATGGAGATTTGATTTTCGGGCAAATGTGAAATTATTGGCTCGAATAAAAATACGATTTCTGTCTATTCCTTCAAATACTCAAATAAAAAAACTATCGATCGATTTCCTGAGTTTCCAGACGTTTGAAGGAGACTTGTATGAGTGTGACGATTGTACGTAAGGTCAGCGTAAGTGTGGAGGTGAAGTGGAGCATGACAACAATTTGAAGGTCCGTTCCGGAGATACGAAGATTTAGTCTTTCGTCAACGTATCTATTTTCGAGCCGAGTTGAAATGCCAAATGCGGAGGAGGCGCCCGAGGAACTTACGAAACTAGAACAATAGTGTAGGAAATCGAAGAAAAGACACTGTATCAACCGCCACCCTTTGAGTCCCATCGGTGTCCAATAGTTATTTGTTTTCGTTAATGAGTCGATTGTAAGTTGGATTTAAGTGCTTTTGTCTCGATAACAGTGGGTAAATAAATAAGTGAGGAAAGAGAAGCTGGGAAGGTGGTGCGTCTCGTCTCTTATCGCTCGAACTTTTTCGTCGTTTTTCATTTCTCTACGTGTCTAGCCCACCGATTTTCATGGCGTCAGATCGGTCTCGTTCCGTGGCTAGTTTCTTCAATTTTTGACCCGGTATCGGTCCCATGGATCTAATATTCGAATCTGTTTACTTGAAATTATGACCCGCTATCCTCCTAAGGAATCTACGCTCCGATCGTATCTTGAGTAAACCGCCTGAAAAGGAATCTCAGATACGGCGCTACCAACCTTGCCGCGATGCAGGAATATGAAGTTTCAAACCGTAAAGAAGCTCCTAGTGTGCCGCATCATTTGCGAGAATTAAGTTTGCTCGCGCTTTTCCATCACTCATGTTTCTAATTCTAGCGAGATATTCAATTATTATTGGAGATATTCATGGAGGTTTCACCTGAAAGATCTGAAATGAGGATTCCGTTCTTGTTTTTCATGGTGGATTTTGGTTCCGAGTAATACATAATATACACAATACAAACGGATTTGTTGGGTGAAGTTGAGATTAGGAAGTCACTGTTTTTACTAGCCCATTGTTAAATAAAATTTTCAGAAAATAAGCATGTAAAATATAGGAATTAAAATTTAAGAATTTTTCTGATGATGGAGAACAGGAAAGGAAAATCTGGGCTATATCGTACCGTATCATATTATCATGATCATAGAAAATATGACGATGGGCTTAAAACGTGGATAAGTACCGTGTTTTCGACTTTTTAACTCGTCAACCGCTCCCATTTCATATTATTTTTCGTGTAACCTCACCTCTAAGGAAAAGGAACACGGCTGTGGTAAGGCCGTGTGAGTGTAAGTGAGTTAGTTAAACTATAATAACCTCACCTAGTTATAACTGAAAAATACTAAATTCTAATTTAAATCGAATTTTGTACAAATATTAAGAGAGATGATAGTTCTAAATTTTTCGATGTTATTAAGGAAGTATATAGAGATCGTAGTTAAAGTGTTACATATTAATCTATATGTATTCATTCCTTCATTCCATTCATTTATTCATGTGACTACTGGGCCTATGAGACTATTCAGTCAATTCCATTTGATCCATTAGCTAATTCTATACTCATTCGCGCGATTTCCTGTCTTAATGCTTGATGTCCTGGCCTTGACATCTGAAGAGAAAAAAGCACATTTTGGTTCTAATCTTCTCCAAAACATGGAATTACATACGTACTATAAATCTCATATCATTAAGAATATATATATATATATATAACGATTTTCTAAGATTTAATTATGCTTAAATAGTACAGCTTAATGTGAAGTAGTAGAAGGTGAAAGCTTGGACCGCCCCTACACTGACTGACCCCTAGGTACCCACTTAGATAAATTCCATTATATTCTATGCCACGAAGTTTAATATTTAATGTTCGTCGTATAGAAAAAGGTTACGGAACACTTCCTTAGTATCGGTTATTGAAGATCATAGAATTTTACAAGAAATCTACAGACTTTGAGGTTTTTTTGCGTATATAAGAATTCACCAGCGTTATCTCTTGCGAGCATAAATCTTTCTTTAATTAATTGCTACGCATTTCCAAAACTCGGCTGTTCTCGTGAAATAATGCGTCACGTCGTAGTAGCTCATCTGTCTGCCATATCGGGGCCATTGGATGTATTCATGCGGGCTAGTATGTAGTATCGCGTAGTAAGTGGAAATTTCCTCATTCGAATCTATTTTTAGCTTCTAAATCATTTTGTGCTATATTTAACTCTCTCCTCTTGCCATCTTAATTGGAGAAATTGGTGGAATTAAGCAAACATTTGCTTTTGTGCTAACTACTTTTTTTAGAGTGATGCACGATCATGTGTTCATTTCAGTATAATTTATTCAAAGACTATGATTTTTCACTCGTCATTTTGATACCCTACCTAAAGTCGATACCTAAAGGGTTACATTTTCTATGTTATTGGTAAATGTATCAGTATTTGAAGCAGTCTTTCAGCTTCAGAAATTTGGGAAAGGAATATCGCATGCAACAGATCAGTAAGAATAAATTTGCAGAATAATATTCGTATAATTCGTACATTCATACTTAAAATTCACACATTTCGTTCAAACTTCTCAGCCTGTAGGGCTTTTCATAATCCATGAATTAACTGGAAACGAATCAGAAATGACTTTTCATAATCCACGACGAACATTAAATGATGAAATTGCGGAATATTGGCTCAGTAACATGATTAGTATTCAGTAATAAAATAAAAATGTTCACCCTTTCGTAATTAACTATGTATTACAATCTTGATAAATCGTTAAATAAATAGGAGAATGTTGTTCCTTTATTTTTATGAATATTATACGATTATTGATCATAAAAAATGATATGGGAATCGGTATTTTGCTATGAAGGTGGTTCCGGAACGAATTATTCCAATTGGTCGAAGTATCACAGTACTGAGTTGTCACGCAACTTAAAGCGCTAAGAATAATTTTCGTAACTAATGCTGGCCTATTTGAAAATATTTGTAACTGTTCCACATGGTTATCGTCCCCTCATCATTCAAATTATGGAAGAGAATGACGATTGTCTATTGGAAGCTTGAAAATAGCAGTCTGTATGGAATTAACTCCTCTTCAGTATGAAATATAACTATTCAGAACTGTATTTATTAACTGTTACGCATTGTGAAATACAGTTGTGACAATACAAAACGCTATGCAGTATCATAAATTATAATATGTTAGAAAAATCATGCGTAAATAAGTGATCTACCTTTCGGTAGGTCCATGTGCCTTAATAAACTCTATTCAATGCCATTTCTTTCGTTTCCTGGTAACGTACCCCACCCCTTTACGAGATTTAACATAATTTGTTTTCTCTTCCGTCCCTTGCATTCTACCCTCAATTGCTTGCTTTCTTTAGTAATCCCATTCCTCTCAATATTTTTAACCCACCCATATCCTCTGTTTACTTTAGCTTCAATAAAAACCCTCTACTCCCCAATCATCTCTAGTGCTCACCTAATCTAGTGGTGGTGTTTGTTTTACTTAGTTAACTCCAAACTTACTCAAAGCCACCTTTTTTATTTGAAAAATCATCCAGTACCAATACTTTGTCTCTTTTCTTATCATAAATTCTCATATAATGCAATTTTTGCGGAACGACAGAAAATAACTGTAGCTTATGAATACAACACAATCGCAAAATTTCCGTTGCTTTTGTTCCGCAGAAATGAGGAAGCAATGTCCGTTACTCTCGATAAAATCGTTCCATTCCAGTATCTCAAAAGTGAAACATTATAGTTCTTTAAGATTCCTTCTGGTTTTCTTATAACCACGATCTACCGAAACGTGTATACGATGCATACCAGACGTGCATATCTACGCCAGTTCGGAACAATCACTCCTCCAATCTCCCATTCCGACTCACGTACTCGTACTAAATAGATTAGCGGGCGTGAAGTTCAAGCCATTGCATTCGCTAAAGGGAAATATTGCATCAACCGTCGGCGTCAAGAATTGCCATTGTGCGAGGAAATGTTTCATTCTAATCCGTGGAAAAAGTACTGGGATGGGGAGGTTGAAGGTTGATTGGGCGCGGTAGGGGGTCGCCGAGAGAGAGGAAGGCAAAGGACGGTCGCGGGAAGGACGTATGCGAAGGGGGTTGAAGGTTGGTCGGAAGGTGTCTCTCGTGGGTGTTTGCACACGGAAACAAGGCGGGACTAGCCAAGAGTTGATATGCCCTCAGGTGTTATATATTTGCTACTATTAGGTACGGGTTGATCTTGAGCGTTAGATTTTTACTTTCGGATACCTTGCCTTCGCCAAGCATGGAGGGCTTACCATATGTGATTTCTTCCCCGTTGAATGTTTTCGTCGCGTGGAATGGAATAATCGGTGTGTTTTATTCCTTTTTATGCTGGTATTTTCCCTGCAGGTTCGCCATTTTTCACACACAAATCCTTCATGTTGGTCGTACAGACAGACAGACTAAAGACTTTATTCGGCGAAATTGAAAATCCCTTCTCCCATTTAACCGATACTAATATACGTAGCTAAGAAATTGGACAAAGTAACAGTAGATTTAAAGTACTAACATGAAAGAAAGAAACTATGAAAGAAAAGAAAATTTACTAATTTTAGCTAAGAAAAGTCAATAATTTACTATTAACGTATTATAGGGTGTAATCAAGGAAGACAGTTGCATTTAAATAAAAGTTAAAGCATTATCAGAATTTCTTTGTCAAAGCAAAAACTCAAAGAAGAAGAGAAACACTCCGTAAGCCATATTTCGGCTTACGGAGTGTTTTTAAACCCCTAGCTAAATGTTTGACCCGATTGTGGTATTTGCTTCAACTATCTGCTTAATATCTTACGCACGAATGTATTCATATACCTTGATGGCCACTAATAGGTGTTTTTTAGGGTGGTTAAAATTGTCCATGCCTCGTAGCCTATTGTTCGCGAAAAAATAGATTTTTGAATGTATTTGTACAAGAATTTATATTCCTCCCATCTTTCTGCAGTATCTGATCATAATGCGCGGTGAATGCAAAATGCCTTTTACGTCTTTGAATGGCGTATTCTCTTTTCTCAGTCAGAAATTTGACAGAAATATCATCTTCTTTTCCGATTATTTTCCATGAAGTATCCTGATATTGCTTTACGATTTCCGTTAAAATTGTGTACAAATCGTTACGTTGGACCTTATGTAAGTCACGAGCACAACTCTGCAGACTACAACTTGGTTAAAATGTACATTATATACTTTGTTGAAGGAATGATCCTCAGTGTTGCAATTAATCGGCATTAATGCAGGAAATTTGGTGGTGGCCATCTTTTTTCATATTTAGATAATATCGTTTGTCTTCTCGTTTATCGTTTTATCTCGTTTTGCCCAAATCTGCTAGAAATTTGTAACTTTACAAATCGAATGTTCATTTACATATAGACATATTCTGAACATCTTATTTTTATTTGTGACACAACCAGGCAGTTTTTTCCAAAACTCTTTCGGACTGATAATTCTCCGTGACCCGCGATTACGTAACAGAACAGACTCGAGTGGCAGCGAAACCTTTGGTTGCTGACCCCCAGCGCGAATCTTTCGCCTGTCCATGTAGGACCTTCCGCTATCGCAAATTCATCACGAAGCAAGAGCTAATGCGTTGCGAATTTTATTAGTATGTTCGTGAAAATGCGATCGGAAAACAATTTGGTTTATTTACTTTGGAATTCTCTCACACGTGTTGCATTCGCCCCGAATTGCTCAATAGGAATCCGCCACGTGTCACCACTCCTGGTTTGTAATCTTGACTTATGTGGTCGGAAACAGGTTCCAGATTAAAGAACAAACATGTGAAAAAGGCGCCTATTAGTAAGGTTTAATTTGTTTCAAAGCCTATATTTGACGGACTATCTGTAAGTATCTTGTGCAAATCTACGTTTACCAACCGAGATATAAAGCAAGAGGAGGAGGAGGAGGGAATACAAATCGTTTGGGGCCTTGCCATGCCTTTAATCTGCCAAAATCTTGCTCTTAATTATAAGACCGTACGAGCATATATGATGAAAACATCTCCAAATAATACATTTCACGTAAATCCAGTTAGCGTTTAAAGTACATATGTATTGTATGAATATTATCTACACATCATTTGGTCTTTAGCCTATCCCGTTCGTTGTAAATCATGTTTAAAATAATTACTAATCAAGTAGTCCAATTTTTATTTGTAAAAACGTGTATAAATACACGTTAACTCATATTTATTTATGTTTATGTGTCCACCGAACGATTGTATATAAACATAATAATAATAGCAAAGTGGGTAACACGATTGCCTTTGGGTCCAATTCCCGGCGGAAGTTATGATATTGTCCAAGTATCGAGAAATAATGGAAATACATCCAAATTAACAGGTAAGAGGACCCATTTCTGTCTAGGTAAGTCAGCAAGACACCGTCGATATGTTGACCACGTCTCGCTCATAATAAACACCGGTTTGGTAGGCCTTGCTCCTCCGTGGATTTAATTTTCTAAGTACGTACGTTTCTATATAGGCTTATAATTTGGAATATTTCAGCCATTTATGTTTATTTTTACTTTTTGTGATATATTAGAATGTAGACGCTTTCCAGCTCCTTTAAAGATAAATCTAAAGACACGTAAATTATAAATAACGATTTCTGAATTTCAGTCATTGGGGTTAGAAGGTAATTGAAGAGATGTACGTATCAGCATTTCTGACGAAGAAACGTTGGGCGTGGCGCGTTACACGTGTGTTATACGACGTTGTGTCCACCTCTCATATCCGCTGAGGCGGCTCCTCTCGCTTTAAAATCGGGTTTTAAAGCAAGTTTCTCTGCCATTTTCGGCCTCTTTAAACGTCTGAACGCTTTTCTCAGTTTTCCAAGTGCGGAATTGAAACCTTAAATGATCTTAATTCTTATAATAAAATTTGAACAGTATAAAAGTAGCTCAGAGTATTCAGTTCGTTTAAGGGATTGATTGAGGTCTTAATATGAACTCTGCTTCTGTGTAAGAGAAAAACTAAGTTTAATTAATAAGCCTATCCTTTCTGTTTTGTATAGCATTTTTTTAATGTGAAAGTTTTTATTACAGAAAGGAAAATAAAAGCATGGAATTCGAACTAAATAATATTCCAATTTTGCCTTAAATATGATCGAAACGAACGTTGAGCTAAAAATAAAGTTAAAAAAATTTAGTAATAAATGTTATATATATGAATTTTAAAATAAATAGAGCACCACGTAACTATATGTTAATAAATTAATTAAATATTCATTGTACTTCGGTTAATTCATACGAATATTGATCTCAGATTGAATAGAATGTTTGATGAGTAGAGATTCAGATGTGTTATCGGTATTATCTTCAGGTACGAAATTTGCTGTAAATGGAGGTCTCTGACTTTTGGTTTTATCATCAATTAGTCAAAAGTGAAATTTTTTATTTCTTCACTTTAACATTCACACTGAGATAGTAGACCTTTTGTTGCTAGTGATCGGTTTTTTATCAATAGGTACCAATGATTTAGTTAATTCATTTTTTTAAAGCCCCCCACAAATATACAGACATAGAACAATACAGTGAAGTATCCAACACAGCAGAAGCACATCCATTAACTGTCCGGAAAATTCTGATGAGCCGGGACTCGAACCGGAAGCCTTTGTATTGGGAAGCTATTAAGCTTCCCAATACAAAGGCTTCGATTCCTTCACCGATGTCGCCAAACTGCTTTATTATCATGATTCTGCCGGAAAGATTCTTCAGTCCAAATAGCATATGTTCGTATACAATTGTATTCTATGAACGATAATCTGTTTTTCTAAAATGTAGTTTTTGTTATTAGTGTAATACATATTCTGTAACAACTGCTGCAGTGGTATATTTTATCCAATTTTGTATATTAAATCTGTATTAATAGTTCATTTGCGAGTAGCTGAAATAGGGTTATTATAAGACATTTGAAAATCATTTCGTCATCACATTGCATATTTATTAAGCGATACAGGTAATATTTTTCCTGGAAAAATTTCAGAAAATTCCGTAGTTATCCGTAATTACGAATCTTCTCTGCACTCGTAGTTGTGCGATCCTTCCGTAATAAACGATGCAGAGCAATTTTACTTTAAATATACATTGTATATTGAGCGCCTGTCTTCCTGCCTTCTAGCATTAACATTTGCCTAGTTACGAAGGAGTTAACGGGTCAGCCTGGGAACTCGAGGTACCGGGTTCGAATCCTGGTGTAAATATGTTTGCCTGTGTGCTTCGAGAAGGGGTTAATTAAAGGAGTCTCATTAGACTAAATTTCGCCCGATAAAGTCACGATGATTACCATTATTTAACTATCCGTTTGTATCCCATTCATCTTTCATCAATGCACTCCTTTAAAAGCCTTTCTAAAATGTACGAAACTGGCATCACTTATGTAATGTAGTCGAATATCGGCACGTGCAGACCCGTAAGAAACTCAGCATTGGGTCCGAATTCAAAATCCCGCGATGATTATTTTTACGAGAGACCGGGAGAAAGGATCGGGAATCTCCGATGAAATTTTTTGGCACGTGTAGCGAAAGTGCTTTTTCGTCCCAATGACCCACACGTGTACCTTTTTTTTCCTCATTTCTCGTTTCCCTAAAAAAAGTTTCGTTTTGCTCATTCCGCGATCTTCGGATCTCCAGCATTGCAGTTTTCGGTGGGAGAGAAGTCTGCGGAGGGAGTGGCCGAAGAAGCCTGAGGTGTTGGTGAGGAACTGGTTTGATGGCCATCGGATCTGGGACAGCAGTCCGTGGTCGGGGAACAGAGGGTTTTAAAGGTGTGAAAAAGGTGGGGATGGGATGCGAAAAGAGGACAGGCACGGCGTTGGTGTGGGTGAGCGAAAATTTCGTTGCAACGGCGGGTAGAGGCGTGCTCCCCTACCGGTGTGCCCGCGACGCACTGATGATCCACGAACCAAGTCTTCATGTGCCGCATACTATGGATGATGTTTGCTTCTAATTTTATATTCTAAAGCGTCTTACTTTGCCTGAATATATGGAAATATGAAATAAAGTATATTGGAAGAGGAGGTAGAAATTTAACGGAGGAAATAAATTAAATTGAAAATATTGGGGGTGATTGTTTGCTAAGTTGTGGCATCAGTGTAAACGTTGAAGGATTTTTATTGTTTCCGAAGTGTCTAATTAGATTAGACATTTACATTGTTGCTAAACATAGCAAATTACTTGTTTCCAATTTATTGATCAATTATTTCCTCTGTTAAATATCCTTTCCCTACCCCAATTCCTTCTCAGCTCGCTACAATTGACTTATTTACTTCCATTTCCTCTCATTCAGCTATTCAAAACTTCATATGGTTGTTCTTTCGATTGGTTTGTCCTGATGGTGACGCGTCGAAACTGGTAGTAAGCTTCTTTATAAAAATGTGTGGAAACTGAAGTACTCTGTGAAATTCCTTTCACGATGACACAATATGTATACCTTCACCTGACAGAATATGTACACCTTTACTTTAGGATATTTCTAATTTTTAACGGGATGTTTCATTTGTATTATTTGTAACTGTCGCTTGTCTCAATCTTATTTAATTTGAAATTGTTCTTAGTTGTTTATTTTCTTCTATCCTTTTTAAAAATTTATTTATTATTTATCTTTGTAATTTCTACATTAATTGGTTTGTTGTATCAATTTGTGGACCACATGTACTGATTTAGTTTATAATATCATAAAGTCTCCACTTGTTAAACATTCGTTCAAAGGACGTCAAAGGGATGGTCCAGTGTCCTTTGTTGAATGGTTTAGATTGTCGACCGGAAATGAGATCTTTGAAAGAAATCTCGCAAAAATATCATGGCCTGTGGATTGCATAGAATATAGTTCAGGATGTAATCTAGGAAGGTAACAATTTCGTAATCTCCGAAAAATAATGGCTAATTACGACTAGTTTCCTCTATCCTCTAGACAACTTCAGGTGGACGTCTAGAGCGATTTGAAGGTACCTATAAAGTAGAAGAAGAAACTGGTCTCAATAAAGATTTATTCCGTGAAATTACAAGGTTGTTTTCTTCCTTTGTTGAACTTGGCCGCATCAGAAAAAGAATTAATGTTTTCTAAAATTCTAGTGATAATATTGGAATAGAAGTCGGCTCCAGAGGTTAGGTGGTACAGTTGACAACTTACCTTTCAGCCTTGACGTCTCGGATTTGAGCCCTCACTAAGCCAAGAATGCTCTTTTCTGAAGTTTTAGACTGCTATGAAGAAGGGCTCAAAAACGTTTTTTCAAGAAATTTAAAGCTGAAATGAATTTGATTTCAAAAACTTGTACCTGTATTTATAATACGTGTAGCTTGTGAAATACTTCAAACAATAACCCAATGCAATTATTCTTGTTTCAACTTTTTCTCAGTACTGTACTAAACATCTAGTAAATCTGTTTGCATGCATATTTTGATATGTATCAACGTGCATGAGCTCGTTCCTGTGAACAACCTGCTCCAAAGTAGTCGTGCGAAAATACGGAAAATGAAAGATGGGCTGTCTGATTTAAAGGATCTTATTGCTCTGGGTCAGCGATGAAATTCTTTAGGTTTCCGCACTTAAATTTTCCATTTGTACTTAACCCTTTGGAGGGAAAAAGTAAGCTTGTAGAATGTTGGCTTATACATTACCGGTTTGCTGTTATTCTGGACATGTTTTGAAATTTTGAAGGGTCCATTAAAACGATTACAAAATCAAGTATTGCTATGCTTTATTTACCTCTTTTCTTACGTAGAAGGTGGGAGACCCATTCCAGGACATTCCTTCTACTGCGATTTCCTTGTTCGACTTCAGGTCCCACTATTCATTTTCTGTGCATGATCACGACGAGTGATATGTGTGCAAGAATTTTATTTCACGAACTTGGGAAGACTCTTTTTAAAGCGATGTCGACATTTTTGCGGCGTCTGCATACGTGCGAATGCTATTTTTCGTGTAATTGGATTATCACTCCTACTGGTTGCTTCTAAAGCTTCCAGCTGTCGCCGTTCTTTCGAAGGGCGTAGTTTAATCTTTTTTAATGCGGCAGCTTTTAATTAAAATCAGATTGGCAACGCTTCTCTCATTCCTGAAACCTCTCTTACTCGATTTTTCTTAAGTCATTAAGTTTTCAAGTCGTCTCTAGGAGGAAGGGACTATTTATATCGAATGGTTCACCTGTTACGACGAAAAGATCGGAAAATTCATTTGGTACAAATGCGCCGAAACTGTTGTGTAACTGCTTGCGTTGGAGTAACTTAAGTTCATGCTAGTGTGATTATAGCAAGTATTTAGACGCTTTAATTAAATTCATTTGATCTAAATTTTAAAGAATGAAAACCTTCAGGAAGCCCTAAATCCAATTATTCGTCAAAACGCTTCTAACGATTCTTGAAATCGTTCTTCATTAATATTTTGATAAATTCATTTTCCATATAAATTTTATTAAGGAATAAGCAAGCAAAGTAAAATAAAATAAGTATGCATTGCTCAAAAGAGCTAACGAAAGAATAAAACGTTATCGCATTACAAGGTAGTTCTTCAGTTTCATTATTATTTTATAATTCACCTATTAAGGGATATCAAAATCAATAGCTTCCGAAATACACGCTCCTTCAATTTTAAACTTGTTATTTTCGCGATCATAAGCCTATAAAAATCTAAATTTACTCTGAATGTGAAATGTACACATTTTTCTTGTTTATCAAAACTTAGCTTAAGGTTTTCTTTACAGCTCTTCTATACCTCTATAACAGCAACCAAACTTCATCTAACGAAAGTAAATATTAATGGAGACTGAGTAAGAAAGAAACATGTATCGCCTTCATCAAAACAAGTGTTTGGAATACTATCATTTCTTTAAGCATTCCTTTCCTGTACATAAATAATTTATTTCTTAATAACTTAATATTTAAACGAAATGACGACCTTTGTAATTTTATGATTTATGTATTTGCTTTACTAATATTGCAAACTCAATTAATTCAATGCTCACACTAAGCACTTGATATAAATGTCTTTTATGTTCAACTTTTATTGACAAAGAATGATTATGTTCTGATATTTAATGTAAACCTTAATAATTTGTAATTTTTGCTATCATATATGCTATCCTTTAATGTCTTTCTCTCTATCTTTCGCTCTCTCCTTCAACTTTCGCAGGTTTTTCTTACACCCTTTACTTCTGTGGATGTTTTCCTGCTGTGGAAACATTGTTTCTGTGATAAAAAATTGCTGTCGGATATCCTTGTTTAATAAGTATTGAAAAGGTACTGTGTATTGATAATTGGTGTAATTATGATATAAAGGGCGGCATAAATTATCAAGAAATGAAAGAAAGGGCGTTATGTAGGGTACATTAAGGTACTTGAACCTGCCGGAAGGAAGAACACTTATGATTGAGTATGATTGACTTCTAATTACGTATTTTCTCCACTGAATATAATCTAGCTTATGTCGTTTCTCTCTGCTATGCATACCATTTCCTCCGCATTCAAATCTTCTCCTCTACTGAACTAATGAATTCCATATCCTTGCTCCTTATTTATAGTACACGCATTCCTCGTCTCCAAGCGCCGCCCTATCTCACCTTTGTCTCTTTTCACTTCTCCTCCACAGAAGACAGCTTTTCCTCCCCTAACTTATCTCACCTTTCGATTTTTTGCATCAACGCCACTTGTTGCTCGGATACACCCCTTTGCATCTATCTCAAGTGTGACCTTGTTAAATTCTTTCCCTTGGCCGTCTGTCTAAATTCTCCGCTTCATAGTCTGGCTATGTTCCGTATTGTAGTTTAGCTACATTACTACGTAGTACCTGGCAGAAATCCGCCCCATTAGCTACTATTCTTGTCCCGTTCTTCTCCTATATACACCTCGCACAGTGGCTTTCTCATCCTGTGGCTATATCCCAGCGCGTGCTTCGATATTCATCTCCAGACTCCTCTGCCCGTTTAACCGCTGAATTTCCCCACTTTCCATATCGCGTTTTTTTTTTGAAATGGTCTGCGTTGAAAGGTTTCCCCTTGCGCGAGATCCCATCATCGCAATCACCGTGTACTCGCTTTTTTCCACCATACGCTATCCTCTCAACGCCCTTCTCGCGGTTTTTTGTAGTATTTTTACGTGTACTATTTATTTTTCCGATCCGTCGTTCTGGTAGCGTATTTCTGGTGGTGGTTGACGGAGAGGTGGTGAGGTAGGGCCTAATCGCACAAGTGAGCATTTTGATTGGTCACTGCTTCCAGCTTGGGGAGGATCTGGAAAACTCCCAAGGGAAGGTGATCGAGAGCAATTCATTCGCGTGTGTGAAGTGCCTTACTATTGGAATCGAAAGAGTATCCTAAATAAAATTACGGTCGTACTGTTTTAGAATTATAATTCAGAAATCAGTATTTGGCTCTAAACCAAGACGTTATTTTACTATTTTTTATAACCTAGCGGTATTTTGAAATCTAACATTATTATTATCTAACATTATTATTATTCGAAAATTGCTACTCATAAAGTCGTGTTTCACTTAAGTGGATTTGTTTCGCTTATAGCATTCTTGCTCAGTGAGTAAAGCAAGAGTAAACTGCCTCACTCCTCATCTTGCCTAGTAAGCCCAATTTCCCTCTCATAATTATTCGTTGCTAATCCCAACCGGCCTCTACGCTGAATAGTTAACAGACAGACCATAAGATAATACCACTTTCACTTTCGCATATATTTCTATCTTCTCCATTATGGATGGTGAATGTGACTCGCGTCGAAAGGCAGCTTGTAGGATATTAATGTAGATGAACAGTAAGAGAATATTTATATAATTAAGTTTATAGAGGTTTATTTCTCTCTTTTCGATGAATAGTGATTAGGTTTAATCCTTTCTCCGTTCAGGATATCCTTTGGAGTTCGTGCGTCACAATAAATATCTAGGAGTTACATTCGGCAGTAGTTTATCGTTCAAGGAACATATTCGAGATTCTATAGGAAAGGCGAATAGAATGCAAAGATTAATAAGTAGAACACTGAGAGGATGTCCATCTAGAATTTAAGAAATTGGGTACTTTTCCCTCATTCAACCAAGTCTTGAATACTGCTGCGCAATCTGAAATCCACATGAAGTAGGGCTAGTCTCAGATTTAGAGATGGTTTAACGTAGAGAAGCCCGTTTTGTCAACTTTTCTTTGTTTTGAGGAGATTTCAGGTTCGACAGTAGCGTTACGGCCATGATAAAATCACTCGGGTGGAACTCACTGCAGGAAAGATCATCTGATTACCGACGAAAGGTTTTCGAAAAATTCACCGGTCAAGAATTGTTAGGTGAAGTAAGGGATATTGTCATTCCGGTGAACAGCGAGCGCGATCTTCGAGAGGCGACGGCCTCGTTACAAGGAAATATTCGATAAAACAGTTACTTCTGGTCATTCTTTCCGAATAGCATCAGAGAATCTAATGGGGTAGATTAGGTAAGGTGTTAATACACCCCCTGCCACACGCCACTGGCGGCTTGCAGGGTATAAAAAAAGGTGAAAGATATTTGAGGTTTTTATAATGTAGAAATCACTTCGACCTATCCTGGAGACCAGAAGCAGCGTTTAAATCAATAATAATAATCCTTGGTAACTCTGATATACCCGCCGAAAGATTCGTTAATCAGCTACTCCCCTATTTGGGAAAATTTCTTATCTTAATCTTTAAGAGTTTGAAAAGTGTAGCACTGTACGCATCTCATTTCCTTTTGCATCATAAATACGGTAGAGTTTAAAATTATTGTATCGAAAAATATTTAATATTGTTGCTGTATTTAATTAGTTGTAGCGTAGTAAAAATATCTCAAAAGTGATTTTATGTCTACTAATATAGTGTTTCTTAAAAATAAGCTCATTCGTAAACCGGAAATAGTATCTAAAAGAGAGTTGGCGATTAACTTCAAGATCTCACCCCCTTTGGATCCAACCCTACTTCCATCTTTTTAAATGTTAGGAAGTTAAGACCCGGTTTGACGTAGAGGGATGGCTAGAATATTTAGATGGGCGAGCAGACGATGCAGCTTTGGACGCCAGTCTACTTTGGGACGGCCCTGACTTCTCTGTTGATCAATTGATCTAAACCCGTCTTTGTTGACGGCGCGATGATAATTCTCGCCCTACGACTACTAAAAAAAGTAGTTGTTCCGAAAAATAGAGGAGCATTCAGTGCCACCAGGACTAGGACCAGGCGGTAAACAAGGGCGGGGAATCAATTGGGCATCAATAGTTGAATATCTAAAAGCAGAGAAAAGGCTCGAAACGAATAAAATTGAAATTTTTGAATAGCAATGACTAGATGCGTAATTAAGTAGTGATTAATGGAGTATTTGGGAGAATTGCCAACAATGTTTCATATAAGATAAGTAGAGTACCGAGCAACGAATGGTTGCTGCAACTGATGAAGCATTGATATATGTGATATATGGGTTACAATGTTTCAGCTGGGGGGTTGAGCCATTGAGGAAACGCAAAATTGCATACATTCCCGGGGTTGGCAAATTTCTGTCCCAAACAAAGATGTAATCAGGCTCATACTTACACATATTTACTGCGAGTCACGCGTGGCGTGTTTAACTGTAAATATCAAAACAATCGCAATTTAAATCGCATAACTTAGATTTTTAAAAACCTATTTTGGCTCGGGAGGGGGGTTCAACACCCAAATCCCCCCTGAATACGTCACTGCATATGGTCTTGCTGTATAATACGCTATCAATGTGTATCGAGGGTTTGTACCATCACTAGGGGAATGGTGTCCTCGGTATTTTTCCGTTTTCGCAGCATATGAATTATTTTGAAGTTACCATGGGCATCAATGATGAACTCGCTCTAGAAGTAGAGAATTTTAACGTTATAGGGGATTTAAAATAGAGTTTCTCTCAAGTGAAAACCCGCGTCTTCTACATCTACCCTGCAAGCAAACAAGGTGATCTTGCAATCGAATGCTGCACGACGTCATCGCCTACTGTCTCACGACAGTCTTCTTTCAAAAATGCTTGGAATCAAATTCACTTCCGTTGTTTCGGAAACATTCAATCAACCGAGATATTTGCCCAAATTCTTCTTCTCATTCCTTCAGTTAATTCACACTTGAATGCGTACCGTTTTCCTATGTAAATATTTTTACTCTACAGGGATTTATCTAAAAGTAATGGCGCTCTTGGATGATAGGAAGGGAGTACCTTTTTTAATTTAAAAACACTGCTTTTCAAAGAATTTTCCTTGCGGCACACTTATGTGCCGCAGGAAAGGTTTTAGAATGATGTAAAGTATCCTCGAGAAACATTGATGCCGTTGTGCTTTTATTTCAATTTATTATTATTTGTGATATGTTACCTATAAGTGTATATCATTTTAAAATTATTGACATACTATACGCGCAACCTTCTATTCTTGATCAACTTGGGCTGGGCTTATTGAAAAAATTAGAAGGATATGTTTCTTGCTTCTATGGTATATCCTGGCTTCTTTCATTAAGGCAATTTTGATGAATGGCGAAATAAAAACAAATAGTAACATTCTGTTTAAATTTAATGATTTTTAGAGCAAAAATATTTTCTACAGTTTTTACATTCATAGTCACTGAATAGGTTGTATCGTGTTAGTTACGCACCCTTAGTAGCTGCCCCGACGCCAACGGTTAGGTATGCTTCTTACTTAGTGTGCCGCACAGGTGAACATTTTGGAGAGCCCTACTACTGTAAACCACGCTCCAGTTCCGTTCGTATGCCTGTCTTCTACCCTATCGCACATTATTTCTTTTCCCACCTGAATTCACATTTCCAGCCCCGCATCTGCCCCCTCTTCATCGGAGTCCCCGCCGTCGTTCCGCGAACACGCGTGGCCGTTGCACAAGCACCTCCCTCTTCCATTGTCGCTGCCAAGAATGCTGAGAGTGGACGCGAGGCGTCGGCTCTCGCGGACGCCAAGCTGCCAGCACGGGCGGTGAGGTGCGTGGGAGTGGATGTGTTGGGGGAGGCGGTGCGTGTTCGCTCTCGTGCTATTGAGCGGATTTGGAGCAGAAGGGGCGCATTTACATTAAGAAAGGTTTCCAGCTGTGTGGCTTTTCAAAAGTTCGAACTAATGTTAGAGGATCTTTCGAAAAAAGCTAGAGAGACGTCAAAACAGGCGCAGAGGATGCTAAATAATGCGCCAAATCAGGGCGGCGCAGCCTTTACATCGAGAATGGCCGCATGGATACAATATGTAATAACAGGGCGGAGATGAAATCAGGGAAAATTATGGTTATTTTTTATAGTTTACGAAGGATTTCTTTTTTAATTTTGTTTATTCATTTCACTTGGCGAATTATATTATTACAAATTATATATATATTTTGGTGACAATCTTTTTATAATTTTGAAAGAGTAGTCGATATTCTTATGATACTTCTTTAAGGTCCTTGTTTCGATTACTGTCAATTTCCTCAACTTTTAAATTTCACCAATTCTTGCAATTATAATTTCCAAGATGTATTGCGGTCCTTATGTGGCCGTCGGTCCGTATGCTCTACGAACCTTCTCTAAACACAAACATTCAATAATTATTGACGGAATATATATTTTAATAATAGATAATGCTAAATTATTAGTTTCTCATGAACTTATTGAATACCCAAGGATGAAATGTGGTGTAAAAGATTTGCGTGGTTAGAGTTGGATCCTCATCCTTTTGGCTGGAGATCTCCATGAAAACTACTGAATCTGAGAATGTTAGAAAGGTTCTGAAGAAGCAAGGGAAAGGGTAAAGGTGACTTTGCACGTAAAAGCGTGCTCTTAGAAATAATCCCAAGGGAAAGCGGACATGAAAAAGACAGTACCAGGACTCGAACCTGGAATTTTCCACTTTTCGGGGGAATGCTTTTTACAGCTAAGCTGGAATGTGTCAGAGAGTAGTTCAGTGGTAGACTTTTCTCAAAGTCATTGCAGTTTAGATTATTTGAGGATTGTCGGAGGCTAATCGACTGAAAGTGCAAGGAATTCCTTTGAGGTTCCCTAGTATATTCTTCCATTATTTAAAAAATATAAACTTCATGTATAACAAGTTTAAACTCTTGTAAACATCTTACACGAATGTAAACATATAAGATTAAGATTCTTAATGAAAGAAGACGCTTTCGAGGAGAGTGGATTACAGAGTCAAATTAAGCATCCAATATCGACAGAAGTGCTAAGATAACAACGAGATTTTAAAAATTGGAATGCACCAGAAAATCCCAGCGTTTTCAATGTTAGCAACACTGGTAACCAGAAACTTTTATACATGTTTCCCTGAAATGAAATGAAATTACTTATTCGCTTTTAGTTGTTGATTTCTACACTCGGACTCAGGTTTCAGAATACCACATTTGCCATAAAATGTTCTATGAAAACCCACAAATCACACAATTAGTACAATAAAAGTGCAATTAAAAAATCTTAGTCAAAAATGAACTTGAGCGAGGGGGAATAGTTTTCTACCTACCATTTACTTCATTCGAAAGGAAGGAAAACCCCTCAAAAACCTCCCGAATGCAGCTAATCGTAAAATGTCTCAATTAATATATAAAAAATGTATGTTCCGTTAACGTTTAAGTTCCTTCGTCCCTTCGTTTTAGTGTCACCTGTTGTACCTGAGAAAATTCGTGCTCTCGATTTTCGAGAACGCAGTTGAGATGTGTTTCGGAGTTATGTAAGTTACGTTAAATGCTAAAGTAATATGTATTCCTGTTACATTTTCATTTTAATAATCCTTTTTGCGTTTCGTAAATCTTAAGCTGTTGAATGAACTCTGATTTTTGTCTAGAGAAAATATGGATCAATAAGGTGAGAATCTTTCAATAGTAGTAAATAAACCCTTCTCTTTAAATAAGGGATGATGCCAGAATAGTTGTACCTACAGTTTTATGGATTGGTTTTGTTGATTATTTGCGTGAGGAATCTCATGTAGAGTATTAAAATTACTATCTTTGTTTCATTTTTCAATCTCTTTTATAGAGGTTAAGTTAATCAGTCAAGTTCTTAGAACTTCGGGGTAGATTTCTTTCAATGTTTTACCGAAGTGTCATAATCCGATTTATGGCGAAGTGAAGTTGAGATAGGGAAAAAATGAATCTATATCGTAGATCGCTTGCTGTAATTTGTTATTCACTCAATTCCCGTGGTGGTTAATTGTTGATAAGGTCTAATTAGACCGAGAAACTCTAAGAAGTGTGACGGTTAAGAAAATATATTCTTGTAAATTTATTTTATATTTGTAACTGATTAATATATTTGAAATGCTCTCACCGCATACTTGTTCCATTGATAATGTATGGCAGCACCTTGAAGTCTACCTGATGAAGCTGACGGCAGTGTCGAAGAAACGTCGCGACGTAAAAAATGCGTCTTTTTACAAGGCTGAGAAGTCTTATCTACCAACGATTAATAAGTTATTCATGAAGAATAAATACTCATAACTATACTTTTACTCAATCCGCTTCGATCTTTTATGCGAAAGTATTCCCTGACTCTGGAAACTAATTAGGAGGAAAGCGAACATCTGCGTTTTGAAAAAGATTTCGTGTGATGTAATACCGACTTTCCATTTAATTTCAAACAAACATCGGTACGCGTGAAACCTGTTTTATGACTTAGTCAACTGATGGGGCGCCGCATTAAATCGACAAAGGCAAAACGGCTCGGATAGGAACGAAATAGGAAAATGGCATTTTTAAAATAATCGGCCTCCTTTATTTTTTTGTTTTTCGGTTACCCAGCAGGCGTCTCGTAAATCTGTTAAGCGCGTCCTCTTGGCCCACTGCCAGTTGTCTGTGAACAGCAGTAACAGTCGATAAAGCAGGGCTTTTCTTTTTTTGTTCCGCGGTGTGAAAAGGAAAAGGGGAAATCCTTTTGATTCAAAAGGGAAAAAACTTGTCGTCCTATCGCGTTTCGTTTTCGTATTGACACATGCCTCAATTCGGATTCAGGAAATGTATTAAATGCCAGGCGCTGCGATTGTATTTTCCTAAGCCCCTCTCGTATTTGCCTAATTATCGCGCGGACGCGAAAGTCGCATTTTAAAATTTACGTATGCGTAAAAAAGCGCGTGCGTAGAGCTCCCGCAAATTGGTTTCAGCGATTGTGAAATGTCGTTTGCCGTAATCTCGGCGGTTGGCATAGAGCCCGCTCATAATTGCCTCTGCAGATCGGGTTTTAATTGACCAAGTGAAGCTCTATTTAGATCGTAAATCTAGGGGATATCTTTTTTCTCCGGATAACTCTCCCGACCTCATTGGCCTGTATTAAATAATCTCCGTCAATAAATTTTTCTTTTGAAATCTTTTGAGCCCGTAGTTTAGGTTACCAGGTCGGGGACTATCTATTGCAAGGAGAGCTATTTTAATGCTCTTGAGTCTAATTGAAGAAGGACTACTTATTCTTTCTCTTTTCTAGCTTCTAGTCTCTTTTATCGTTATTTTATTAATTATTACTTCTTTTAGCGGTACGATCATTATTCTCGTAAACTTACATTAATGTTATAAATATTGGAGCAATTCGTGTTTTCTTTACGCTATTTTGATATCCTCCATTTAGATATCTTCGATAGGTGAATAATTAATAAATTTCAAATTGNGATGCCGTAAATTTACATTAAATATCAATACTCTGAATTCTGAATGCGTTTCTAATTCTGAAATTTTAATTATTTTATTTAAGCTAAATATCGGTTATTTTATTAATTATTACTTCTTTTAGCGGTACGATCATTATTCTCGTAAACTTACATTAATGTTATAAATATTGGAGCAATTCGTGTTTTCTTTACGCTATTTTGATATCCTCCATTTAGATATCTTCGATAGGTGAATAATTAATAAATTTCAAATTGAAATGATAAACTACCGTATTTCCCGAACCATAAGATTTTTCAGGTGAACGAGGCAAAGATTATCTCACTCACTCAGGAACGTAAGCTGCTCTTAAGTAAAACGAAGATCGGCGAGTGAAAGAAGAACGGCGGTCCCGGGTTCGATTCCCGGTGCAGCCTTTTGTGCGAAATGATTTCAGCCGTCGAAGCACTTTGAAAATACTTATACAGAGAAGGGGCCCAAGTAGCCATGTGCACCCGGGCCCCCTTTAATAACGGCCGGCCCTGGAAGTGATCATCAAAGGAAGATCGCTGGTGAACGTAAACTTACAAGATAGTTTTTCATATCTATTTTTTTCCCCGCTACCTTTACCTTCAGAATGCATCCAGAATTTCTGGCTAGAAGTGTGACATCACAATCTTCTCCATTTGCTCGGAACTGTTATTTTCTTCATTCAGTGGATGTTCAGGAATACCTACTCTTTACCCGATATAAATCTTCAAGTCATTACTTCTACTAAGTCCTCTAATAAGTACCTGGCTATTTCTCTTCGTCGCTGCTGTGGGACTAATAATTGATTAGTTTCAGAAGTGTGCAACTTTTCAGTTATGAATTTTGAGAAAGCTACTCTTTGAAATTTTCATGATGATTATTGAAAGGAATAAGGCAGTTTGAACAAATTTTATCCTTATGTAGAGAGTAAGTTTTACGGTTGAAAAACGTGACCTTCTTTTTCCATTAATATGTTCTTAATAAAATTTTTGCAGTTAGATAATTATTATTTCAAACAAGTATTTTAAAAAATTGCCTTTATATTAATTTTACGCTATTATTCAGCGTATGCTTACAAAAACACGTGTTACGTCATTTTCTTCTGGATTACATATTATTTATATTTCCTCCAAAGATTTCTCAACCAGAGGTTCTTTTCTGCCTTTCTTTAGCGAAGATATTCCGCGGTTTTGCTGGAGGTTATTTAAGGAAATTTCCTCTGACATGCAATTTTCATTCTAAATATTATTGTCTTTAGCTTCTTATTTTCTGATTTGTTTTATTCTCGTTTTTCTTTTCTCTATTCTTCAAGCCGTTGGAAGGTGTGTGGAATCGTTCGGATTTTTTGGGTGATAGGTTTATTCTAATGCCTTATGAGGCATTTCAATTTAAAGAATTAAAAAATAATTTTATCAATTAATTAAATACTAAATAATAATAATTTTTAAATTTATATATTAGATGTTAAACCAAATTTACTTTTTGTTTCCAATTTCACCCGAATAGTGAAGATTTTATTTCCTTATCTCTTTTAATCCCATATGGGGTTACATCTAATGGATACTTGGTCTTTCTCTTTAAATATTTACTGATTGTTTTATTAAAATGAGAAATTCCTATTATTACCTCCTATTGTTTAACCCGCCCCACTGTTTCTTTCGTACCACAGTACCTCCTACTATATTATTATCGCCTATTATGTTATATCCTCCTATTAACTCCTCCTTTATTTCCTACTTGCATGTAATTCCTATCTAATTTCTGAAATCGTTCTTATTGCAAAGAACACAATGTCATTAATCAGTATTTGGCTATTGATATTATTTGCGTTGTGAATAACGTCCTAGTGTTGTAACTTGATTGGCAATTAGCGCGACTGCTTTAGTAGCCTCCCAATGTTTCCTAGGACCAGACTTAATGCCTCTACCCAATACCGTGTTCCTCCCGATGCTCTCATGTCATCCCGCGCCGCATCCGTATCCGCCGGACTTCCTCCGCGGTTTGCATTTGCGCGACCTCAACTCCGAGTTTCTTTCCCTCTCAGCCACTCCCTGTCGCATTCCATCGCTTTCCTTCTTAAGCCCGGCCTCTCATTACATGGATTTCATTCCTACCAAAATATCTCCTTGTCCTAGTATGCACAACTTCGATTTTTTGTATCCAGCTGTCGAAATTGTCTTTTCGTGTTCTGAATTTGGTTGTTGCAAAAGATCAGTTCTCAGAGACGATTAATTGATGGAAATTGCGAATAATTTATTGATATCCCATTAGGAAATTCAAGGGATATGTTGCCCCTAAATTAATTCATGTTTTCTATTTTAATGTTGCGTATTTCTTACTGTCTCTCCTTTTGCCGTAGAATATGCAATAGCTTGTTTTCCTCGACTCGACTTTCGACTTTCTTGAAAAGTTTTGGAACTAATTTTTACGATGTAGGGAAGTCCTTCTGAATTGGTGTTCCGTGAGGAAGCTCTTGGTATGAAAGTAATATGCGAGAGCAACTGTACTTCAGTGTAGACAGTTTAGAGTGACAGTATTTTCGAATTTTGAATTACGTAGGTGGGCCATTTTTTCTTTTCATTAGTTTTTGTAATGAAGGCTTAAAATATTTTACTCCACACTTCTAGTTTTCTTATTCCTAAATTTTAATTTGAAATTCATCTAATAAAAGTGTGGTTTAGTGTGCCGCGAAGCTTGAGTGACCTCAAGTGCAAGCAAATGTACCCGCAGAAGGAAAATGTTTGGGAAGTTTTGCACAAGGGAGATCGATTATGCTATTACTCTACCGTTATCCCTTTCTTTATGAATTATAATATTGGTCCTTAATACATCCAGCGCTAACTGACGCATTTCTTTTATGGCAATTTATCCGTTTTCGGTGTTTTGCCTTCGGTACAGGCCCCGCGAAAGCTATTGCTTTTGTGCATTTGTCTGGCTTGGAAGAGTCCACGCTCACTAGGAGAACCTTAACTCCAGCCATTGCTCTTCTTTCCGTGCGCTTGGGATTGCCGTCGGCTTACGCGGTGTCTCTATTCATTATCATTTGTCGCAAACCTCCATCGATATTAAGTGAGACCCAGGGTGAGAAACGTATTTTCGGTGGTCGATAAGAGGCCAAGCGTTTCTTGTAGCCTATGAGATGCCGTAAATTTACATTAAATATCAATACTCTGAATTCTGAATGCGTTTCTAATTCTGAAATTTTAATTATTTTATTTAAGCTAAATATCGGTGTGTCTGAAACTTTAATCAGTCTACCATAGAATTGTTCTTAGTACTATTTATATGCCATTATAGTTTTTTTCATTTATCCATAATTTTTAATTGAAAACTATTATAAATTAAACTGACTGACGAGATATTTTGTTGTATTCCATGACGGTAGCAAAAATAAAAAACAGGAACCACTTCTCTCAGGAAACAAAGTCCTATTAAATATGAAAAACAGTACAAAATGCCACACACAACCTAAAACAAAAAAGGCATGACATTCTACTTCTTAAGATGACGCTTATGCGTCAAAACTAATCTTGCCATTTAGGTTTTGGTTTGCGTGTAGTGTTTGCGGTGTTTTTATATTAAATTGCATCTAATTTCCTAAGAAAAGTAGTTCTTCTTTTTCCATATTTCCTAAAAATATTATCTTCCATTGTGTTCTTTCTAATTTGGAATTTAAGTTTCAACATATGGCTCGATCTATCTTTCCATCTTTGTTACTAGTTGGTGAATATTGCCAATGATGTCGCAATAATCGATAATATTTCCTCGACCGTGGCTTTCTTTATCACCGGTTATCGACTTATCCCAACCATCGCTGCCAATTCGCCGTTTCCGTCAGTACTTAAAAGAGGAACTTACAGTTCATCCGCTATGAATTTCTATTTTTTATATGGTGCGTACAAAATACTTTAACGGACACACAGTACTATCACATACAGTACAGTACTATCGATTGCTTTAGGTACGACTTCGATTGAACTCGATAATTTTAGACCAGTATCACATCGTATTTTATTTCGCAACCATGGTTCGACGGTGAGTGGCTGATGATGAGATGAAGTTTCGAATCGGTGGTCGTGGAGTAAAATGCACACACGTAGTACGGGTTGAAGTTTGTTTCTTTTTTCTTCAAAGATTTAGCCAGTTTTTATTGGAGTAAAATTTCAATATTTTTCTGTTTTCTTACGAGTGGGTAGGTTTAGTATGACATTTATGTGTTACTACATAGATTTATATATTATTGTATGCATAATTGTTCTATCGTAAAGTGGTTGTAAAAGATTTGATCCAACAAAAAAAGTATTCTAAGGATTGATAATCCTGCGTTAATTGTTCTATTAAGAAGTATTTCGTAATCTTACCTGTTTATTTTCTCAGACTGTACTCGATAATCCCCCATTTTTACAAATCCTAGATTTAAAATATTTCTTATAAAGATAAAACTCATTGTTGATGTTTTCCTGCAGTAAAAACGCTTTTTCGATAAAAAAGCAGTTTTTTTCCACCAGATAAGCATTCTTTCTTTCCTTCTTTTAGTCTTATTACCACCATACATGTAAAACGTCTGTTTGTATTTTAGTTTAAAATCCTTTATCATTTTATATATTCATATATTTTGTACTAATTTCAGAAAATGGTTAAATGGAAGATGGGATTCCTTGGTCCAAATTTTGTCCATTAAAGACGTTTGCATTGTATTTAAAAAAATGTTCCGTTTCTTTCGAACGGCTCAGAAATTAAAACATATATTCGTGGTTTGTGTATGTATTTACAAATAAATATATCTGTGATTGATATCAGTAAAATTAATCGGAAATATTGGCTTATCGGTACTTCCATCGTATGTACAATGTTTATGACGAGGAAAATTTTATGAAAGAGATTGATGGATATTCATGCCGATTCGATTAGTTTCGGAGGAACAATTGAAGAGATATTCTGTGAAAAAGGAAGGAGTTCTTAATCTTGTATTTGATTACAGTAGTTAATTGCGTTGTGGACGATCATTGCTATTGGCGGAATAATTAATATTTTGAAATTATCGTCTTCTATTTTGTAATAGCTATAAACCTCACTTGTTAAATCTGGAAATGTTATACGCGGCAGCAAGTATTTTTTATTTTACTTTGTATATAATTTTCTACTCAGGTAAAATCCTTGTTGGACGTTATGCTGTATGGGTGTGAAACGTGGACCTTAAGAAAAGAGGATATCATAAGACGGGAAGCCTTCAAGACGTGGGGTGTGGCGTAGAATGATAAAAGTATGTTGAGTCTGTATAAAAACAAACTAGGAGATACTAGTGATAGTCGGGGAGGAGAGGGCTTTCATTGAAATAATTAAATGTCAGTAAAGGAAATGGGTGGGTGAAATATTGAGAGGAGAGGTATTGTCGAAGATATAAATTTTTAAAAATATATTATTAAATTTTTTTGGTGACATGAAAGATGGGGTAAGTTATCTAGAAAGGAAATAAATGGCTTTGAATAGAGAATATCAAGGCACGTGAACCTACCGAAGGGTAACACTTATATATAAGTTTCTGTAAGGTTATAGCTGGAAATCAACATTTTCTGAAAAAGGTTCATCGAATTGTTAAGAATATTTTACCTCTATAGATCAGGAAAAGTCCTCTCTTAAGTATTTTGAGCTTGACTCATTCCATAACATTGAATATTGGGATATGTTTGGAACTCCAGCACAAGTTGACGATTACGCAAAATTTAGCCTAGTTTTCCACCGGCTTCAATCACTACGCTTCGTTTATGTTTCCGAGAATTGGACTTCGGCAAGAACCACTTCCTTCTCTATTCTTTATTCGAACCTCTCGGCAACCGACAACACCATGTCCGGTAACAGCTTCCGCCGGGTATCTAGCTGCTAAGCGCCATCGCAGTTTCGGTGGGCGATGGAAATCATCCATGTTAGCGTGCACAAATGCATAGTTTCTGCATTCTTGGTCTATAAATATTTTTAGGGAGCAATTTCTACAATAAATACTTTCTTAGATTTAATTTCTCCGTTGTCTATTTCAGAGGCTCTCTTAAACTATCCACAGCGGGCTATTGGGTATCAGAGTAGTTTCCAAATTGTGGGCAACGCCTCCCTTTCGGAATTTTTGCATATTCTTGTGTTTCATAGAAGCATCTCAAGCTTCATTCTAGGGAATTCAGGATAACATCTTACTTGAGGATGTAGATGTGTACTGAATGGAAGCATTTGCACCCATCTTGGCAATGGTCACCTATTTATCGGTGCAATTCTAAACAGCGGTAATGTTAAGGCGGCTTTTAAAATTGAAGGCATTTTAATGACCGTCTAAACTATTCCTCATTCAAATTCGGCAAATTTTTCATCCTTATTTCTGACAAATGTCACTTCAAGAGAAGCTAATTTTGGTTAGAATGTTCTACTGTTTAAAATGCCTTCGGAATCTTTGTAATAAAAATTCTGAACAAAAATAGGTAATTGGATTGGAGCAGCGAAAAATGTTGGTAATTTGTTTCTAATAACTTGTGGGTATCTTTCTTTCTTAATCGATAACCGTACGGATACATTTACTATTATTATAATTTATTATTCTTATAATGTTATCATTATCATTTTATTATTATTATTTTATTATTATCATTGTATTATTTTACTATAATTGATTCAGTTCACACAGCGGGTTTGTGGTTGCAAAGAGATTGGAATGGACGGGGGTCAAGTACCCTGGAACCCAGGGTCCAAGATCCTGATTTATGTCTTCGTTTATGTCGTACAATTTTTAATTATCCTTAAGGTTTCGATGGCTGATGGTAGAGACTGTGTATTTGTGGCGTAAAAGCCATCAAAGCCTATTCTCCAGTCTTTTGACTTTTAATCTCGCTATTGTTCCATTTTTTGAGGTTACTATTAGCATTATTCTAACTTTCTTGGTCTTCCAAATAGTTTTCATTTATATTGCAAGGTATATATTTTGGTTGAAAGTGTATTTTGTAGGCCATGATTGTGAATGACTGCAACTTGTAATGTGATTCCCTCATGGTTACTTTGTCGGTCAAGATTATCTTCATCATTATCAATTATCGTTTTAGTTTTATTTATTTTCTTTATTATAATTATTGTATTATTTTTTTCGAAATTTTCATTTTTCCTTCCATTCAAGGAAGAAACAAATATTGCTGTCGTATCGCGACACAGAGGTACACATCTCAAACGGCGAAATAATGAATCATGCGACATCGATTGATATGAGCGCCAGTTATTTTTCTCTCCGAGGGAAGCAGTAAAAGGACAGACCATCGGAGAGATGAAAGTTGTAAAAGGAAGCGTAATACGACTGTGGAAGTCGTGTCGTCCGTTACATCGGAATGCGAAAGTTAGCCTTCGAGTGTTCTCAAAGGTATTCCCACATGGAAGCCTCAATCTCAATGGCACGTCCACTGAATTGCATCTAGAAGTGACGAAATTAGATAAACATTTTAGATTTGTTGTTGTCGTGTTCATGATCGAGAGAAATAATAAAAGATAGCTGGCGTTTTTTATCAAACATGCCGATACTGGATTACCTTGCAACTAAATTTCGTATACAACAGTTGCAAATAATATACAGTATAGTAATTGTAATGTACAGTATAGTAATGTACAGTACCAAAGTATGTGCTGTATAGTCTTGATAGTCTGAGACCCGATTAACCAAGATTCCGTACTATCCTAGTATATATTTGTGTGCGTTGCATTTTAACTTATATAATCTATATATTACTTATCTTTAACTAATATGTACCGGCATCCCGCTTGAATTACTGTTGCTGTAAGTTTGCCAGTTCATACGTAACAGGTTAGATGGAAGAAGAGACTTTTTAGTCTCAATCCCGCCTTAATAAAGAGTAATAATAATAGTTTATGTACAGTAAACGTCTGTGTAATAATCTGGAAGTTATTAGAGAAAAGAAGTGAGAACTGCATCTGGACAATTGACGTATATATTATGAAGGAAGAGAAAAATGCTTTATTTAGAAAATGTTTTACGTCAAAGTGATTTTTTAATTGTAAATACACTTGCTAAGACAAGGTATGAAAATAGCGTGTTTATTTGATTACGACCCTTCCATATCATCCGAGGTAGGGTTTACATTAACTTAAATAACCAATTCAACTGTGACTATTACAGAACCCCGATCGTCGGGACGTTTTTGAATTTGAATTCCCTGTGGATCGAATGGCCAGGTATATCCCAGAAAGAAAGAAAATTTTATTTAAGAAAATAATTTATTCAATAGTTATATCGTGTTTTCAGATGAAATGGCTTTAACGTAAATAAAAAGTTATCTTAATTTTAGTCGATAACGAAAGTATGATAAATCTTTTGTTCGCATTTCTGTTACCAAGAATCACGTCGTTGTATTTGGTCGTTAATTGATAATTTCTGAATTCGTTTAAATGCATCTGTGGATAAGAAATCATAACTCTGGTTAGAGAAATGTATGAAACCTGTTTTAAATCATAAATTCTATTTCTTTATTACAAATTCTACTTCTCAGGTCTCGGGTTCGAGAATTTGTTGGAGCATAGATGTTAGCCTTACCTTCTAAAACATCTGTTGGCGTTAGGAAAGATTTCTGGCAGTAAAAAAATTAGCACAATCTGTTATTTACTGAGTATGAGGACTTATTATTTATTATCCGATAGCCAATGCGCACTCGCCATCGAAAGGTAGGGAGCTCCTCTCAAAACTTCTCTCAAGATAAAAATTTTTTAAAAGATAGATGTTTTTTACAATTCTCCCGCACTTATTTGTTCTTAGTTTGTGAAATCTTGGTTAGCGTTCTCTAAAATAATTTATTGCTGACAGGCAAGGGAAGGGTTACATCTTCAATTAAATTTCTCCAGTTTATTGCAGATATGTAGGGAAATAATTATTAAGAGAAGAGTTTATTAAAATTTAAGATTATGGATGTTATAGTTATGGATTTATTAAGATTTATTTTCAGATACGCGGGAAATTAATTATTATTAATTTATTGTGGAAAAATCATTTTCGAACGTCTTTTTACTTGTTTTGGCACCTACTTTTGGTTTCCATTTTTCCATATGTATGAGTGAACATCCATTTTTAGGGTTAGTTCCTATCGACATTAATTTCCACCCAGGACGTTGCCTCAAAAGGAATTATGTTTTAGCTAAGTCTCCGCTAATTCCTCATAATTTCGCAAAAACACCTCTTTTCTAGAGGCGTCCCTTCACAAGCATGGGATGAGGTTTTGAACAGTCGCGGGGATTGGTTCAATAAAGTCGACGACCTTGCGTTTTAACGTCCACCACTTCGCGAGATGACGAAGACGGTAGTTGGGTAAGAAGCTTTTTTTCCTCCGCCTCCTCATCCTTTTACCATCCCTCAGGGTCGAACGACTTGAAAAAATTCCCTCAGGAATGAGGAGAAAACCGGAAGGCCACTCTCGGGATGCAGTCGCCGCTGAGATGAAAGAAAGCATTTCGAAGGAATGAGACACGTTAACGGTGAATTGAACGTTGTATTGGAAGGCAATACGTACTTTCCGCTTTGTTCGTGTCAATAGTTGAATCACCTATTGCAGTTGCAAGGGGACATTTCTTTGTTCTAAGATTAATTACCTCTTTTCTAAGGAAATGTTGAGATCAGTGATGTTACAGTTGCTGTGGGATAAACGTATTGCCATTAAAGGAAACATAAGAACTTTGTAAACTATTCCGGTTACACACCTTAACCTAGGGTTTCCCAACATTTTTAATCCCCCGTAACCCCTTGCTTATCAGTGACTGTTCTGCACTCCCTTTTTATTATGATTAGAAATGAATTCTTAAGTTTACCGTTCGAATTCACATATCAGAGTGGATATTAGGCTATAGGTGTACCATACTTAGTGCCAACGTGGGAGAACCTAGAAATATTGGTAACGCAAACAATTCTTGAATAATTCAATGGTATAACATACTTATTTAACTGATATTCACCGAAACCTTTGGACTAGCTTCCCATAGCTCTTCAGGGTACGAGTATTTCAGGTAGGGTACGTCTGCTTTAACCCGTTTACGACATAATTTGGTTTATCCGAGGATTTAGTTCCCCAAACCTCATGATTTCTTAAGAAGACTATAATATAAATTTGTAATTTTCATATTCTCTTGGAAGAGAAATTCCTAAAAATACCCCAAGGAAGAATGGACTTGAAAAAAAAAACCCACAAAAACCCAAAAACAAAATTGCCCACAAAGTCTCCCGAATGGCTTGGAGAAATGTTCTGCCGGGATAGCTCAACGGACAGAGCACCCGACCGGCAATTGGGAGACCCGGGTTCGATTCCCGGTCCCGTCAGACTTTTTTCAAGTCCATTTTTCCTGGGTGCGCACCATCTTGCGCTAAAGTCACCCTTACCCGTTTTCCTGTGTTTCTAAAAATATTCGGAAACATTTTTGGTTTTCGTTCGTAAATTTTCTTAATGAGTAAATTAAAACAATCAACGAAATTTCAGTTTAGGCATTAGGTTTAAAGCTTAATTTACTGGAATAAATTTGTCGAAATTGAAAAAAATGAGCGGGATTAGTTTAATTTGGTTCACCGAAAATGGCGCTCTTCGGAATCTTAATACTATAATGTAAAATCTTACTTTTATTGGAAACCGCGGTGAGTGGAAAAATCTCACCTAATTTATTTTTCACCGTTACAAAATTTTATGTAAGTTAACGTTTATTTTTTGTTATTTTCCCTATCAATTCTATCCAATTTTTGCCTCATTACCTGCTGTGCCGAATTGTACATCTGCTCCTCGTTGATGGTTTCCTTCAGCTTGCGTATATTATCTATTATAATATCATAGGTATCCATAAGAAATGAATGTTATGTTTACAATTAAAATTTGTATCCTTTTTATTTATCTCTCATGTAATAATGTATATCGGAAGATTTCTTCGGAGAAAGTAAAAGGAAGATGTAGATATATACATAAAGGGTGTACATACATAGTAAAATGTTAGATAATGTGAAACAAAGAGTATTAACGCGTGAATCTAAAAGCTATTACGGAAGTGAACGTTCCTTAATTTGTATTCGTACAGGTTTCTTTTTTATAGCGATCTAAAGGGCGTCCAGACGTCCGCCGCCTTTCGCTGCATGACGAATCTCTGCCTAAGAACGTAACTGTAATTTCTTCTTTCTCCTGAGCAGTGGTTGCCTTGTCCATCCCTTCCGCAGGGGCTTTTATTTTTACTCACCTTTTCACTTGCGTTCGAACGCGGCGTAGATGAAACGGCTCTTCGTCGGAAGGCGATTTCATCCCTACGTGTCATTGCCTTTGGAAAGGACTTAAATATTCGGGAACCTAAGTGTTGCCACCAAGTTGTCAAAGTTTGCGAGGTCTGAGGATTAAGAAAGGCCATTGATTCTTCACGTAGTGAGTTTTATAGCGTGTCCACAAATGTTATGTACAATTTCTTGGAATGTTGAGATAGAAACGTTGGACATCTCTCGTCAGAGATTATACTAGCTGGTTTTAAAGTGTATGAACACCTTCGTTTTGCTGCGGCTCCATAATAAATGGTGAACTATTTTTCTAATAAACAGTAATTGTATCTTGGTATTGTTGCGCTAGTTTGGCCCTATGGTGAGTAAGGGCGCTGTTTCTGTTATAAACAGCATCACGTAAACGGATGGAATTGGATCAACATCAGGATCAATAAATCCTCGACTTACGAACTTAATTCGTACCAATTCAAAGTTCGTAACTCGATATGTTTGTATATGTAATCCAAGTTTTCCGTTAAATCTCTTTTTATTTTTCTGTTAGTATCTCGAAATTAAATTAGTATGTCGAAATAGGATCTAGATGTCTGAATGGAATGAGGAAAATTTTGGCATGTCAAGAAGTTCCACCGTGGAGAGGATCCTAAGTCGAACTGCCACTATATTTGTTTATACGGCAGTTCTTTTTCGTACACAAAGGTATTGGATGAAGGCGTACACTTCTTTTTGGGACAACCTACATTTTCCAGATTTTGTATGTACTTGTAAGATTTCTTGACGTAATGACTGTTTTATTTACACATTTTTCGTCTTACTTTTGGTGGATTTTTCCTCAAAGGAAAATTTACTCAACTACCAGCGAATGTCTGCAGTGCTAACGGGAAAGTGAAACATCTTCCCGCGCGTCTTTGCTAATTAAGCCGTTAATCACTTTTGTTTCTGGGAGTTTCAACATCATCTGCTTCGGCAGTCTTACTTTTTATAAACTTACAGTGCAGATTTGTGAATTTGATTTCATGGACCGATCACGCGCTATCATTGGGATTGTTAATGAATTCACCACGGCACTTGTGATTATTATGTTTGACAAATCTTGTAATTAGAATACCAATCATGTGAAAATACGCAACAAAATCATACGCGTATTATATCTATAATGATATGTATTGTAGTTTGCTGTGGATTTTTCTATGACATTGCCAGCGTAGAATATTTTTAATCTGAAAATTCATCCTTTTTTAGAGAGTTATAACTCCAATAGCCGTTTTCTCTTAAATATTAGTTTGAATCCGAATCTCAGAAGCAGCTCTCCTTGCGATTGAAGCTGAAGTCGCTCTCCGACCTTACGTTAACGCCTTCCTTATCGAGATGATAATTTATTTAAAATGCCGGACGATTTCCTAATCACGTTTGTCACAAGGTCTCACTAACTAAAGAAACAGTCGCTTGAATTGAACTTACACAGTCGGCTGAGCATGCACACAAAACTTATACAGATATCAGTGAGTGAATTCCAAATTAAATAGATTTTGCGACAGCTATCCACGTATGGCAGCTAGATTTAATCGAGACCTTGTAGGATTTGTAGAGATGAGAGATAACTTTGCTGAGGACGCTAACAAATCGTTCTACGACTCGAATTCTCCCTGATTTTTGTTTCTTCAACACTCGCCTTGTAAAAGGACTTGAAAATAGGAAGCTAAGAGCCAGAAAGAGATACCTTTTCATTCCGTCGAACGACTGGAAAAAATTAGCGACTCCGCGAAATATTTATGGGACGTCAAAGAATGAATGCCTTCGCTTCCTCCTTATCATGCATCGCTTTTGAACGGGAGTAACTTGCATTATAAATGAATGCAGTTGGCAGCGGTCGCTTTAGAGGTATCTAGACATCCTTGAGCGTCGGGGAGAAAGACTCGCGAAATGAAGTGTGAAAATGTGAATTTATTTATAAGTTGTCGTCGGGAATGAGCAATGGTCTGCTCGGGAGTGAATGGACGAAGTTTCGATTCGAAATGCTTTCTACTCCGAAGAGTGAACCTTCTCCCGACCTTTCCTTTCTAAGCTCAGTCCCTCTTCACTCTTCCTCTTACAGACTTGTTCTCTTCTCTTCTATTATTATTCCTCGAAGTTTTCTTAATTTACCTTTGTAACTCTTATTATTTCCTACGACCGTATATTGTTAAGTGGAATATTTTTTATTTGCCTTTTCATACTGGATTGTGGAAAGTTTATTCTTCATTTTCTATAACCTCGGGATTGTTTATGGTCATGATTGTGTGGGAACTATTGAGGCGTGATTGATGCTTAATTTTAGTCTCTCGTTATTAAATGCAGTGTAAAGTATTATTTATAGGGTCATTATTCTGAATCTACATGAACTTACTCCACTCGCAGCATTTTGTATCACTAGAGAAAGCTAGGACAAACTACCTCACTCCTCACCTGGCTAGTTAGCCATGTTCCTCGTCCAATGCTTTTGGTTCAGCTTGTATAGGGCTCTATCTATCAATCTGTCTATCTGTACGGTCTTCAGCCTGAAGGCTGGTTTGAAATTCGTCACTCCATTATAAGCAACGAAAAGGTTTGCAGAGGGAGCTGAGGAGACTAGGCAAAATGAGGAGTGAGGTAGTTTGCCATTGTTTTCCTCATGGAGCCAGAATGCTATTAGCGAAACAAGCCGGCGTGAAGTGAAGCGCTATGACTCTTCAAGTAATACTTTTCATAGCATTCAATAATAATAATCACACGACTTTATTACGGCTCAACCTGTTCAAACCAGATTTAATGTTCATGAATTACTTTTATTCCCATATTATGGGAATATTAGTAACTTAGATTACTATAGTAGTAATTTATATTACTATTTCCATAGTATATTGAGTGGTGGCTTACGCAAACATTGTCACGATCCAGTATTTGAGTCCTATTTCCAGCCAGCAATATGTCTTTATGTGAAGTCGTGATTAGTAGTTTCCAGGGCCAGATTTAAATAGCGAGAGAATCAACCGCCTCAGGGCGCAGCAATCTGTTAATTAATGAAAGTCTGTGTACGTTTCCAACGGTATACGTTGAAATCTTCGAACTCTTCGTTGTTAACGAACGTTAGCTGTTTATGATGACATTGTTGAAGTGTTGATCGAAGTAGAGCAATTCAGCAATTGCAAGCGGGTGAATGTTTCATCATGATGGCCTCGTATCTGAAGAAATCAGTGGTGGGTTTGGTTTCTAGATCTTCCGTCTCTTTCTTCCGCGTTCGTAAGTAAGTAATCCGTCACTAACATCGAAAGACTGCAAGTTTCCATCGTATAATGATGTCTCCAGTCTTATAAACATAGATTCTTACGTCTGAAACGTGATCGTAGCTACTTTATGAAGGCTTTGCTTTGAGTTTACTTGCCCTCGCAATTTTTTTTCTTGCAGTCGAGGTCTTCTCTCAAGAAACATGTTAACTCTTAACGTTTTATGACAAGAATTCTTCTTCTTCTTTTCCGTGTTCTTGATTCAATAGCGTGGCTTAATGTTTAATCGTTTCGTTAAATGATAAAAGTGGTTTCCCTGGTATGATCATTCTTATATAAGTCACAATCTTATTTTTCTTTCCTCTTGCACTTTCTTCCTTTCCCATATTTAATGATTTTCCAATAATTTCCTCCATCTCCATTTCCTCCTCAAAAAATATTTTTTATTTGCGACTAGTTTCGTTTACATGTAGATATCATCAGGCATCGGAAACGTAAAGTTGTTTAAGTTCAGGAGGAGGGAGGGGAAGAAGTAGTTGGGTGTGGAAGGTGGGGTAGTGGAGCGTGGGGGGGACTAGGATCAACAATGGAAGATAATGGAATGGAAGGGTAAGGGAATGAGAGGTGGGGGATTATGGCAACGGTATTCATTTGTGAGGTTTTGGGCACCTTTTATTTCAATCTGCTGCTACAATAGGTCTAATCTCCTTCCTTTCGTTTACCTGTGGAGCAGTTTAAGGGAAAAATCGCTGATGCGTTCTTCTTTCCGGAGCTGGACAGCGAACGCGGATTCTGATCCCCCGGGTGTGGAAGCAGCGTTTGTGCTCGACGGCCCTGATCCTTAATGAGCGACCACTCTGGCCCAGCCGTCGCAGCGGCGTTCGTATACACCGCTGAGGGAATCGGTAGTTCTTGGGTCATTTTGGTGGCCGATGGCTCTCTGCAGGTTACCGGGAACGTAGAATGCTGCCCTTTTGTCATTGGGAAGGATATTTGGTAGTTGTAAGAACAATTTCCGATGAAGGGAATTTTGAAGATAAAGGGGGAGTTGAGGAGAGAGACGGGGTGATATTAACAAATGAAAGGATTTTTATTTTTTTAATAAGGAGTTTTTCCACCTATTGGGGGTTGTATCCGTTGTTGATGGCTATCTTATGGACGATGGAGATCTCTTTTCGGCAATTGCAAGTGGACATAGGGATATGGGTGGCCTGTACTTAACGTTTCCAATATTTCCGATGCCTGATGGTGTCTAAATGTACACGAAATTAGTCGCAAAATAAATATTTTTTGTGGAAATTACTAAGTGTTCGTTCCTATTTCTTTAGTATGGCGCCGTTCCACAAAGTAGAGCTTGGACATATTAGGTTTAGAAAGAATTTGACATCCATTGAATTAAGAAGGCACTTCGTTATTAATGCAATTACACCAAACAGAAAATCTTATTTTCACCGTCTGCAGTATTGGTTTTGCATATTTAAATTGGTAAGTATAAAATTACTATATTAAATCAAATTACGTTTAAGTGAAATTTAACAATAGTACTATAACATAACAAATGCAGGTGATGATCTGAAGTCAATTACGTTACAGGGTCTCCGCGGCTGTATGAAAGTAAAATCGGGTTCTACAGACCAAAAAGGTCGAGATGCACCGGTGTAACCAATCAGACGGAGCTTAGACCCGGTCTGGTAGTGGTAACAATAGCGGTAGATCTCAAGGAGTGTGAGTGGGAAGGGAAAAAAACGCTCGGTTAGGAGGCGTAATGCGCTGGGCGTTAAAAAGGGAAACGGACCGTAGGAGGGGATAAATGGAGGGATGCGGAGCTCGTGGATGCAGAGGGGGATTTGATAGGTGCGAGGGCGGGGAGAAGGACCCTGAAAGGAAGGAAGCCAGAGGACGCTAATTAATCTGCGGATGGCCTTGCACCGTTCTCTTTCTTGGAGCGGAGCCATTTCCGCGTGGAGAGATACATAATTCGGAGGTGCAGAATGTGCAAGTGGAGGGAGTGAGTGCATTAGTAGGGGAAAAGGGCACTGAGACGGAGAATGTAGCGGAATATATATACATGCGAGGGTTGTACGGAGAGAGTTAATGCGGAATAATGAGGATATCTGCGTGAGCGAAAATGTTCGCAAATTTTTCATCCGCTCGTGCTTTATGATTGATTTTACTACTGTTATAAAATTGGCTGCATGTATTGGAGTTTATCGTTGCATTTGGTGCTGATTCAAAGTATAAGTTTTCCTCTAATAGTATTCCGGTCCAGTGATGAAAGCTAGGGCTTAACGACCCCACTACTCATCTTGTCTACTGCGTCTCACAAGAAGTTTGGCTGATAAAGGCCTAGGTGTTGAATATCTAAGCAACCTGAAGAATTAACAGACCAATAAAGTGCAAGAATGACCTGAAAATATTCTTACGTTTCGTTATCTATTATTTAAGTACCCTTTATTCGGATATGAAAGTTATAAGTATAGAATTTACAATTTAATTGCAGAAGAAATGATGATAATATATTCTGGTTATGGAAAATCTCTTCAGATAAAGAGAATTAAAGAGAAAGAAAGTAAAAGAGAACCGAAGGCGAGAGAAAGCAAACCGCGATAAGGCTGAGAAAATACTATCCAGCAAGGAACAGTAAGACTTAATATTATGGAAGTAATTAATCATAGTGGCACGTAAAGCAGATGATAATTCAGTAATGATATCCAAAGATGTGGGTGATCAACGTATATGTCTCGTATTTGGATTATGTGATATGTTCTTCGTATTTAAGTTGCAATGAAGAGAAACTTCTATGTTTGAAACACGCCGACCTAGTCATACTAGCCTTTTCGAGAACCAATTCTCAGGTATTCACTATTTTTTTAATTGTTAAACAGTGATAATTGTGACTAATATTAAACGATAGCAAAAGATGCAGATCTATGTGTTTCATTGCGTATAGTTATTTTGATCTCAAACATTCCCAACCGTGATGATGCAATACTTTTGTTTAGAACTCAAGGATTTGCAGGAGTTTTTTATGAAACTTTTTGAATTTTTAATTTCATCTTTCCTTTGCATTCTCTTTTGTGCTTACCTTATGCATCGATATCCTTACTCATTTCCTTCGTTACGAAAAATCAACTTCTTTTCAGTCGAGCGACGGGAATTGCAAGTTGTCAGGTAAACAGTCTTATCAGCTACAATTAGCATCAATAGGGAAGGAAAACGTTGTATTACGTTCTTCTTAAATGATAGTGCCATGAGAAATGATCGGTTTTTCCTTCAGGCGTTTCTCGAAGCGGTGACCTTCTCTAGCAAAGCGTTTTCCCTCATTCCATAATTAATTTCCACAAGAACGTCGCTTTATTGAATGAGCGGAGGTAAAAATAAATTACCTTGTATGTGTTTTATATCTAATACATGCACGAAGGTTTTTCACTCTCCGTTACCTGGTGTTTTTAATGTATTAAAAATTATTTTTATGTTAATTTATTCTTTAAGTTATTGCCAGAGCAATGTTAGAGGCAAGTAATGCGGAAACTATGAGCGTATAGATTCTTTGTTGTTGATTTTTATGATATAATTTAGTTTTACTATTTTATTATAATGATATCATTATATTATTTTATGATTATTATATTTATTTTTTTCATAACTTTATTATTAGTATTATATCATGAAACACTTTCAACATTTTGTTTATTTTTAGGATAAAATGTATGTGTGGTAAATCTCTTCGTTTTTAAGATTTTAAAAGATTTCCCCATTCAAAGTATTATTATTGAGTAGCAGGATCCTTCATCTTAATATTTCCTTTTTATAAGTATATATCCCATACCCTACTATGGTAGAACTCTAAAAAAGAATTCGTTTCTGTTATAAAAGTACAATTTGGTTAAGCTTCATATTCCAGCGAGCATTGAGGATTGAGAAAAATTATCATGCATTTTCAGTAACATTATATGGTAAATTAATTCAGCTTGTCATGGTTCAGTTATTACTATTTAGCACCGTCTTTAAGTGTATTATTGATAGTGTTATACCTCGCAGTTAGACAACGTCCAGTGGGAAGGAGCGACCTGTTTGTGCCGGAAAATTAATAAATAATAGTACAAATGTTACATTGGCAAGCATTAGTTGTATATAAAACCAACTGAAGCATTCCACTACACTATATAAAAAACTGCAAATCAAATATACTTCATCCTTTTATGTTGGCCGTAGGAATAGTGTAGTTTCATTTGTTGATCGTTTAATTTCGTTTCCTGGAATTCTTGTTATGAATATTTATTCCCAGAGGATGAGGATCAAATTTAATAATTACCAAGTGGCGCTAACGGAAACTTTCTCAACTACAACAATGGTAATCTGGATCCCAACTTTATTTGTGGATGAATGATTATCAAATCCGCGAACTGCTCATCGAAATTATTGAGAATTGCCGATCATTCTTTGCTTTGGTACTGAAAACCAAACGGATTTTGAGTTAAATAAACCTCCTCGGAGGTTAGAATTCTTTCTCGTCTTATGTTAGTTCAGCCACGCCCCCTCACTTCTTTCATAGTTCGCATGCATGTTTTAGCACGTTTGAGACTCTGTTCTTATCCCCCGCCCTCATATTCGCTCTTTGGAAGCCTCCTCGTCGTCCTTCCCTTCCCGTGGTCATTGAGGAAGAGGGACACGGGCTGCATTCGTATCTGGTGTTGACCTTAATTCGGCCGAAGACGCGTACGAGTCGTGTGTACACAATCTGCGGGGTCTTGAGGGATTGCGTGAGCAGCGAAGGGCGGCTTTGAATTGGGTGCCCAATGAAATGCGGCCGTCGACATTGAATGGTAAAGAGAGTAAAAGGAGGTTTAGGCTTAAGGATCGAATGTATATTTTTAAAGAGGTACAAAGAGGCACCGGCGAGCAATGGATCGCCAAGGTGTCTTCCAGGGATATTTATAGGATCCGATCCGGTGTGTAATTTTTCATTCCAGCGGATTCTGCGTGATCCTACGTTTAAGTCCTCTCCTAGAACCTCATAAAAATATTTTAGAAATATTTTCTTCCCCGTGAACAGATTTTGGTGACTTCTATGGAAGTACTGTGACACATTGGATAACTCCGCTTGCGAGGTTTTAGCCCACGAATACTGTTTTTTTTCTGTTTTACGGAATAGGCTAAGGAATAAAATTGTGGGCCCATGCATTCACGCGAGCGTAATAAATTCAGAAATCGTCACTGCCCATTTTACCTACCTGTGTAAGGAATTAGAAGTATTTATGCCTCTCTTGGGATTTGAGTTCTTATACAAAAGAACGTTTCGGCCATCATTTAGACTAATGAATATCAATCTAGAATGAATTGTCTTGGTCATCCGAGGTATGATTATATATTTTTCGTCTTTTGTACATCTTTCTTTTTATTTTTATAGATTTATGCGTAACGGAATAATTTTACTCGAAAACTGCTTGCATTATTTCTAATTCAACTCTGCACGTTATGTATTAAGAATTCCTGTTGGTATCAGCGATTTGGCATATATATTACTAATGAAAATTTTGGCTTTCCGAAGATTTCGGCTATTCGGCCAGAATGAGCCTGATGATGGCAAGAAATTACCTGAGCCTGTCGCTCTGTATTTAAATTTTTATGAGTAGGAATCGCTTTGTATCATTTCCGCGATGGCGTGGAAGTCGTTTTGTATGATCTTTCTTAATGTTTCTCTCTCTTGGATAAAATTTAATGAAAAGATTCAGGCGTTCAAAGCTGCATCTTGAAGTGTTTTACGTAATCGTTTACATTAAAACTGTCATCGAAACACAAAAATGTTTTTGCGGTAACTTGCTCAAAATTATAGATCATGTGTAGGGAAATCAAATCGAGAGTTAATAATGGGAGCAAGCAAGGGAAAAAATTAATGAAATTAAGGTAGCGCAGAAGAAGCGGTTTCGCCAGATTTGGAGAGGCAATGGACTTCCAGAGGAAGTCTTAGAAGATAGAACGCTATGGATGTAACAGAAGTAGGTAGCGAAAAGGGATTTTGGATTGCGTAAACGTAGGGGGAGTGGTCGTGAGTATGGAAAAAAAAGGCTTAGACGCAAAGGGCATTCAGAAAGGACGAACCAGAACCTACCGTAAGGTAGGAAACGTGAATCAAAGGAATTAGTAAGGGAGGAAAAAACCAAGGCTCTTGTATTTTTATGCCCCGAATAGCTTTTTTCGCTCTTAGAAGCTCAGTATATATTCTGAAAACGGAAACATCGACTGGGCAATTTCAGTTAAGAACAGTTTCAAGGTATTGGTGTTTTAGCGATTGCTTTTGGAGATAAATAATAGAGAGTGATAATTATTTATCAATAGTGTCTAAAACCGTTACCTTTAATGAGGCGATTTCTTTGATTGCTTGCTTTTTTGATTTGTAGCTTCTTCCGCGTGGCAAAGGAAAGGTGAACCATGAATTGTCTTTGAAAATGTAATGTTTCTTTTTTAATAACCCACATTTAATGTCGTTCAAATTTAATGCCGTCCAAAGTATATACTTAAGTATCCACCGATTAATAACTGTATACCATTTATGAAAATAATAGTGATTATCGACAGAATAAAAAAACACTATCTCCAACTCAATTTTAGTAGTAACTGAAATTGGAAATTCATCGATGGGTCAGCTCAACCCCGCACACATCAATCTGTCGCATAATATTGAAGTGAAAGTTGGAGAAATTAGAGGAAAGTACAATTTATCTTTTTTGTTCTAATTACGCAGTGAATAATACTTATGAAAATCAACATGAATGTTTTTTATTCGTTATCACCAATCCACTAAAATATTTACAATTAAAGACTTACCCCGAGTAGTAGTACTTAACTAACTCACTTTCCTGTATTAATTACTTATGGCATTACATGTATCTTTCGGTGACTAAAACAATTGGAGAGTAATGTAGTCGTTGATTTCTTTCCGCGTGAAGTAGATTATATCTTCAGCTCTCAGAATTCGACATCAGAGGAAATTCTGCTTACTGCAATTCGAAACGGTATCTGGAAAACATCATGGGTTTAATTTCGTCATTTCACAGAACCCAAAATACTGAAAATACCTTATCTTCATTATAGTAAGTCTCATTTATTCAGATGATTCTTATCCGTAAGGGAGCCTTATATATATATTTATATATTTGTGAATCAGTAGATGGCATCCTCTCTTGAATGCTGAACATTTTTACTCGTACTGTTTCCTAAAAATTTGTATCATTTCTTCTTAACGTTGAATGAAAATTAGCTATATAGCTATTAGCGCTATAATTTTGTAAATTGAATTCGGTTTATAGTCAGAAAACGTTAATAATTAAAATACAGTTAAAGTTAACTTTAGAAAATTTTCTTTCCGCCCAAAGATCGAAAGAGCTGGAAGGAACTATAATTGTAATGAAGGTGTGATTGTAATTATATCGTTACAAATCATGGAATCCTAAATAACCAGCATCGACTATAAACACTTATTCATTTCTGCGTAATAAAGGAGATATTTTTATCAAAACACCTATCACCCACTGCGGAAGCTTTTTGGACTTCCTCGGGCTGGAGTGCTCCCCCCAGTTAAGAATCTCTGGCCGTTAAGTCCGTCCTTTTCTAAAACAATTAACGCATCAGAAATGCGGCGATGCGAGATATATTTCTGTTTATGTACATTACGAAACCTCCAGTGAAGCGTGACATCTGAAGGAGCCCCTCAAGATAAGAGCTAAGTGCGACGTAAGATCTCCGTCGCACTTTTTAGTATCGATTGACGGAGATCGGAAAGCAGAAAAGTTGACGGAGATGCGTCCTCTCTTAGGAGTTCTCCGAATAAGGAAGGACGTGGAGGTTTAGAAGGAAACAAAAAATGAAGCTCGTTGCGCGGCAACGGGGATGCGTGGGCGTGGAGCGCGTGAATTCGCCGTAACATGGTCGGGAAGTGCGATCTAACGGAGTCGTCCCTCTTTGAATCGTTCTTCGATTCTTAGTCTCACCTCTCTCTGTGTTACTCTTTCTTGGCTGTTGATGGCCTTTGTCACGGCCTTCGATTCCTTAGCGCTCTCTACATCTCTTATTGCCTTTTATGGCTAGTGCGTGGGGCATGACCGCGTGGTGTAATGCCTATCAAAGCCGAAGTACATACATTAGAGGGGTTGAGGCAGTTTGCACATTAATGCCAAAGGAAATACCGATACGATCTGCCGTGTAAGGAAGTGCAGCAGTCTTTGTGTTCTCGCGTTTTTAATTTGGGATTACTTTGAGTTGAATACGGTCCTATTACTATTTGAGTAGTATAGGAATCTTAACATGTCAGATTCTTCTAAATTATTTCGTAATCTTGGTTTGTTTTGTTCCAACAGTAAAAAAGTTACCGATGTCTAGGGTAAGTGATCAGGGGTTTCTATTGTTAAATTTTTTTTATTGCATTCTGCTAACAGAAACTCAGATAGTGCATCGAGTGTGATGCTCTTTTTTCTCTTTGTAATGTTTTGATTCTTTTACTGGTGATTGTTTGACCATTTGGAAGATTTAAATGTCAACATTTTGACATGACGTTGCCGAATTATTGGATTTAAACAAGAGAATTTATTTATAGCGTAAATTAGTTATGAAAACGCATATTTAGGGCCACACAAGTGAAGTAGCTTCAACGCTTACCTTAGGAATGATGTTGAATGAAATTTGTGGGAATAAAAAGGATTTTCATTGGAAATATAAAAAAGCATAAGCTTTAAAATACTAATTGCATTAGTTACGGTGATGCCATGGGATACCAGAGAAACTACGAGTTCTGATGTTGCGCATGAAATATTCGGAATTATCATATTTCTCTTTTAATTATTTTATTTATATATCTGAACTATAACTTTTCAATTGAATTTATTATGTATAGCTTTTCTGGTTAGTAGGCATCAGAAGTTTTTCTTTCCCAATTTTTGTGTGTGTTCTTAGGTTTGCAGTAAGAAGAAGGATTAAAAAAGGTTTTTCGCTATATTTTAAATTGAAAATTGCTCTAATTTGTTGATTTTGATCAGTGACAGAGATGTATATATATTTTTTCTCATTTTTATTTCGCATTAAAATCGCTTGGGCATTTATTGATTCCCACCGCAGCCTTTATGATCGGTTTTATGTCAGCAACCAGAGTAATTTCTTAGATTTTATCTAATGATTTATTCTCCTCGTTTTCTGTCTTCATTGGGTTCTTAAAACGGTCCGTTCCCCATAACCCGAGTAGGTCGCTATCTGCCCACATGTGTTAGCAGTTTGCTCAAGTTTGATGTTAGGTATTTGGACTTGATAGTATATCAAAATGGAAACAAATAGAAATGATTTGCAGAAAATAATGTTATTCAGTACTGTTGGATTCTTAGTTGTTCATATTTTACCTAAAAGAGCCGAAGAACCCGAGTGTTAGTGTTTTAGGTCTCCTGAAAGGTCAAGGCACTTCGATGGGCAGTATAGAGGAGAAATCGGTTTTGTTATATGAATTAAAATTGTTCTTTGGAAAAACAGGTTGTCATTTAATAGCCACCGAAACCCCTGTTTAGAAAGTAGATTCTGCGTTAGTAATATTACCTTACTGTGCAAATGCCACAGCCTTTTGCAAGACCTGCAATAATTGTGATATTTTTACTATCTAGAAATTCTACTACTAAAGGATTAAAGGTAGCTGTTGTATTATTTTCCTTTTTTAATTGCGTCATCGGAAGCTTCGAAAGAGTCCTTACTGTGCTTTTATTCTTTTACGGATAATTGTTATACAATTTCATATATTTAAACGTATAATAGCTTTTAGTATCGCTGGTCTTTTCCTATGTATTGAGCGTTTACCTGAAGTTTTATACTTAGGCATTTTTACTCACATTTATACCCCAATATTCTTTGTTTGATTTTGTATCGTAATATCGTTAAATACGTTGCGAAGACGGGTTGTATGGTTCCATCTACATACGAGTATGTATGTACCATGCTACCCACTTTTGGCGTGTGGCAATACACCATGACTCGAATCGATTACTTTCGCGTATCGTTCAAAATATGAATTCTTGAAACGATTAGTTTTAGCAGGCATTTTTATGATTTTTCTCACAGCATCAGAACGGCCTATGTAAGAGGAAGGACGCATGATATCGGCTACTTCATCTAAGAGCGTAATTTCTCTGAATTTATCAAGTAATTTAAACTTTTGTTTTGATCTTCCATCCCATTATCGCTTACTGAAGACGCTAACTAACTTACCAACAGCAGAGAAATATAAAATATGCAATAGCGTCAAGAGAAGCGATATTCATCCCGTATATATCCGGGTATAAATAGTTTAGCCGAATTTTCTCAGTTCGATTCGGACTATCCCAAGTTACTTCGGGGCATTAAATCTGAATCCATACAAGAGAGATTCTGGATCGTATATCGAGAAAGAAAAAGTCGGCGAAAAGATTTGAATAATTTATTTAAACGGAAATCCGATCCGGCGATTTCTCCGACCATTTCTTTCCTTCCCTCTTTTTCCTTCCTTCCTCAAGTCAAGCCTTACTTACCTCTTTGTCTGTTTGTCAAGACTGCGAAGTTGCAAGGTCACTCCGACATGTCTCCTTATCTCTCTCGCCATTTATGAGTTCAGAGTCGAGTTGGAAACTCGTGTTTGGGATGATTGTCCTCTTCTGAATTAAGGCTCCCCCGCTTTCTCTGCCCACTTGGGTGCAATTCCACCCAAAGTGGTTTCCAATCATTTCGCAAACAGAAAATCAGAGATTTTGGCGTGACTAATCCGAGCGATATGACGTCCGTGCGGTTTAGATACGCGTTCGTTTGCGATGAGCGCGTTTGCGCTTTCATTTGTTCGCGGCGATTTGCGCCGCAGGGTCTTGCAGACAGTGATGCACTCGCTAAACGAATATTCGACCAATTCAGGCGTGTTAGGCTAGTTTGTAGCGAAAATGGTGACCATGGTAATAGGAAAAGCTGTATATAAAGCAGGCGTTGAAGTTGCAGAATGAATCTCCCCGCACTACGGGCTCAAAATGTTGAGTGACGAAAGCGATTGAGCAAAGGCTACTGGTGTAAAGTCTTTGAGGCAGGTAAAAGAATGTGAGTCGACAAAATCCGAAAGGAACAAAAGAACTAAATATCTGCAGCATCAATGATAAGGAAATAAACTATAGCAGTATTTGGATTTAGTTATTAGGTAGTATTACGAATGCAGTAATCTCAGTTAGACAAACAAATAACGGAGTGAAAATAGAATGTGAAACGTCTGCGTACCAAGAAATAGACAGCTGGAAATTTTTGTTGACAGAACAGGTGAACTGTGTTGTAGAACTCTACGAGAGTAAAAGGTGAAAAATAACTTTTTTAGAATTTCTATCGAAAAATGTACCTCATATATTTTACTCTAGTGAAATATTCTGATATTTTATTCACTATAAATTAGCCATTAGGTGATCATTCGTCATTAAGTCGTTCATTTAGTGATTAATATCATATTTCATCAATAATTACGTCATTTCAGTGTGGAAAAATCGAACTGATCTGACGAATTTTGATGAACATCGCAAAATAAATTGTAAATTCGACCCAAATATTATTATTAAATACGATGTCAATGGAAGAAGGCTTATCCTTATGGAGATCCATCGCAAAAGTAACGAGTACGGAAAGAAGACTATTGTGAACAATTTTCCCAAACGAAATAAACTGAAACATTAGTAGATAAATATCAATCATCAAAGCAATTGAATGTTATGGTTAACCTCTTGGAGAGTTCTATAATGAATTTATATTTGTGTAAAACCATGTAACGCTTTTCAAATACACATTGTTCTCTCAGAAATTGGTATGAATGAGCCTTTGTGGCTGAGATTGTTCAAAGATTTGATCTTGAACGTATTGTAAAACAATTTAAATCTTTTGTGCTTGTTTTTTATAATAACCTGTTGCAATACACATGCAGTTGGGAAATAAAGACTCTTTTCTTTGCTGTAATAATAATAAAAATTATAACACGACTTTACTTCAAGACGAGATTGAGACTAGTTCGTCTCTTCTCACATCCAGCCCTGTAGTGCCAACAAATGATGACGAAACATGTCATTCGTCATTCCATCTGGAAATTCCTTCTCTTAAGATTTAGAAACTTTGCATTACGAACCTAGATTCACCGAAAATGTAAGCGCTTCACCAGCGAAATGCTTAACGGAGACGGAGTTGTCGCTGTTTGTCGGAAGTCTAGATTTGCCAGTGCGTTTCCCGCCCGTGAAACTGGATGAAGTTGGGAGTCATGTGCGTGGTGCAATAGCGCCTATTGCCACATCGCCTCGGAGGTTTCGCGGGGTGCTCCTACCAATATGCACCCCGCTCACCCATTCGCTTTCCTGAGTATCTTATCCTTTTCCCCTCTTGCCCCTGCGGTGCTCCCGCGGGCTATCTTATCTGCTCTCCTTTGACCCCGCGGTATCGTTTCGATGCCCTCTCGTGCTTGTCTAAACTCTCTTTGAGAGGAATCCAATAGCTTAGCTACATGGAGTCCAGTCCACTTCCTATCCATTAGATGCTTTTCCTGTTTGTAACAATTCATCGATGGAAGTGGATCAACGTAGTACTCGCGGACTAGCTTTTACATCTTTGAAATGTTTCCGAAGGGAAAAGAAATAAAAACTTCGCCTCTTTTGTAGAGTACGGCGAATTTTATGCGATTTGTGACCCACTTAATCGTCGCTTTGCTTATCCGCTCCAAGTCTTGCTGAGTCGTCGGAGAGCATCGAAAATTGCGTTTTTAAAACTCGGAATAGTTTGACGCAGGCCTAGGCTTTTATCTCCAGTGGAATGCACTCTCACCAACAAAGATTGCGTTGTATTTGAAAATTAAAATTATTCGTCGATTGTTTAATCACAATTTTTCGGTATTTAGAGTGGGTTCAAACAAACTTAGTAGGTTAAGGTCAGTTGTCAAGTAGAGGATAGTCCAATCTGTGAAACTTGACGGAAATAATTAGTTACTGGGCATCAATGGGAGTTACTGAATACTCGATGCTTGCATGATCTAGAACGCATGCTCATGCAAGACGTGAGCACGCAACCAAGCATCATTGTTTGATGGGCCGCATATTGATCATTTCTTATTGAGAATAATATTTATATTGCGTTACTTAATGAAAATCCAAAGCTAAACAGGGGGTGTACCTAGTAGTTTCCCAAGGGCTAACCTGGTTGTTTCTGAGGAGTATTTTCTGATAATACTTTTGCTGTATATTTATTCATCGGTTTTATTTCTTTGGAAAGAGAATTTTGTTGTAATTTATAAAGGGAGGGATTATACATCAAAAAGTCAAATTACAAGCGAAAAAAGGGATACTTTTTTGGTGTACGAACCAATGTTGGGTAAAATATCTATGTATGACATTTGACATAGGCACATTAATTCGGAAAATAAATCATTGCCTTATATATTAGTCTTACTATTTATAATTGATCGATTAATATTTACTCGAATCATGGATATGGTTGCTTATAAGTCGTAGCCTTTCTCAATATTATAGAAATGCTTAATTTCTATTATCTACTGATTAAATTATGAATGGCCAGCAATATTTACAAATGATTTATTTCTTATTTGATGCTTTCTTGCTCGCGGATTTTTTTTCAAGGACGTCCATTTTGTTATTGAAATACAAAGTAAAGCACTGATTCTAATTTATTAAATTGTTGCTTCCGAATGTGGTCAACCATCTTCTGCAAATTTCTGCGATAAGTTAATAATCGTTGTAATTGTAAATAAAATGCTGTACTACACTATAAAAAATCTTCGGTAGGCGGCTTTGGTGATAGTCAATAATTTTCAAACTGAAATAATGTACCATTATCTACGCAACTTTGATGAAATATTGTCAGAATGCATGTTTTTTCAGTTAGATTTCAAATGTTTTTCTGTACGAAATTATATGGGTATTGTGTTAATACTAATGGTGAATTTCTTTACCGTAAGTATGATTTCTATGACAAGAGACCTTGAACTGTGTGTGTTCAGCACAATTCTATTCCGATGTGTAACTGAACCTTTTACCATGACATGTTTGTCGTTCAAAATTTGCAGATATCTTCATATTAATTTCCTTGTGAATGATGGAAGATTTACGGTCCAACGCAAATGTTGTGTTTGTTATCACCAATCATGCTGACCAGTCAGCAGAAAAAATAATGCATAACATTTTATCTCGTATCTCTTCTAGATTTCTTCCTTTAGTAGTGTATTTGATTGCTTCTATAATACCGCTATCATGAAGTCACATCAAGTCAAGGCCTTGTCGATAATCTTTTCAATTTTACAATCCTGGTGATTAGTAGGAATTATTGCAGGAAAGTACGGAGCTCCGAATGTTAGAATTCACGTCTCGAATTCGAAATTAGTAGTTTTGATTTTTAGCTTTTGATAAATCGTTAAAATTGAATTGAGTTTGAATGTTTATATTACGCCCGAGGGCGCGATTGTGTTTTTTTGAGAGCTTCTCAAACATTATTAGGGTCAATCTCAACCACTGTTGCCGTTCGACATTCGGAAAGTTCGCATACATTTGTAGTTATCATACAATTATTCGAAACAATATTATTTCCGTATTTTCTTGTGATTGCTCCGATTTTTCAAATATTGCTCGATTAAAAAATTTCGTTACCGTGGTGATAAGTGTACTCTATTAAAAATTACTAGTGATTTTTATAATTGCTAAGTAACGCGCTTTTATACAAATGTCTTACTAATTTTGTGTGACGTTAGGATAACTTACATAATCTCTCATCCTATGGATATGATTGCGTAGACATAAACCTATTTTATCGTACCAATGTACATTGTCTATTCATTGCATATCGCGCTTTGTCATTTTTATAATTCAGCAATCTTCAGATGGATAATGCACATGACAGTGACCAGAAACCACAGAAATAAATAAGAATAATGCAGTGGCATTCCGCTCTTCACTTATCTAGAAATATAAGCCACGAATTTGGACTCTTTTGTGACGCCGCAACCGTGCTCTTCACTTATCTAGAAATATAAGCCACGAATTTGGACTCTTTTGTGACGCCGCAACCGTATTTTGCGATGCCGCAACCGTCTTTTGCGATGCTCTTTCAAACCCAAAGTTGAAACAGGGAAAGGGAATTATGGTTGTGAATATAAAGGCGCAATGATTGTTTTCTTTTCGTAAGAGTTGCAAAAATGGTTAAGTGTGGGTATTAGCTGTAGCTAAATTGTAAAAGAAAAATAAAACGCTAAAAATCTCTCATGATTTAATAAAACCGGGGCATCGAACTGTAATAATAACCGATATTTGTTCCGGTTCAAGGAAAAATCAAGTATCGGTTAATTTCCGGTTCCGCTGACTGCCAACGTCGAACCGGTTCGAACAATTTTTTGTTCGCTCCGGCAGTTAAAATATCATATCTTTCCGAAATTTATTTTTTACATGTATTTTTTTATTACATAGGATTATTTTTTTAGAATAAAATCTGCGATATTAAAAAATTATTGTCAAAAATCAGATAAAGTTAAGCGTAAAGTTTACTTTATTTAGTCGCAAGTTACTTTTGCTCGTACTTATTTAAGTTCATCAATTTACGTTTAATTCAAATGTTATCGTTTGGAATGGAAATAAGGAATAGAAGAAATAACGATTTTCGGTTCCCGCTCAAGAATTTTAATTTTTCGGTTCAGTTCGGTTTTTACTCCGGCAAAAATATCGTTTTTTCCGATTCGGTTCCGATTCGATGCCCTGAATAAGACAGAACGACCCGTTTCAACTACGAGATAGTTTTCATCAGATTATCTTCGAATAATGACCATTTGATGGTTGAAACCGGTCGTTCTACCCGTTCTGGTAAGCCACGTTGGATTTTTATTGTTTTATTTCTTCCTGGCATAGAATTCCACAGAGCGAACGCAAGATCCATGGATTATTTATAAATTACAACAATCTGCGAGGAAATTCTGAACATTAAAGCATCTTGATTTAGTTTCTGAGGAAAATGCTTTGCCTAAATTATTTTGGGGAAAATGAGGAATCATTTAGGGGTAAGAGAGGTTGATTTTCTCATAGTGAGGGAAAACTCCTATCACGTGGACATGTTTCGGTACAACATTACGTCTAAGGTAATCAAACGTTGAAAAGCAAGCTCTTTTATAACTTAGCAGATCATTTTAATGAAAAGATGATGCTTCGCTAACTTTAACCCAAATATTTTGTAGACTGGTTGCTGTTATTCAAAGCAGCATCCCTACATGAGATATTCACTGGAATGAGAGATTCTCTAAGTGATGGAAGTAGTTGATAAAATTAAGAACGTCGAAAGAAATCCGATGAATTCTCGGGTCGATTATCTGTGTTTGAGATCGATCGTTAATAAACTGTAGCTTTAGAAGTAACTTGAATTCATATCTATTTGTAATTTATTAGTTATTCTGTTCCAGCTATCTGGAAATTACTTGCACCTATCTGGAAATTACTTGAAGTGTGCACTTTTTGATGATTTTGCAGTTTGTTCCTTTACTTATCAATTGTACCATAAGCGGTGGATTCTGTTCAAAGCTTAAGCAAATGAACCATGTCGTTCTGCAAGTGAAACTGTGAAGTCTTACTTCAACGTATGACCTGGTGGGTTGACACGATTAAAATATTGATTGTCAACAAGTGAGAAGTCCTTGCTAATATTTGTGGGTATCTGAAAGATCGATCCTAAAGATTTTCTCTGACATATTGCAATCCCAATTAAAGTATAGTCAATACACCGTTGCCGATTTACAGCTTCGCTGTGAAATTTACTCGATCCTAATAAATGCAATAACACTTTAATTATATTCATTATTTTTTCTGATCTACGGTAATTTAGTTTCAACACGAGATTGGTGATCATAAGCCCACAATTAGCATTTCGCGTCACTGTACATGATTCGTTAACATCCCAGATCCTTACCTTGTTTCTTAGTTAAGCTATTAACTGGTATGATGCTGATGGACACCAGAGTGGCTCCCACAGAATTGTTCACATCTTCCTTTTGATTCTCTGTTACAGCCGTCCTCGTAGTATTTGACCCAGATTCCATCCAATCTCGACAAATCCATATCACTTAGAGCTATCAATAGAAAAGCCGATACTGTTTTTCAAGCGCGGTTGCAACAGCTTATTAAACGCAAAAAGACGCGATTGCTTCCTAAGACTGCGGTCTTCAGTTGCTCGATATTGTTCTTCTTTTTTGCAGATTTAACATATGCCTTGAATCTGGTAGCTGATGACGATTTTTTTACTATCGCAAACATAACGGGAATACTTTAGTCTTGTTAGGAAAATTAGGGATATTTTATGAATATGTGCTGTGATAATATCTTTCTTTCCGGCTGTTTTATATGCAGGCGCGATGTTTTTTGTTGTTATTTTCGTGTTTGAACGTATTTTCAAGAATCGGAGGAATTTTCCGCTTCTTCTTATAAATTACTTTCGGTCTTTATTAGATTAAATTTCAAGAAATTGAGAAGTGGTGAATATCTATCAAAAATGTTTGAGATATTTTTTAAGCTACAGATATATTTACTTTTTCTTTTCATAAAGATTCTTATAGCTACTGATCAGCACCGATTTCCTCTCTTAATTGATCGTACCTATTAAAAAATGCCGGAGAATATTTAATGGGTTTCCTCTAAGCCAAATTTTATCAGATCCATCCAATCCAGCGCTGAAACCTTTTCTTCAACCTCTACGTTTAATTATATTCCCGAATGAAAAATGTCTTTTGTGACGAAAGGAACTATTTCTCTTTATTTGGTAATTAACAAGGCATTTAACGTGTAGAATTTCATTTTATATAAATTAGAGGCAATTTTTTGCGTGGAATCGATTAAATCGTGAAATCCGTATGTCGTACTAAATACTTTAAGGGCACTTCGAAAGAAAGGTGAAGGATTTACTTAAAAGGGAGTCTCGTAGGGAAGTTATCTGATGAAGAATTTGAATGATGGGCAACTTCGTTTTAATCATTATCTTTTATTATGGAAGACATTGACCTTTCAGTTTTCTTTTACTTTTTGCTCTAATGACTTAGCGATTTGTCTTTTCTGGGACGTAAAATTAAGGAAAATTCTCTCGAAATTTTTACGAGATTAAATTTAATGTTCCCCTTATATACAGAAAATATATAAGAAAAAACGTTAGTTTGTTTCAGTAGAGGACTCGAGGATTCGAAGTTCAACGGATCTCAACCGTGAATAATTTTTCGGAATGTGTAATCCATTCAGATTATATTCATGCCTATTTATATTCTTCTGATTTCAGCACGAAGTGATGAGATGCATTATTACATTGTTTATATCCGCACACGATGGAATAGAATTCGATTTTGATGAAACTAAGGCAAAAATTTTAACCTTATCGGGTGAAGCTTTCTAACACCTTGGTTATCACTAACCTTTTTAGTTGGAGCTTTGGGCGTTGATTTAATCTGAATTTTATTCCTCATTGGAAGAGTGTGAGATTTTATAACCTGTAGCGATTACCGGTTTTCGTTCATGTTCCAAGTGTTTAATTTTTCGGTTCGGATTTGGTTTTGATTCTGGCAAAAATAAAGGTCGTTCCGGAAATTGAAAAGGAGAATAACAATTTCCAGTTTCGGCGCATGTTCCAGGTATTTAAGTTCTCGGATCGGATTTAGATTTCATTCCGACCAAAAATAACTGTTTTTTCGGTTTCGATATTCGGTTCCCCATTATTTGCATCGTCTTCTGCTTCTCGATTACTTGAGTTATTTAACCCAGCATCGAATACCGAACTTCCGAGTATTCTCCAGTGAAAGGTATCCTCAGATTATCGCACAGATGAAGATGATATTGAAATCTAAGAGCGCTGCATTTCCCAGAAATATCTGAAAGATATTTAATATCATATAGATTAAGCTATGAAAAGGAATATTTCAAAATTTTCGTTTTTTTCCTCATTTATCACTAAGATACGAAACAAGTCAATCTCAAATATGCTAAATGGCCCTGTGTTTTTAAAACATTTTTTTCTTTTGTAAATATAGACGTTTAAATTGTATATTTTGTATAATCCCAAGTACGATACGTATAATTCTAAAAAGTTTATCTTAAATTCCTGAATTTTTGGTAGTATTTCTCGGAGAACTCGATTACCATAGTATATCATGCAAGATTACTTAAATATCCGATTACATATTTGAAAACCCTTGGATATAGGATTTTCCCATTCGCAGGGAATTAATTCGCACAGCGAGGGGTGCCCGCGCCTCCCAAATGGTCGCTGCGGTATCCCACTCCGCGCGCGGCATCGCTTCTCTCCTCCCATATCAAAGGATACGCCTGCGTGGGTGTAGCTCCACCCTCTCCCACCCCACCGCTGCGTGGGTGTCACCCCTCCTCCCCAATCCGCGGCACCTGAGACTCCCCCGCTCTTTCGCAATTCGCCTACGTCTTGGAATAGAACCGACCTTTAATACTTGGCAGTGTAGAGGTATGCGTTTGGCCATGAGGAGGGGGCGGGAGGTTGTAGGTGTGTGGAGGGGGGTGATGTAGAGGGAGATTAAGAGGAGGAGCGGGGGTGGGGGGAGTCAAACGAGGGGTTGACGGGGAAAATAAAGCGTTTTAAATGTAGATTTAGGTACGGGTGAAAAAATAAAGTCTGAGGATTTTTTCTCAGCGCGTGTTGTGTTTATTTACAGGTTTAGACGTAGTTCTTCGTCGGCGGGGAATTTTTGCGAAATTTTTCGTTTCGTCGGAGGCGCGGTCGGAGTTTTCGAATTATTTTCATTCGGAAACTTCCTTTATATTGATTTTCACGTATTCCGTAATTTTTGTGCGCTGATATTTTAGCACGACAATTAAGGACATCGAGTATGTTGTAATCATTTGAAGATAAGACAGCAATTAAGACGATATCATTACATTATATTTACGAATAATTTTACGCATCTATGAATATATATAGGCATTCAAACTGAATTTAAGAAGTCGATTACAGTCCCTTCATGTGGCATTATGTGTGTTATATTAATAATTATTACAATTAAACGTCTTTATTTGGACGAGATTGAGACTAAAATTCTCCTCTTCCGTCTAACTCAGATCATCATCGGCATCATCATCAGCCATTTTCAATCCGACATCTGATTTGGTCTCCCAAGTGTTTTCCAATTCTCCCTATTTTGAGCTTCTCGTTGTCATGTTACCCGTAAATACTTAATGTCTTTTTCCATCGGTCCTTNTTTTATGGTGTAATTAAAATTTGCTAAATTTGCCAACGAATTCTTTTAAAGTGTTATTTCGGATAGCAGTTTTCGTTTAATTAATTATTGGTAACTTTTTTGAAGTCTAGAATTCACAAAATAATTCCTTTTAGGTTTTGAAATTCCGCTACCGCTTACCGTTTACTAACAGTATCTCTTTTATCGTATGTATGGAAGCAACACCTGTTTCAGAAAAAAATTTGAAAGATGCATTGAAAAGGGAAATGGATTTGGAAAAAGCTTAGGTTATCAGAGGTAAACTTTGTTGGTTAGAAAATATTCACCACACTAATATTGACCTAGCTTAATAAATGCAGGAATCGGTTAGAAACAAAATTAACTTTCATAAATTATACGGAATGTTTTTATGACAAGTTCAATTTTTTTGTTTTTATTACTAAATGGGATACAGGATGATACCTTAATAATGTTATTGTAAGCGCTATTGCTATAACAATGTAGCAACAAACTTTTGTTGTACATTTTGTCAAATTACCAGAAATGAGAATACTCTCTGGAAGACGACTCCAAACAGCTGCTTTTTGCATATAAATGAAGATTTTCTCATATATTTCTGCCCCTCAGTTCAGCTTTTGTACAAAATCATTGTTTTCCAGAAACTATGCGGCAATAGCCTATCTTACAGCCGTTTCAAGAGCGGTTCACTAGTTTATGCCAAATCCAGCATTTCAAACCGTTAATTTCTATTCCAGATTTGTGAGATTTACTTTATTGGAGTTTAGTTTCTCCAGAATTTCCGTCTTTCTTCACAAGCCCTTCTTAATCTCCTTGCTGTATCGCCGCTGTCCAACATCAAACGGAGTCGGATTCTTTTTATTTTCTAACTCTTCCGCCAAAACGATCACCTAAAGTGTTTGTTATCTCACGTCCACTGTAACTTATCCTCAAGATTATCCCCAGGAATCTATCTGAATCCTCTGCGTTTAAACCCCGGTCTAGTCTAATCTATTTATAAAGTAGTAAGATGAGCTGTCTTAATTTTCCTCAATTGTATATTTTCATTGTGAGTGGGAGTTCAGAGGGTCTCCGTGAATTATTAGGGCGTCGGAAGGTACGAAAGTGTGCGTGGATACGTAAGGGGAATAGGGAAGAAGTGTAGGGGTCGGGAAAAAGAGGGCGGCAGAGGAATGGGCAAAGATTAGATTGGGAAGAAGATGGAGAAGTCTTAGAAAGCCCTTTGTCTCCATTAGGGAGATTGAGGGTGCGATGGAAAACGAAGGATTGGTTCTATGAGGTGTTTCAGGGGAGTTGGAGGCTTGGGTTTTGCTGCAAAGTTACGCTGTTGAGTGAGAGCTAAATCTCGTGGTAGAAAATGTAAAGAGAATTTCTCATAATGTGAAACAAATTCGCGAAGTTATTGATTCAACTCTTTTCTGATGCGTTTGCTCGTTCTTTTCTGCCTGTCTTCTATGTTGAATCCAATTCCTACTTCCGTTGATCCGTTTTCACCACCAAAAGAGACTTATTCGACTAAGATTATCTCACATTTAGAATACCTTGAGTACTTCCTTTGTCTGCATCTACAGCTGTTAATCGGTATCTCCGCCTTGTGCGTTTTATTTACCTTTCTTCTTCTGTTATCGATTCTTTAAAATGTTGCTACATTTACACTTTAGACTGGCTAGTCAGAAGTACGTGAGAAACAGATAAGTAAATAATTAATAAAAATCATACACAAAGAATTAATATAAATAAATATATAAATATAATGACAATTAACTTAGCATAATTAATTAAACAAATACAGCCAATGTTGTAAATTAATGCGAGTTGGCATGAAATGGTGGAAAGTCATGACAAGGAAACGATAGTAATTTGAGAATTTCCATACGTACATTATACAAGATTAGATTTTATCTTCACTAGAAGGCGTTACTTCTGTTACTAAACTAGTTGTTGTAAAATAACCCTATGTGTATTCACTAAGTTTTATCTTTACTCGCTACTTAGATTTGGTACGTTTATTAACTCCGCAGAAGTATTGCGAGGAGTAGTTTTATTGCCTTCCATAAAACTTCTTCTTAAACGTTTATTGCACGATTTCCTAAGGACGATTTTCTTGCAATTCATGACAGATTTATTGGTTTACCTGCTGCTACTTTTGGCAGAAAAAATTAAACTAGTTTATCTTTGGAAGAAAAAAACAGTTTTATTTGCATAATATGAATACATGTGGAACATTCTGCGAGAGTTTTATCTGTTGCATCAATAGAATGTTCGCTTTCACGTTTCGGAACAGCTTCATCATCTAATCGTCACCGTCCCGACCGAGAATAGTCACAGATTTCTCTACTTTTGTTAAAGTATCGCTGAAAGGCTTCTAAACGTGCGGAAAGATTCCTTTATATTTCATCCGGTAGTTCCACACATCAAATATATCGAAGTTTATCTGATGTGACTAGCAGCATAGCCTACATTGGGTTGGGGGTCAGGAAAATTTCTCCACGTGCTCTATTTTTTTAAATAATAGATTTCAAAATCTGTCTAACATAAAGACTATCAAGAAACGAAAATAGAAAGTTANATGCATTAGATATACATCTTTTCGTGTGTCGCAATGAAGTTCCAAATTTAAAAATTAACTCCGCCGAAATTTGCAAGTTGCGTGACATATGGTAGCCGGAAATAAATCCGTCAGTAATTTCTCGTATATCCTAATTTACCTTTATTGTATCGAAGTGAAGGAGAATGAGGAAGGAGTACAATTTCTCCCTCTGTGTAATACTCATGAACTTGACAACATCATGGCATGAATGGATATATGAACGAGAATCGTTACGTAATCTAGAAAGGATATTTTTTATTTATTTGCATGAAGTCCTCTGAGGATTGAGATATATAGTGTTGGCATTAAATCTGAGGATCGGAGAAAGAGAACGCGCGTAACTGAGCACGTGTTCTCCTATTTAGCCGCGTCATCTCTTAAGTATAAACCCAAATTCGAGCTATCGACCTCTAACTCGATGATCGAGCGTTATCTGGGCCATAACGCGCCGACTTTAAGGCGATACGGAAATATAAAGGACAGTTCGGCAAGTGAATACAACTTTTATTTTCCTAAAATCCCAATGTAGAATCTTACTACGGAGAATCGTGCCCATTGTCTCTAAAATAGCTTGGAGTTTTCGCATGTCATGCGTTCAAGAAGGTCGGACAAATCTTCTCGGTGTCTTTCCAATTTAAGCGAATGAAGGAAGCGCGGTAAGTTCCTTCATCCTACGTAAGCAGCCTCGATGATTGGATTACAGATATGCCTCTGCTAGCGATCCATCCTTCTAACGAATTTTTTGGCTAACGAAGATTGTTCTCCTTGAGTTTTGGATTCGATTAACGAAACTGAAAGAAGTAAGTAATGTCACGGTTTTGTTTAATCTATATTTCATTACTATAAGAAAGTTCCACCAAATAACACCGCGAACATTCATGTTTACCAATGTAAGAATCCTAACGAATGTCTACGAACGTATGCGTAAAAAAATTTGCAAATAATTTGTAAATAAACAAAGCGTGATGTTACCCTTTAGGTTTGTTTATTGCCCTTTCCCATTCATTATCAAGTGAAAGAGCTTGATTTATAATTTGGGCTTTTTACGTACTTAATTCCTATTGCATTCTATTTAAGCATATGATTTTCCTCACGAACATATTGCGCTATTGTATGCAGCCCTTACTAAGGATGATATATCATTCCATTGCTTTGCATACTGAATGAGATTTAGAGAGAAAGTAATATCAGCAAAGAATAGTATGGACTAAGTAATCTTAATGTATAAAATTCAGATTGTAGTTGAATGAGTATGTTCGCCTTATGATTGCATATACAAGGAAATAATCATCTAGAAATCTCTCGGATTCAACTCGCATAAATTAGAAATCCCCCTGAATGATAAATTCGTATGATGGAGCCGCATCGGAATATTTTATTCTGTGGCCATTCTGATCTCACTTTTGACGCATTCCCTCGAATCCATTGGGCGGAGTAGGTGCTAATTCACTTCGAATGCTGATCGCAGCGCGAACCGGGGACGCAAGTGCACGCAAAAGGGCTATGTTGGGTAAGTTTTTTCAGTCCAACATAGCTGGAAGAGGGGGAATGCAACGTATCGTAAAACAGCGAGAGGGGGACACACGTGGCCTCGGAATGAGAAGTTTATTGGACCTTTAAGACCCGCAGATCCCCTCCCCTTTCGAGAAGGAAGCCGAAGCAGAGATCGGGTCGCGGCCCGAGTGATTACGAGAAGCGGTCCAGCCCCACTCCATACTCTCTTTCTCGTGTCTTTTCCTCCGCTGTTATACGTGTACCCGTCGATATCTATCTCATTTCACATCTACGCGTTTCTTTTGTTTACCCCTTCCATTTCGTTTTATTTTTGTTTCTCGAAGTTTTGCTTCCATTCTCTGTGCCTTCTGTTTTTATGATCGTTGCTACAAGGTGGAGGTATTTAAGATCGTTGCTAGGTATTGTCAAATTCGAGGGTCGTTTGGAACCCTTTTATTGACTACGATAGATAACTATCGATCAGTATTGACCAATTTCTTACAATCGACTTATCGATTTTGATCGATAAATCGATTAAATAAAGATCCCCAAACTGCCTATTACATCGATTCGCATTTTGACATTTATATCGAATGTGCTAGTAGTGAAGTTTGTTATTTCTATTCTATAATATCAATTTCAGCCTCGAATTTCGTTGATCCAAGTCAATTGCGCTCAAAAAAGTTTAATTAAAGTCAAAAAAGTGGGATAATAAATCTCCATCCCTACTGCAGACAGATATACCATTTTCTGTAGGAATATTTCAAGTAGAGAGTCGCTGGACAATTACAAAGGCTCCTCAAGAAATGTTTTACGGTAGTAAATAAACGAAGAGCGGTAATAAACCACCTTTGAAAGTAATTGCTTCTGCCACGCAATAGTAAAGGAAGGAAAAATTTAGCTTCGAAAGACGCAGTAATGACTGAAATCAGAAATTTTCGAAAAAAAAACGTACTGGTATCGGTTTATAATTATGATTTTAAGGCTTCTTTGGACACTTGTATTAGTGGTTGTGCTAGGGCAGGATGATGAAGGCTGCGATGCCGTGGTGTATCTTTGCAATCCAAGATTTGTTTGTTTGTTAGGCTGTCTAGTGTCTACGTCTACATTTTTTCGTTCTTTTATCTCTAGTTCTTCCTATGCCACCGCTTTTGTTTCCACTCTTTTTCTTTCTCCACAATTACTCCGTTAGCATGTATCTCGCGTCCCCGAGGGGAATCGCTCCTGCTGACTTATAAATATATAATTTATATTTTTATACGTTAATTGTTGGATGACTTATAGGGTGGGGTAGATTACCAGGATACGAAAGCAATGTCTTTAAATGGGTGTTATTATGGCACATTAACCTGCCGAAAAGTAGAGCACCTAAGTATGTATGAATGTATCTATTAATATAAATATTTTTATATGTATACACACAAAGTTATGCATTGTTTACTGGAATAAATTTATTGATACTAATTTTCGTTATAGATGAGTAGTTATTGCTTAAGATTATCTTCTATGAATCTGCCACTAAAATAATATCTCTTCATTCCAGGTATGCTCGTAATATGTGACCAAAATACTGATAATGACGGTTTGATGGATTTTGACGTAAGTATTTGTTATGCAACGCATTATCGATGACTTAAGTTTAGTTAAGACTGTAGTTAGCTCTTGCAGCGGCTAATTTGTCGCAATTAGTACTTCAGATGTTTAGATCAGCAAGACATAGTATCAAATGACTGCGTCTACATTGATTCTCTGCAGGCCGCTTATGTGTCTGTGGCTGGGGGTTTAAAAACCAAACTTATTTGTTTCCTTTATTTCTACCAAGGATAGCTCGCGAAATAAATTAGTTTTTATAGCGATTTCCTTTACATCCTTTCTTAATACTTGATGGGAATCGCTTGAAGCTTCAGGAAACACTTCTACGTCTTCCTTGAATAAAATTTTCTTTCTTTGAATTCTATTAACATCTGTAGCTTCCCTCCATTCACTCACCAAGGATTCCCAAAATGCGTTGGAGAGTATTTTATCATTGCTTGATCGTAGCAGTTAATGGCAGAAAGCACCGCCTCCTTCTGCGCATTCTCGTGCTAACGGATGCAGGTTTCATCCGCAGATACGTTCGATGTATTCTAGACGGAACCAGAACAGTCTCATCCCTCTCTTACTTTAAAGTTTTTTATTGTACCTGTAAAGAGACATATCAAATGTACTTAACGACATTAACGGTCAGGAAATATGTACAGTTGATCCCTCGGATAACGGATAGTCCCGGTATTACGTTCACGAGGCAAAATCTTGGTTAGCCGAAATGTTATTTCCCTATGAGTCCGAAATCGTTTAATAGATGTTCTAATCAGTACCTACTCAGCCAGGAGACTAGTCTGATCCTCAACCGCCCACCATTAGCTACATATAGATTGGGGGAGGGTTAATAAGCAACATGAGTACTGAGGTAGGTTGCCCTTGCTTTCCACATGGAGCTATAATTCTGTAAGTGGAAGAAGTTCATGTAATATTATCACGTTCACCCTATAATTAACAGTTTTCATTGTTTTCAAAGAGGAGTGGTAGTGACAAAACTACGTCTACATAAATACCCTGCAAGCCGCCTTTCGGCGTGTTGCCGAAACCGTTCGAGTTACTACGTACTCTCTTAAGCTAATTGTTATCGCGTATCGTTCGCGGAAAGAATTAGTCCCTAAAACGACTTGTCCTCACATCTATTTCTCTTATTTTACGCTCATTGTCGAATCGACCGAAGTAGCAGGGGGTCGCATGATACCAATTATGTCTTCCGCAAACTTCCGTACTTTCTCTGAATTTAGCAAGCAATCGCAGCCTAGCTTCTAATCTCCTTCCTTTCAAGGATTCCCAACAAATGCCATTATTCTGTATCACTTATATCTCAGTAACTTTCATGTCATCACAGCAGTGATTTCTCACATGAGTGAGAAAGATCCATTAAAAGTACTTTTTCTCCAATCTCTACCAAAAGACGAATGAAAATAAACGCAAACAGTGCCAAAAATACCAATTTTTATTCTTGAAAGCAGAGAAGGATAGCATCCAGTTGGTCTCAATCAGTTTTGATATTTTGGTACTCGCGTACATGTGCGCTTATCCATCAAAACATCCTTTACCTTTTTGCCTGAAAAATATCTGCTTGCCGAAAAAATCTTTCTCGGAATAACTCGTTGGCGAAGAAATCGTTCGAATCCAATTAACGAGTGATAAATTAAGTAATATAAAGCGTATATAATAATAATAATAATATAAAGAGCAAAAAAAGCAGTGTGATGGAATACGATACCTGTAATATAATGCAGTGCAATACAGTACAATACATATTAATACAATTCGTTACAAATCAGTACCATACAATATTAAACAACATCCAACAAAAAGCTAGAAGCAGCAAATCGGAGAGAATGTAGTAAAATCGATTGAATGAATGTCAAATTTAACTATGACCTGTGATCTCAATTTTCGTTGCGTAACGCGCAGTTTGGCGCGCAGAAATACCTCGCTGGTTGAAATATACGTTCATTTCTTTATCCCGAGATGAAAGAACGAAATATTTCATTCTCTTCCCCTCGCCGTTAGGAATTCCTCGGCCGCGGATTGTTTCGCCATTTGCGGCCGTTGAGGTCGTAGGTAAGGCAGATTAGGGCGGATGAATGGCTCGCCTCGGGGAGGTGTGGACGGGGAAAGGAAAGATCGACGGTGCAACCGGTTCAAGTACTCGGGCATTCCAGTCTCCTGTTGTAAATGTTAATTCGTAATGCTGGCGATACATATTGTAAGGATCCGGGATTGGCCTGCAAGGGAAAGAGAGTGGTTACAAGGGGGTTGCGTGGAATAAAGGGAATTGTGGGTTGGGGAATGAGGATGATAGCGGTCGTGTGGAGGGGATAGCATGCGGCAAGTTGAGGCTTTATTGGCTCATCGGATGGTCAATTGGCCGATTGATCCCGCTTTCATTGGAATAGGCTCGCTAGCGATTGATTTATTGGAGTGTGGCGCGGTGGATACGTCGGTTGGGTTTTTTCTGGGTCGGGGAAGGTTGGAGGGATGGAGAGGGATTTGTCAGAGATTACCAGCATCTTGTGTTGCCTCGAGACGTTGTCCCTGAGTGGATTCTGGCCGTTATTTCCGAATTGTAACATATGTGTAAGTAAATGTACCATTATAGCGAATCGGGCGTTATAGGTGTATTCACTTTCATCAGTAGGGTACGTAAAGTGTACTTCGTACATACGAAGAATTTTATATCGGGACTTGAGGAAAATTGAGTCTTAAAATATTCTATCTAGACTGTTACTTATAATACGTATTTTATGCTGTAAGAGGTTGATTGGAGTTTGTTAGAAATGGTAGGCGATATTGGAGCGCGAAAACATAAAAGCGAAAGAGGGCGGAAAAAGAATATGTTTTGTGAAGCAAGAACGCCGTTATATATGGTAAGGATAAGAGGTGTGAAAAACCCTCGAAACTGATTGAGCAGAGGAGAAAAAATTGATTAACAACGAGAATGGAAAACAAGGAAAATCTTGTATTTCTGCGAGATCAAGGAAAAATTCGCTCTGACTAAAAGATTATGTGAAGTGAAGTGGTTTGAGGTCAAAATAGCAACAAGACTAATTTTATATTAAAATATGATACTTTGAGCTGTATCCTTTGGAAGACAGTTTGGTACATTTATAGTAAAATGTACAAATATTTAAGAGCGAGAGCAATGATGTTTCACCTTAGTAAGACCCCATCAAGAATATGCGACGAGTATTTGGGATACAGCGGATGAAATATGTACCCGCAAACTCGAGAAAGTGCAGCGCAAGGCGATAAAATAGTTAACAATGTTACGATAAAAAAGCCAGCATTAAGAAAATGCTCTCAGACGCAGGTTGGGAATCCTTGAAAGAAAGGAGATTAGAAGCTAGACTGCGATTGTTAGATAAATTCAGAGGAAATTCATTTTCGGATGACNTTAATATATATAAAGCTCTGTAAAAACAACACAGTCATTTCACATAATGTTAAATATTGAAAAAGATCGAGCGGAATGTAAAGTCTGTGAAATGTATTCCTTTATTTCCGCGCACTTTGCAAAAGTGATCCACATTGGTATAAAGGACGTTTTTCTTGTGTTTTCAAGCATTAGGCAAAATAGTGTTCTATATCTTAAGGAATCGGAATCCTCCCTCCAGCCAGAGGTTAATAGGGATGTTTGATGTAAGGCTTTTGATGGTCGTTTCACTGCATCTGGGATCAAAGTGTAAAGAAAATTGAGCGGGTAAGGGATGACTGAGGAAAAAACTTCGCCTTACATTAAGTGACAATTAGGCCAGAATTGCCAAAACACCATCTTGGTTACCCCCTTTCTGCAGATGCGAATTCTTTTTTCTTTGAACTGTCTTTAGTCTTAAATTCCCACAGATTGGGTTGAAGTAATTGTTTCGGCCGTCGTTCATTGAATTCATGAAATGATCTGTTTTTGAGCAAATACACTTTTGATGTATTTTGAAATTTTGGAGTTGAGGAAGAATTGGAAAGTTCAAGGCTCAGTTCTTTTCTGTAGTTTTTATAAAATATTTTTCTATTTTATTTGATTATTCATTTGGTGTGATGTTTTTTTTAATTTCATATCCCTCGATTTTTTAATTTTTGTTGCTTTCGCGCTGACATTTTTTTGGATAGTCAGTTTTAATAACCAAGGCGTTTCATGGTCTCAGAATGACTATAGAACAGTAAAATTAGGGCTGTTTTACTCTGGTGTCGTTGTTCTTCTGAGTTTACTACATTTTTAATCCATGCTATAGGATTTGCGTTTTTTTAATTCTTTATCTCTTCCTAGTTTTCAAAATTAATGAAGATGAAATGCATAAGGAGCTATATAGTCTCATCATAATACTTTTATGTATCACAAAAACATGAGGCTCCCCTGCCACACGCAGAAAGGTGACTTACAGGGTATTTATGTAGATGTAGAATAGATCTTCAGTGAATTACAGCATACGTCGAGTTCCGCTCCTATTCCGAGTGCGTAGCCGCCTAAAGGAAATATTTATACCCGTATTTACGACCAGTATTTATACGCATTTACGTACCTATTTATTTATGTATTATTGACTTATTCTCTATCAGGATATTCTCTATCGTTTCCCTTTCAACGTTTTTTTGCGTTGACCATGTTTCCTTAACGTTATATTCGTTGCAAATCGGCTGTATTAATAATTATCGATTCTTTCAACCTTCACATCAGAGATTTCAGTCTAACATCTTTACGTAAATCCTCATTATTCACCAAAGTCAGTAATCTTTCGTTATTTTATTTTTGTTAAGCGCAACATTATTGAGGTTTATTCTAAGTACGTACCTCACCAATCATAACTTAATTTGGCCTCTCGTAATTCATTTAAATTTTTTACGTCGATAAGTTCCAATGAGGTGATTTTTTCACTTCTAAGCTTCCTGAAGAGGCCCAGCTGAAGTGTTCCAAAATGGAGGAATGTGATTGTGAAAACTAGATATGTACTCAGAATCTGTGAATTACATCAACAGTTAGTGGATTGAGAGATTCGTCGTGGGAATTTTTTCGGGCGGTTTAGGAAACGGAAATGGAAGTGAAATGCCGAGGACGTGCTTCTTTTCCTCTTTCGCACTATTATCTCTCATGTTCAGCTTCGCGGGAAATGTACCGGACTCTGGAAATACCAGGATCCTGGTTACTTGTGGAATTGAGGATGTATTTAAGATAAAGGACTTGACCACTGATAGCGCTTATCCTCACTCGGCGTGAAAGAGTCCAAGCGGCGAATCTAATTGTTAATTTGTTGAATTTTAAGTCGGGTTTACGCACTTATTCGAGCTTTTTGGGAAACCGAGCAATGGAGAATGGCTTTGGTTATATTAATCTTTCGCTGAATTTTTTGACGGAAAATTATGCACAGTTTAAAATGCTTTTCCGCAGTTTTCGATCTTATCATATGCTAATATGACCTATGAGGAGTGGTTGGCTCATAGGACCGTCCTCAACTAGTAACGTCGTAGATGCATAGGAAAACAGTTAGTGACCGGAAATGGATCCTTCTGGCACATCCCTTGTCGTCACTCAGCGTGTTGAATGGAATGTGAAGCTGATGACATGGAGAATAACTTTGAAAGTCATTTTCAATACGCAAAGAAATTGTCAATTGAGAAAGTAAAGGTCAAAATACTAAGTCATGTCTTGTAATCAAACAGGATTTTTTCCTTAACATTCCAGACTTTACGTCTTGGTATAATTTGGTTTTAATATTTACGTAAGAGAGTTAAGTACAGCTGTTGAACTCTCGTAAGAGCTTAATCCGATGGGACCTTTGTATGCCAAATCCGTAAAATTTATCAAGTACACGTCTTCCTAAATATCTTATGTAATAAGTCGATGATTGATTGTTTGGATACTCACTTCTTTAAACGTTTTAATTTCTATGAATTTCGTGTAAAGGTGACAATTTCTGACGCAATGCTACCTCTGAAAAATGGTGGGTGCTTGTAAATCTTCGCATACCTATTGCCAATTTGAAGAGTAAATTCACCAGTATGGTTGTACAGCCTTTCAATTATTTATTTATATCTCAATACCCCCACAAACATCCATTTATTGGACAATTACAATGGTGGGCTTCAACATTAACAATGGACGAAACCTGGACCGGTGGAACGAAAATGGACCATTCCCTAACCGGAAAAATCCGACTAGCCAGGATTCGAACCTGGGACCTTGGGGAGCGCTAGCGTGCTAGTTCGCTAACCACTCCGCCACCGCGGCCGGTGTTTTTCAGCTAAATCCAGTTGTTTTAGCAGAAGATTTCAAATATACTTTAGAAAGAGCCGTTCTTACGTGAACCCGTTCTTTCATTATCTAAGTCTTGCAACTTCGATTCAAGTTTATTTAGATTCGTAGTGTTCAATCGCGATCTATTCTTCTAACCTCGCCGTATGCGTTCCGACTGGTTATCCTCGCTTGTCATGTCTCTTATGTGGAACTTTTGCTCGTTATTCATTGAATTGTCAAAGAGATTTGACAAATACTTTCATCGTGGAAGCTAATACGTAAATTATTGACTACGGAATCTCTTTTTATCCGTTTCAGTTGGCACAGAGCAGAAACAGGTCTCTAAGAAAAGCTGTAAAAGGGGCTGGATTTATTGATGAATTTCAACATCATGAATGTGTTGAAAAGTTGAAAATCATGCATTACTATTCCTAAAGAAATGAATGAATGATTCGCCATGGTGAGGTAGTGTGCAAAATCCTGCCTTGGAGACCATTTCCGGCCTTTCTAGGCAATGATGATTAGAGGTGACCCAAATAGTAGACTAGCATACAGGGAATATCTTTGATCGGGAAGGTGTCAAGCTGAAAATGTCTCTTAATTAAGTGCACGTTGGCGATGTTCTAGCGCGACTTGTCCTCATTTGCTTTCTGCAGAAGGTGCTATCTGGGACAGCTGTGAGCCTGCGGCGGCTAAATATGTCATTTTCGGAATCCACGTCGTGTTACGGTTCTTATGAGATGGCCAATTTCTTGTTCCATTTCCTCTGCTTTTCTTCTAAAAATCCTCAATATTACATCCTCTTTTTCTCATCAGAATGGTTCCAACAATTTGTGCGTTAATATAAATATTTCGCAGTAATGAGTGATTTATAAAGAGCTAAAACAGCTTCAGTGTTTTAAAAGGATTGGATGAGAATCAATATAATGTAACTAATTATCAATGTATTGAATTTCCTTAGTGAAATCAGATGCATGCATGTATCCGATGAATATTAGTTATGGGATATTTTTCAACTTTCTTTAGATACCTGATGGAAAATATACTTTGGATTTACTAAATCTCACTTCATAATGCGAAATTTACCGAGCAATGAGTGATTAATGCCATAAAATGGTAAAACGCCCGCTCAGTATTATTACAAAATATAACATTTAATGTCTCCAGTAATGGAAAATTAGATCGCGTGTAATATGGTGTGAATTGATGGTGAAGTCGTCAGCCATTTTGTAAACTTTTAAAACCATTTGAAAAATAAAATTTTAAGTTTTTAATCGATGAAAAATCAGAAAATGGCATTTAGTGATTTTTGTGGCATTTCTCCACCAAATTGACACGTGGAATTGGAAAAAAATTAACGCCAGTCTTTACAGTATTCTGCCCTGGTGCCGGTATGCACCTCAATACCTCAATCGTTTGCTATCAAAAGCTATGGAAAGGGAGTGAGGTTTACCAGCCAAGATGAGGAGTGTGGTAGTTGTCTTGGCAGTAAAAACGTAAAAAGAAGCTCGCTTAATAATTCAACGAGTGACTCTTTTTTTAACATTCTCTGAGCAGTGAGTCAAGTGAATGTCGTACGACACCATCATCAACACCTCAGTAATACTTCATTTAATCATAGCCATGGACTAGGCTTATTGCGAAACTAAATAAATTAAAGATAGATTTCCTTTATCCTGTACCAAAGACAAATGAGAAATTCCATTTGTTATATAACGGTGACATAATATGATAGATGTACATGCTTCAAGTACTCGCCAAAACTGTTGGCGATTAATCTTTGAAATGGGTCGCGTGGAAAAATCGTGGAAACAAGTCCCATCTTCAGTTTATCCGAAAAAGTTTCGAAACTTCCGTCTCGCCTTTGCCAGGTTGGGACGAGGATTAGTTTCGAAACATTGTCTGTTATAAGATGCGCTCAAAGGACACCCGATCCTTACCCTCATTTTTCAACCGATGCCCCTTCCCATTTACTTCCAAATCCTTTCCAACTCATCTCTTTCTTTACGGACCATTTCCGCTTCCCTAACCTGCATTTCATCCGCGCGATCGGCAACTTCGCCGGGAAAACAAATAACGACTGTCGCTGCGACGCTCCAGATTGTCCCGAGAGATGGACACCACCCAGAGGTTAAGCGGAAGCCGCGTATCAGTCATTCATGAGGGGCCGGCAGGTCGCGGGGGCGGTTGACGGAGAGGGTGCGGAGATTGGGGCCTACCTGTAGCTCGCCGCTGGGGAATCTCGTACCTGCGCGTCGTTGGGAACGTCGAATCGGTGTGCGTATTTTCTCCCTCGGGTTTACTCATCCTCTGCTACCGTGTTCTCTTTAGGGTTTACCTTTATTGTATCGGGAGGATGTATCTGAAACCTATGAAACTATCAAGACGCATTTACTTCACACTCCCATGTTTAGATGCTTGAAATATTTTTCATTTGTCTTTGGTACTGGATACAGAATGGTGTATCTTTTATTTACTTTTGTCTGAGGTGTGGGCATGCTAAGTAATGACATTCTTTTTGCTCTATCCTTATCGTATCCTATGCAGAGTGTTATTCTCATTGTATTTCCACATAAAATGTTTCTTTTCTAACACCTTTTTAAAATTAATAACTCTATGGAATATGACGATGGGTTAAATTGAAGAGGAGACTTGTAGTCTCGTCCTTATAAAGATGTCTTATTATTATTCGGAATATTGAGTTAAACTTACGTGGACGCACTGGCTATTTAGGCAAGCAAGGGAATCTCACTCCTCATCTTGACAAGTAAGCCTCATTCCCTCTCCATTGAATTTGGTTACAAGTGGTGGAGTATTGTAAGTTCAAACCTGCCTTCGGGTTCATTAATTTACAGACCAACTTAAGTTCTGAGTATCCTTATTTAAATTGTCCGGCAAGAGAATGTGCATAGAAAAACGACTTATTATTTCCTCGTGTTGGCACCCGACTTTGTTGCCTTGTTTCGTTCTGCATGGTTTTTATTGAAACTGAAATGTGTTGTTACCTCTGCTGACGAATAATATTTTTACTTTTTTTTCGGGCTCGCCCAGCACATGTTTAGGTTGGTACGCACTGAGGTAAGAGCACTCATAAAATAAAAAATGACCTACACATAGGGTGCTATCTATCATTATTTACTTGAGATAGAATATGACAGAAATAAAAAATGACAGACAAAAATCGGAAATTATATGGTTTGGGACCTCATGGGAAAGCATATTTCATTTATATAACTAAGATTTTGAATAACTAACGCAATTCTTCATCAAGTTATCTTCGTTAACGTGAATCGCGTTGCTGAATAGTTCGTAAATCATCCATAATACTACTCGTATGTCCACCTCGAATTCGGAGCTCCAGCGCAGGTTGGAATCACTTTTTTATAGAGTAATTTTATCTCTAGAAATACTGTCTGTAATACTTCTTGCTGTGATTTAAGTGCCTGTTCAGTAAAAAGCTAGCATTTAGCCTCGAGGTCCCGGGTTCGAGTCCTGGCTAATTGGATTTTTCATGTTGGGGAATGGTTGTGTGTGTTCATATTGGTTAGGGAATAGCCCCATTGCTGTAATTGTCCAATGAATGGATGTTTGTGAGGGCACTGGCAAATACATTTTATTAATTGCTAATCTTTTACCTAAGTATTGTTGCCAATATTATTTACTATTTCATAACTCAAACAACCTGGAGACTAAGTAGGACACCAAAGCAAAATTTATTCTTGCCCGTTGGGGGCCATAAAGCATTTCTATTAAATAACACGATGACTCGGCGAAAGAATCTCTTTTCCAATTACAAACAAGGAAATCTACATAAAGAGCAGTGAATTTCCCGTCGGTTTCTCTAAGTATTTCTAAATCTATCTGCATCGATTGATAGCTCTTTGTGTAGTCTTCCACATTGATTGTCGCTTGCATAATTCAGATATAATTAGGCGTCAGATGATTCGATTTTTAGGATACGACGCAGAAGAGGGAAGGTAGCGGCAACCGTCGAGTCGAGTTTAGTTTCTAGAGAGAAAGTCGAATTGGAAAGATAAGGCGAGCTGAAGTGGATTCAGAGAATTCTAGGCAATGGAAAGTTCGATGAAAGAGTTTACCCCGAGGGAAGGAGCTGAAAGATGAACGAGAATTCCCAGCGAAGCTATTCTTAAATGGAAACCGATTTTGGTATTTGACACTCGCTCATCGTGACAGTCGGCAGGTTTTGCTCATATGCTAACAGCTGTTTGTTTGAACTTTGAGGTCGGAATAATTTTTTCATAATGCTTATGCTACTATTGACAAATCTATATTAGGGCGTGATTGATACTACGGGTTCACCATGGGTTGAGTTACGCGTCGTGCATTACCAACATATGTGCCAATCTTCCATGTAGAAATTTTTATTTTTCTCAAATATTTCGCATATTCCTCTTAAAAGTAAATCTATGTACCGTATTTGCAAGAGTCTGAGACGATTACTCTCTCTCTCTCTTGCTTCCGAAGAAAAGGAGGTTCGTCTTACAAAGAATAGCAAAATCCTCGACTTCAATAGGATTGCATTATTTTGATATTTTCGTTTCACCATTGTGTCATATTGGTTTTTAAATATATCAATTAATTCATCCAGTGTAAGCATTTTCATCGCAAATTCTCGTTTTAAATTTGATCTTGTTTATAGTTCTTAGTTGTCCAACCTTACGACGCGCTGGGTGTACGTTTTAAAATGTTTGCATTTACTATATTTTCTGTGGTTCAATGTAAATGCATACAATGTTAATAAAAATTCTTTAATTGCTTCACTTACGGAGTTAAAAATAAACAAGATCGTCTCAAAATATGATTTGGTTAAGCTTTGATTTGTGCAAATAAGTGTATTGTCTAGTGATATATGCTGCTCTTTTGCTGATTTATTTATACCGATAACGAGTGTGATTATCAACACAAGATAAAATCACCTTTCCTCAATCGAGTATGATTGTTATTTTATCAGCAAATTGCCTTACTGACAAAATATTCGGCCAATTCAGGAGACATAACTGACAGAAAAACGACGTTTTCGAGGATTCAGGGTGAGATTTCCCATTCGTCTCATAAGCAATATTACTCCCAACAAAATTTATTAATTTGGAGGAACTACTTTGCATAAGTTAAAATTAGTAATTATACGAGGTGAAATGCACTAGATTTTGGGAGATCCCTGGTTGAAAAAACTCGTTCATCTCAACCCCTCGTAAAGATGATTTGTCGTTACAATGCGTATCGAAAATTTTCCGTGGAGTGCTTTGAACCCGTCTTTGGCCTCCAAACCGGAGCATCCCCCTCCTGTTTACAAAATGGCCCGTTTGATTATTCGACAGCGATTTTCCCGGGAGGTGATGGATCTCTACCCGCCGACTCCAGTCCACTTTTCCGACGACACTGGATGGAGGAGGTCGCATGTGGGCGGTAGCGGAATCCGTCGACTTTCTCAGAGATTACAACCAGCGCGACATGCGCACTGCAAGGAGTGACTCACCAGCATTCCTTTAATGTTAATTGGTTTGAAGTTGGAAATGAAATATTAAGTAAAGGAAAGAATTCCCATTCAATGCCACCGAGCTCTCTAGCGATTGTCTCTCTATGGTACGATTTCCTGCGTATTTCTTTCAGCACGGCTGTTTTGAAGTTGTATAACCCGTCTCCTTTGTGCGCATTTATTTATGATTATTTCAATCTGGTTTTTCCTCTCTTACCGAAGGCTGCGGGATCGTTTCCTCGTGTTGGCACGAGACTTCTGATACGTAATTTTTCGCGTTGTTTTCATTGAAACCGATCCACTCTTCGTGCGTTAGCGACGGAATTGCTTCGTGGAAGTAATATCTCATTCTCTCATTAGTTCGTACTAAAGGTGGGTAACCTTACGTCGTATGAAGGTTGCTTACATCGTATGCTGACTTTAAAACCGCCAGGCTGCATTTGGAATCTTAAGGCCGCACCTGGGATCGTTAGATCGCGTTTGAGTTGCATGAAACCTAACTAATGATATTAATAATAATACTAACATTCTCGTTTGGATTGATCAAGTGGAACGAAACAGAATTAGAAGATCTTAATAGACTAACCAGAAGTACGTGCAACAGATACAATATTCACCACACACATTCTGCCATCGAACGCTTCAATCTAAAAAGAAAAGAGGGAGGAAGAGGCTCTATCGATGTGAAAAATATGAATTTTTCACAAATTGAGAAGCTTAGAAATTACATGCTGGCTAAATCTGAAAAAAGTCCATTGCATAAGTAAAACTACCAGCGCTCTCATGCTACAATAGAAAGAAAAGGCCCTTCATGGGAGACATCCTCACCCGTTAACTCTCCCCCATGTGGACACATCAGCTTCTAATGCTTTGTTGTCACATGACAACATCTTTGCGGAAAATGAAGGATTCATGGTAACAATTCAGGACCAAACAATAAATACAAGAAACCATAGGAAATTCATCATTAAGGACCAACAAATTACTAGTGATAAGTGCAGACTATGTAATGAACAATCTGAGAAAATTGACCATATTATCGGCGGCTGTGGGTTGCTTGCTTCTACAGAATATACAAGGAGACACAACAATGTTTATAAAATAATTCACCAAGAACTTGCTCTGAAACATACTCTCATCGATACTTACACTCCATATTACAAATATACACCAGAAATTATTTTAGAAAATACAACAGTAAAGTTATTCTGGAATAGAAGTATCATTACGGACATAAGTATACCTCATAACCAACCTGATATTACACTCATTCACAAATCTAGTAAAATTACATACCGTATAGAAATTTCCGTTCCAAATTCCATCAACATACAAAAGAAGCATGCAGAGAAAATACAAAAATACATCGCGCTAAAGGAAGAAATAAAACAAATGTGGCACCAAAAATCTGTAAAAAATAGTACCAATCATACTTTCATCAACTGGAATAATTCCAAAATCATTGCATAACAGCTTAATGGAGATAGGCGTAAGACCAAAAAGCTATATCTCCATACAAAAATCTGTAATTCTGGACACCTGCTCGATAACGAGAAAATTTCTTTGTAATCAGTAATCAATAATTAGTAGAATAAGAAATACCATAAAAATGATAACATTATAGGAACATGTGACTTGGTGAATACCCGCCACAGGTTCAAAGATACCAAATAAAAACGCGAGAGAAAAACTATAATAATAATATGTTTTTATTGAAGGGCGCGATTGAGACTTCCTAGTCCCTTCTTACATCTAACCCCTGGAATCTAAATAGTGTGCAGTCGAAATATTACGGAGGAAATTGAATTTAATCGCCGTATAAAAAATACGATAATAGTTCCCATAGTAATTTTACCTATCCACAATGATAATGAAAACTTATGACCTGTCTTTCGAAGCTAGGCTACATCATCATGTCCTTGTTCGTATGTTTTAATTGTCATTGTTTAAAGTTCTTGAGTAAAATTACCATGGCAACTTCTCTTGTGTCGTACTTCTACTAAGTTCCTAGTAATAGTAGTAGTATTGATGAAAATGCTAAGGTCATTTCGCACGTAGGCCCCTACCGGGAATCGAATCCGGAATCGCTTTCACCGAATTCGAACGCGGTGCCCACTTGGCTATCCAGGAGTCATACTAAGTTCCACTTAAGTTAAGCTTACCTCCATGAAATTTAACGCCAACACGATATTTTTATTCATGAAATTATAAAACCGTTTGATCATCAGTCCTTGTCTCTTCTTTGATCAGATTACCCAGTTTCATTTTAAGTAATAAATAACAGAAAACATATCGTAAGTTGCGCCCCTTTACCAATCTTACTCGTTTAAACATCGATTTCGACAATTTCTTGATATGACTGGATTTATAAGGTTTCTGGTTCATTAACTTTCAAGATATTTTACTTTCCTCCTTTTTGTATACTTGCTCAAGGTGGAATGTTGATGCGTGAGTAGGTAAACTTGGCAAATCCAGTTATGGAAATCACGAACACCGTCATAAAATAGACACATGATCTACTCTCGTTTCCTCAATAAAAATGTTATAAGTTTAGTTAGATACATTCGATTAAGTTTAACGATAGCAGCGAACTAGGTTTATTTTCGTTGGCGACGTGTGAGATAAGGGGCACTTGCTTTGAAAAAGCAACCTTTTTCACTCTTTTATCTTTTTTAGTGGAATTATAAAAGTTAGGGGAGTTATTAAATTTTAATAGAAAAATAGCCGCCTGAAAACCTGTTCGGAATACCTGAATTTCATGGTTCCTGATAAGGAAGTACCAGAAGCTTCTATGTCTCTTTGTAGACTTATTGCGTCACAATATCCTCATCCTGCTTCTAAATTAATCTTCAAGATTTGAATTATATGTTTGCATGAGTGTTAGATGGCGGTTGCAGTGATTTTACCTCAGTGTATCTACGAAAACACCCTCTGCAGCGCTAAGATTTCAGTGGATGAATACATTTATTAGGAACTTTTTTCGCAGATTTTTTTGTGGCATACGACTGTAGTTTCGTGTTCATCTTCAACATACCTGCAAAGTATTGTGACTACTACCTAAGGAAGGTTTTCCAAAAGGATTTCCTTCCATTGTAGGGCAAATGTCAAGTACATTACAAGTGTTCTTGTCCCTCAATTGTCATCAATGGCATGTCCCTCAATTCATGCAATTTATTATTTCATAAAATTTTAACTTCATATGTAATGCAAACAATTTCTAAACTGTACCCACTACCACCAGGACATGTACCTACGTGCAGCGATACATTTTTTATGATAACAACATCGGAGCCTCAATGCGTGAAGTAAGTGAAGTATTTTCCCAAGCATGAAAACGTCAGCGATAGAGATGTCAAAATGGTATAAAGCAATCAAAACGTTTTCAAGTAGTCTCAAAGAATCAGTCCTCGGCATTTTTTGTCCAAACGGCAAACTTGAAGAATGGCTTTCCAGTGTTAAATTACACTTGTCCTACCGGTGTGACGCGAGGGATTGCTTTGGAGTGTGAATCGGGAAAATTATGTTCTTAATGGAATAATAAAAATTTACACAGGAAGAATATCGTAACTATTATTTTGCGAAATAGAAACATACTACCTAGTGTTTCGGCTGTGTGATTCAAATTGATTATATATATTTTTGCTGTTTGAATTTATTTCCTCAGGTCCTTACATGTTCAACTTTATTTTAAAGTATAATGCTCAACAACATATCAAAAAATACTATCTTAGTATTCTTGGTGATAATATAGTAATCTGTATCTATAAATATAGGCCATTAAATTCGTGGTAGGACGACATCAATTTTTAAGTGTGATTGGCTTCTACAATTGAACATGGTAGTAGTTGCAATAATTTAACTTATGCACAATGGCAATGAAAATATACGACACCTTTTTCAGAGTGATGGCGTTTTATCCTGGACAGGCGAGCTTTCGTATTCTTGCCTTTCGTATTGCGATGAAAAGTAAGCGTTCAAGTAGTTTTTATTGTGATAAGATGTGTTAAGGTACAGAAGTCACCATTATTTATTACTCCCATCTGTATTTAATTTATTTCTTTATCAAAAGTCTTTACCTTACCTTGCGATTCATATACTTTTGATGTACCTACATTACACCCATCCTTTATTTCTCGACAGCTTATCCTGACATGTATGCCATACGACATTTTTTCCCCTTTTCTTCCCCACTGTATTTTTCCTTGCATCATATCTTTAAGTGCTTTCCTCGGCTATCCCTTTCACAGTATTTGACCTCGCAGTATTTCCCATTTATATTTCCTCCCATATCCAGCTAATTTACTTTATTTACGGCGCACATAAAGATTTCCAGCGGCACACCGGTACGTCGCGCCACAACTATTAAAAAATCTCCGCCTTAAGATATGCGTAAGAAGCAGCGAAGTGAAAAATCCCCAAATAGTTCCTACGGCCATACATTATGGTTGTCATGGAAACTGACGGTGTAAATATTTCTGTCGTCAATTAACTCGATCGATTGAAATATTTGGTCTCATCCCTTCGTTTTTCATCTTTCGGCTTCGTTCCAAATGTTAGCTCTTTTTCGGGATTTCGCCTCATTCCTCCAGCGAGGTTTGCTTTATAATCGGCAAGGTCAAAGTCCCGGCGTCGACCCCCACCACGCGATGACAATCCACGTGCGTGAAATCTTCCCCCGGTGCCAGTCCGATTTCTTTCGCGTGTCATCTCGGGCAAAAATAAATCGGAAGTGGGTTTCAGTTAAGTGTCCTAGGGAGTCCCGTCTGAAAAGGAATGTGGGAGGGTTGGAGTTTTTCCCTGGGGATTTGTAAACGTTGAATCGGGGGAGAGAGCTGCGTCTGTTTTGGCGTCCTGATACGAAATACAAAGGAGGAAACCTTCCGTGATTCTCCGGACGGAATTTTGATACGCGTTGTTAATTAGTGGGATGTGATTAGGGAAGCTATGTCTGGTGTTTGTAATATAAACACTGGATCGGCTTCATTTTCTTCCAGGCAACGATTGTCGCTATCACAGTTCTTGAGTTTTTCTTTTCCGTCGCGGAGTTTAGAGGCGAATTTTTGTCGGCTGACGTAGTTGCAAATTTTCTGTCTTAGTTGTTGTTCACTTCTCTTTCAGCTCACGTAATCTTTACTCAATCTCGGCAATCAATTAACGTCACGTTACGCTCAATTAGTTGCGAGTCAATTGTCATTCGTCTTTGCATTCATCTCTTTGTTGATGGTTGTCGAAGGTAATTAACCAATTAAAGCTTCAATGGGTATCTTATAAATATTAACTAATTACATATATTGTTTGTGTCATTGGAAGACCCGGCCTCGAGTCTCGGACTTGAGATTTTTATCATGCCCGCCTACTCTTAGGTTTTCCCTAGGCGCGCGCCCTTTTCTTTTGAGAGAAAATGCGTAGTCTGTATTTACCCTATTAGGGAGGAATACTCCTCCAAAATTTGTTGCAGGCTGCATGACTCACAGTCACTAACATTACAGCAATACGCACTATGCTATTGTATCACGTAGCGCTTTGGCAAATACAGTCAATCGAAGTTCTCAATGCCCTTAATTGAGAATTTTTTGTTCTAAGATAACGTAACTTTTAGAGGACGATAAAAGCATATCATGGAAGGGGTCGATGGACTTGCGAATTTGAGAAATGTTCGCAAATTTAATGTCAGGCTGTTATCTTACCTTCCGCGTTGATAAAAAAATTTCGAGTTGATTCTTTAAGAAGAACTAAACTACAATTCATTCTTTAAAAAATGTACCAGCAGCCAGGGGGTTTTTGGGTTTTTAATTCCCCCTGAGCAGTTAAGGGAGGTAAATTGTAATAGTTTAAATATTTACAATTACACGCCGCTGATGACTGGCAGGGAATATACTATATATAAATATATATATTTCTTACAATATCCTTACCCCCTGAAAACTCTGCGGATTTTTTCGAAGAAAACAGACGAAATGTAGGAAGCGAGAAAGATTTTACTGAGAAAATGAATTAATGGGCGATTTTTGAAAAAAGTATTTACTCACACGTGATCTAATTCTCACTAAGAATAGTTTTTAGTTTTTTTAGCTCTAGTCGAAAACCTGTGTAGTTGGTCGCATCAGCGTCGCAAAAGGCCGCATGCGGCCTTGAGCTCGCAGATTCCCCGCCTTATAACTTAGGAGGAACAGGAGTTGCGCGAGAGAAGGGGTGGCGCGAACAACATTCAAAGGGAAGAGAAAAGATGGAGAGCAATGAACCCAAGGTGTTCCCAAATGTAGGAATTTCCTCCCCGAGATCTCTCGGCGAATCTGCGTAGAAATCGGAGCGGGGGTCGGTGGAGGCGGATAGGATAGTAGGGGAGTGGGAGTGGGTGAGGCTGTTCTCGGTTTATTTCCGTATCCCTGGCCTCCATCCAATGCCACTGTGTCTCCACACGCCACTTAGTCTTCCCCTTTACATCTCCCCTCTCCTCGTCCATTCTAATTTCTCCCCACCCACGTTCCTCATCCCGCGCTTTATTGCGAATGGGCTCGATACCGATGCAAAATCTCATTTTTCCTTATCGCTTCCGAGGAGAAGCGATGCAAATGTCCGAAAACGATGCTCCTTGGAGTTAGTCATACCCGGGGCATCGAACCGGATCCGAACCGAAAATCGAAACAAAGAAAACTGTTTTTTCGCCGGGGTGAAAACCGAACCCGAACCGAAAAAATGAAATTCTTGAAACCGAAAACCATTATTTATTCTATTCCGATTCCGGTTCCCTGGCAATGCACATTTCACTGATGTCTTATTGGAGGAGGTTTCACTAGACAAGTGTGACTACGACTTCTATCTATTACTAAGTTTTATTCTAAAATTCAATGCAGTATGTAGCGGTGTAGTTAGTAGAGTATATAAAAAAGCTAGAAATAATAAAACGAACTTTTGTTTTCTCGTTGAGCGAAAACCGGAACGAAAAAATTTGATGGCTCGATGCCCCCGACGTACCCCATTTAAGTCAGTACTTCGCGGCAATTCTATATCCATCTGCCCAAATAATGTAGTTGCTCTGCTTAGAGGAAATGCGCATGTAATTTTCTCTTAGGTTTTTTACTCTCACAAGTGGAGGATCGTACGTATGAATCTTATTTGGATAAATCTTTGATAGAATGTTAGAATCCTAAATACTATCCACAAATTACCTCACTTTTGCAAGTATAAGGTTAAGGCTTGGTTTATAACGTATGCTTATAAAATAATTTAATTGTTGCTCACTTTAATAATTGGTTGTTAGAGTTAAAGTGAAGCTGATATCTTCTTTGTATATGATTGGTTAATATGGATATTAATTATAGTCTTCCCTATAATCTATAACTTTCACTTTAGCTACAGCAAACCATCATAATACCGGACCCTGAAGTGAACGTTAATTAAAATCCATTTTAAGTATATATTATGATTCCGGACCTTACAGTTAAAGGCAACTTACCGTAAAAAGCACTTACTCAAGGTCTTTGATTGAGAAAACATGCTGACAACTAGGATTGCTAGTCGTATTCGTTTTTATGGAATTCCATCAAGTTTCACAGAATAACTTTGTTTTCATGGGTTGCCCATTAAAATCGCAGAATTTCTGAAGTAGTTCGTCAGGTAAATCTTCATGAAAACGCTGAGTATGAGTGCAGTTAACGCAACCTGGAGTCGATTATTGTATTCGTGAATTGAAATGGTCCAACGCAATACCGTGCATTTTGCTGCAATAATTGTGTTCAAGTGCAACCACGTTGCACTTGGTTGCTGCAATAATTAAGTCCAAGTGCTATCACATTGCTTATGCTCGTAGGAATGCTTAGAGGAAGGAAGATGAAAGCTCAAGTTAAACTTGTAAAAAAAAATTCGTCGTCGGAAGAAGTAATATTTACGACCACTGCTACATAGGCCTAGTATTAGATATGTATATGGATGAAAATAAGGAAATAGACTCTGAGTCGATTCAAGTATCCACTTTTTTACCCGAGAGATGCTTAACAGCAACAGGATAGGAATAAAGGTTGAATGGTGCCAGGCGGCTAGAAGGCTACTTATGTGGATGTAAATACCTGAAATAGGTGTGGTTTTATGTACCAAAGAACTTCAAAGTATGCTATAAGAATTCACTGAATGTAGTTGTCTTCCGTTACTGGAAAACCATCTCTTGTATTTGATTACTCTTGTGTTGTGCTATATCTACGAGCAGAAGATTCAAATTTTCGTTTTGCTCTTTGTTTATTAATGTGCAGTATTTTATTAATGTGCGAAACATTGAATATAGTTGAAAATTCCCGGTAAAATGGATATTATACTTTTAGGGTAATCGTAAATGTTGAATCGGAGACTTGGATTTGGTTGTAAGTTGCGTCAAGTTGCTTATTTACGACAGCTATGAAGTCAAGAGGTAGAAGATCTAGTTTTAGTCAAAAACAAAAACAGTCCTGCAACAGATCAGTTGCAGGACTGATCTTGATCTGTCAGAAATCCTTTGTTTTGTCTATCGTGTGTTGTTTTTTTTCGGAGTTTTTTCTTGTACGGATTTTATTGCAATATTATCCTTAAAGTGGTGCGAAAATCTGTCGGAGTATGTTGATGGTAATGGTAATAGTAATGTTAATTTATCAAAATAGAATATTACTGCAAAAATACTCTTGATGAACGCAAGGCTCATAAGATATTATATGTATGTTTAGTTAAATTTTAATACAATTATTTAACATTTTATTACAATGATTTTACCATTATCGTATTTCAAAAGCATCAATACTTATAGGTGGCTTACTTGGTTTCATGAAAGTTTTGTTAAATGTACAATTTTACCCCAAACATTTTCCAGCTGGTATTTTTTTAGGTAATGACAATTACCATTGAATTACGTCTGTTAGCTTTTCGGCATATAAATTTCCCGAAATTTTAAAATTATTTCTTTTTAGTTAATGCAACAATTTTGATTCTGTAACTTACTGCGCAGTATTCTGTTCCTTCGAAATTTAAGAGATGACGATAATTTTTGTTGTTGAAATGTTATAAACCTATCTTCGTGGTGGAATGGTTGGCATGCCTCTTACCAGCACCCGGGTTCGAGTTCTTGCTTATCAGGATTCCCCTGAGTGGTGAACGGTTGTTTGTTTTTTTTTTTGATTGCTTGTTCCCTATTACTGTTAACGCCTCTCCTGTAATCGTCCAGTAAAATGTTGTTTATGAAGTCTATGGGAAATAATTAAAATCCCTCTTTTACTGTTTTGTGATGTATACATTGTTTATGTACCGTGACGATTCCAATTCGGTGCAAATTAGCGAAACATCGCCTGCGAAACGTATTTCCCCTCCCATTTCTTACGTAGCTGAGATAAAATAGCGGTTTCGGTGGTAAAAATTAAATTCAGAGTCCCTGGCGAAAGAATGGGATAAATCCTTCTTCGAATAGCTTATCTAGGCGGTTAGATTTTTATTTTTAAAATCGTGCGCGCCGTAACTTCTCCTTCCAAGTGGACCATGAAAAATAAGTGTCCCGTCCCCCCGTTTATTTCTGTTGTCGGTCCTTTCCTCCGTTTATCTATTTATTCGTCTCGCGTGTATTTGCGTATTTGCTTAAAGACGAGCCTCACCAGCGCTCGCATTATGCATTTATTTATAGCGGTTATTGTACGCGTGTGTTTCGGATCCCTTTGGTAAGGCGGAGCTTTCAAGTCCGTTGACCACCAACATTCCTCTCCTCCTTCCAACCAAATCGGAAAAAGGAGGCATTGATTTTCGCACGGTTTGTATACAGTTTTATCTCGGTGACGAAGAAGGCCGAGTAGGCTTTCATCTCCACGGCTCCACGTCTTTTAAATATGTCAATAATTGCCGTCCACGTTTGAGGAAGGTCGTCGGTTGGCTCTGTATTTACGCGCTCTTCTGGTCGCTAAGTACGTGAAAGCGCTTAAGTAACGTGAAGTCATTTCATACGCCAGGGTTCGCGTTTGATGCTGCGGACTCGAGGAAGTTCAAGGTGATGCGAATGGTTTTTGGTCATCTGATCTGTTTATCTTGTGGAAGTGCTGAAAATGTTTGATTATGATGCCATTGTTCTGATGATTGTCTAATTTAAGATGGTCTGTCTATATTTAGGAATAGTCTATTAAATTTATCTTGGCAGCTGCGGAGGCGTAGCAACAAAATATTACGTCTTGTAGGGCGTCGGGAGGAAGACCAATCGATGGTGATTAAGTTAAAGCTTCTCTTCTCTGATTGTGAATTAAATTATTGGACTATCTGTAAACTCGGAGACGCTTATCATGTCGTGGAGTTCCGTAAGAAGTTTTACTCTCAACTTCGTGTTGCCATGTGTGATGTATTGCTTTTCTTACTATATCGATATAGACTCCCAGGGGTCTAAATAATATTGCTAGGGCTCGATTCGAGGTCGGGAGTCGATTGGAGGCCGGTGAAACTATGTAAATTAAAATTTACTACTACAAACTTACACCATGTTAGCATTACTTTTGAAATCTTACAAATCGAGCTGACCCAAGACTCAGTTTTCTCATGTGACCCTTCTCCCAAACAGTTTTGGACCTCCCGGTTTTATCAAAGGTGAAAGACAGGTTCCTGGAATTAAAAAAAATTTCATCGTTTGATTCCAATGAAGTCTTAATGGAATTTAATGACACATTTAAATGCTACTAGGTACCTTAGCAAAACTTGAGTGACCTTGCGCGTAATTAGTAGTGGGCATATAAATAGCTTGCAATTGAGTGAAAAACTGTGCTTACAATATTGTTGAAATCGCAAAAATAATACATATTTGCCCATAAAGCATACTGAATTGAATAAACTTATAATTCAGTTGAATATTTTTGATGCATAAACTGAACCACTAACGCAAACCTCAATATATCCTTTTCAGTTGTAGATTTCTTTGCGTTTTTTTAATGTCACTCCTTAGCTTTGGAAAATCTCTCTCAATTCCTTTTATGAACTTAACGTCCTTGAGCAACTTCTCTTCCTGCTACAAATTGATTGCAGAATTCGCTATTCGTGATAAATATCACCTGCTTGTCATTCAGGTCCAATCTCTTTCAAGTTGTCCAGTTTTTAATAGAAAATCCCCGCATTATGGCTTTAACTGTGGGTAATATTTGACATCTAAGTATTAAAGGTTACATATCGCTCTTAGTTTGAGGTTAATAAATAAGGTAGGGATACCTGGCCGTTACATATATATTTGTATACGTTTACGTTTGCTACTTTTACGTTTGTTTGATATTTGTACGTGATAGTTATTATAATTTTTAATTATCTGTTATTTGTGCCCTTCGGATTACAATCGCTTCCATCCTTATCATTCCATACTTTCATGAAAGCCATGTATGATAATGAAGCGCATTAAATAAGAAAATGTGTGAAATTTGGTAATATTTTCTCTACTCTGCTCTCTACAATTTTAACTTTATTTAGTGATTTTGTAGTTATTAACTATTACAGTCACCATGGTTATTTTTGTGAAAACTGTTCATGGAAGCATGAAATTGATCAACTGCAACAGTTACTGTTCCAACGATACGCATGTGACTATGAATTATGATCCTAATCTTAATAAGTTCATCGAAGTAATTGAGAAGTCCTTTTTTCATTTGCTTCTACACAACAGAATAGGTTTATTTGCGAAAAACGTGAATAATAATACGCACTGTCCACAGGTTAAATGAGCAGGAGGAACATATCTGAGGACGTAGTATGATATTAGTATAATGTCACTTGTAGATTTTACCTTGTAGTTATTTTCTTTCTAGATATTTAATTATATTTTACATGAGTTTAACTCTTCCTGTGACTATAATATGTGTATCGTATTACATTTTTAAAAGGTTTTTCAAATATGGAGTTCCACCAAAATTCGCTGGTTACGATCGACTATGTTTCTTTGTAAGTGAAGGCAGGCGTGGCTATTAATTCGATCCTGATTGATAGTATATCGATTGCAGATTTAGGCGCTATAGATCATCGAAATCCTTCTTAACCACCGAATTATTTTTATTACTTCAAATATTTAAATGAATAGTACACTTATGATTAGTGTATGATAACAGTTTTCTGTAGATAAGATAAATTTGCAAAATATTCTTCGTAAACGTGAAAATGGCGTTAAAACCATTCCCGTCCTGTTAAACACGAAATTTTGTTGATCTAAGTCGATCCCAGTCGAACAATTATTTTTATCAATTAATATCAATTTAATTTATAAGCTGCTTCACATACTTAGAAATGTTTTTAAAGCATTTGAGATAGACTCGGACCATATTTTAAGACTATGTCCCGGTTACGTTCCGGTTTTACCCACTTCAGAGTTTGACTAGTCCCTAACTAAGGCATAAACCAGGGACGGCGAACTAATGCCATATTTGATGAATTAGAAGAATGGGGTGCGAGTGCGGCACCAAACAACAGCGCACATTATCAATGTCGATTGTGTGTATGTCGTTATTCACGTTAAGCCATTATTATCTCACGATATTCACCATTATTTATTTCGGAGCGCAAATTTCTAAGTTAAAAATAGACGGATATGATAGCGCCGACAGAATTCTCATTGGCAGAGCAATACTTTGGCGTACTATTTGGAGGACGTGTTCCATAAGTTCGCCACTCTCTAAACACACATCGAAATTAACGGAAGGAAAATTATATACTCTCCTCGTGAGATTCGCATCTTTCCAACTCGCATTTTGCGCGACATCAGCCGCAATCTCACGTACGCGATGGATTGATTCGAGAATTTATTACAGAAGAATGCTCGCTTCTAAAACGCGGCCAATGGAGCAAGTGCGCTGCTGCTAAGAAGGCGAGCGTCTATCTAATTGCGCGGCGACATGGAGTCAAGAGCAAAAGCGAGACGCATTTTCTCCCTCCCCTCTCGAGGAAGGGGATTTATTCATGAGTGCCCAGCATGTCAATTCCTTTCGGCTCGAGGGAGAGGTTCCTCCGCAGTCAGTGGCCGATCAGAAAGGAGCCGACCTCACCCTTCCAGCAGCCCAAAATCCCTCCGTATCAGCCACTGGATTTCCCCCTCGTCCTCCGTGTCCTTCTTTCACTTCTGCACCTCATGCATTAACGCAGGAGATCCATGCATACACAAATGCATCCGTCATTCTACGCTGGTGCCACATCCGTGATCTTTTTTTGATCAATCTTCCGACGGGTTCCTCTTTCTCCGTCTGCCTTCGTTATCTCCGTACTACGATCGCGTCTTTCGGTGTTATGCTAAGTTACGGTGGTTACGTCTCGGGTCTACGGTCTTTTATTGCGGTGTTTATTTGGTTCTTTTTTTAGCTGAATGTTTTCTTTGAAGAAACAACGACTTCCGTTATCGTTTTCTCGGTTCGATTTGCGTGATCGTGTGCGGTTTGTGTGGTGTGATGCGTGTGCCTTGAGCGGTTGAAGTATGTGCCCGATTTTTTCTTTATGAGATTCCTAACGGGTGTCCCACAGCGTTGTGGTGTTGTGCAGGAAGGCTCTTGGTGACCAATATGTTCTCGAATAATTTTGTTCTATTGCGCATCTTTCAATTTTGTTAATGGGTAGCGGTAATAATGCGGTAGTTGCTGTTATTTTAGAGACGCTTATAGATGGAATTCGTCCAGTTCATCTCCTGTCGAATGCTATAAAGATTATTATCTTCAACTTTATTGTTATTTACTTGCGTTAACATTTTTCCGGCTCGGAGAAGACAGCTTGGGCTGAGTACCTCACTCCTCATCTTGCATGATTACCTCATTTCTTTTACCGAACCTGTGTTAAATAATAGAGGAGGGTTTGAATTTCAATCCGGCCTCTAGGCTGAGTACTAGTATTACATAATTTAATTATATAATTATTTTTTGTACTAATAACAACAACTAATTTAATTTGGTGTATTTNGTATCGAATCCTGTCATTTTTTCTTAGCTGCTGTATAAATTTTGCATAATGTCGCAGATCAATAGAGTCGTCTTTAACGTTATCATATATTTATTACATGTTAACGTTAAAGACTTAGGGTATTGCCCAATCTAAAATCATATTGAATTGCACCGAAATTGAAGTAGGTATAAATCACGCGATTGCGTTATATTCTGCTTGAATTTATTCCATTTTTATATGCATCAGGACATTGCATTTAAAGTAAACATTTTTTTAAATGTCACTGGAGCTGAAATGTTATCATTAATATTCTTTGGTTTGGCCTCTCTTCATGCCATTTTCTCTGATAACTGAATATTTTCTTCACATCATCTGAGACGCAGATAATGTGAAGGAAATATTCAGTTATCAGAGAAAATGGTATTGTCAAGTGAGTCGTTCGATACATACACCTATAATAAACTATGTGCGCTTGCACCTTAAAAACTTAAAATGTTATTTGTTCCTACCCTTTTTTGCCCGTAACTATGAAATATGCCTTTTTATTTACCCGAAATATAAAGGAAATTTGCGAATCTAAATATCCGATCATTTGGGGGATTTTCTTCCTGACTCTTCCTTTTTTCTTTGCTTATTCCCTTGGCGCCTCTCATGTCGTTTACGGTTGTTTCTTATTCTTTTATTCATGCTCCTCCATTCTCTTTCTTGCCATCGCTTTTCTGAACCCATTCCCGAAGCAGCATTTCTTGCATATCTTTATCTGCGCCGTATTTCACGAAGCATTGACCCGATTTTAATTGAATGATCCTATTTCTCTTTACTCATCAGTTGACTGATAAAACTCGATGCGCGTTACAAATGCAAGGGCACCCTCGGCCGTGGCAGTCTGCCGAACGAGAGATTTGAAAAGTTTTGTTGCGATTTTTTTCGTCTGGACTTATCGCTGGTGCGGTTACAAATTTAAATACAACACAAAGGATTCTGTTGGACGAAATTGGAGCTAAAGAGTGCCGTACTATATAGAGTGACTTTTGCATTTTTTATGATTGTTTCCGTTTTCACAACTAAACCGTTGTCGTTGATTCTACCTCTGCTTTGGTAGATAGCGCAATCATCCTTTTAATTGGTGGAATTCTAGTTAGTGTAAGTTGGTTCGTTAGCAGTAAGTCAGTAAAGTGTCTGCCTGAATTCTTTGTAGCTAACTAGTGGACGTACAAATAGTCCTGGTGACCTGAAGCGATGATTCTTTCTATTACCGCCTGCTTTTCAAGATGTTTATATCAATATCTGTTTTTTTTTTTACTTGCCATCGCAAGGATTTCGACACTACACCACTTGCTCCAATACAAGTAGATGTAATCTCTCTCTGTATTGATATCTTCCATAGTTGTTTAACATTCTATCTTATATACTGTTACAGTTCCGTTTTTTGGATTTCATTTTCACCATCTTTCTTAATTTATTATTATTATTTATATTAATGTCTTTTATACGCAGAAAATACGCATCGCAAGATGAATGAGTAGTATTTCAGAGGTAAATATCGACGAGGAGAAATCAAAATAGGTTAATGATGCAAATAATTGAATAAAAAGAGATTGCAAATTAGCATAGATATCTACACTGACAAATATATAACACTAAAGGGAAATCGTTGATATCGACATCCTTGACAAGAGGAAAGGTAGAGGGAAAGGAAGATGACTTTGCTGTGAAACCCCAGATAGTTACTTACATTAAGATTATCCGATGGAACAAATATAAATTGTTTATAATGTAAAGGGGGGAGGGAAGGGTGCGATATGTATGTATACGAATAGACGGAGTGATCGGAATCAAATCACTGGTATCATTTTGCTGATGACCATCAAAAACTTCCCACTGAGCATCAGAGGTCTGTGGACCACCGGTTAGCGACCATCGGTGCAGTGGAATAAAGGGTTTATGTTGTTGGATGGGATACTTTAATTTATTAAACTGAGAAAGTCGCAACTTCAGGCTGCCCGACATCAAAGGTATTCAGATTTTTTTGTAACAAACCTCGCATTGAATCGGTCATTGGCGAACCTCTTAGGGAATTTAACAACAACGCATGGAAGCAATTCGAGTGCGAAAGTCCTCTTTCCGATTGCTTTATTCATTGCGTCACATCTCCGCCGTGTTGCCGATGCGTTAGCTGAGACTTCCTTGCATGCGCTCTTCTCCATTCTCGGACTTTTGATTCTTCGCCGTGCAAATGAATTCCGCCAGTACCTTTGCCCCCTCGTCACGCCAATATCCTTCGGATATACCGTCTGAATGGCAAAGTGGCCCCATGTCATCTTGTCCGTTGCCTCGTACTTGCCTATCATGTCAATTTGGCCGCTTTTTGTTTCCTTCCCTTTTTTTTCAAACCGCCCGACAATTTCACTTTTAAATTCGCCTCTTCGCTTCGTGCGCATGCAATATAGGAACTATTATCCCCTTTGCACAATGCTGCCGAGACTGTCTCGCCTCCCAGTCTCATCCTTCCCCCTTTTTTTTCCTTTTCGCGTTTTCGACAGTTTCGGTTGGATCTCGTTTCGCCTTGTTTTCGTAGATTTTGTTGTTGATATTTCAACGTGGAATCAAGATTTAATTGATCGGACTGGGGATGTGACCACCTTGTAGTGAATTAAAGGCTGTGGATTACAGCTTTATTTGAAAGTTTCCAGATTAATTTGATTTTGCTCAGCAATGCTTTTTCCTCCAGTGGGAACTTAAATAATCATTCAAATTTTGTGGAATTTACGTATGTTATTTCGCTCGATTCATTGTTACATCTTATTAGTTTCTCAATATATTTGTAGTTAATTATAATAAAATAACTTTCAATTTAACTCTTAATGATCGGAAGATAGCAAACACGTAAAGTTTTTCCTATGCAAATATTTGTCTATATTTTATTCAGTTGATTTCTGTATCGAATCCTGTCATTTTTTCTTAGCTGCTGTATAAATTTTGCATAATGTCGCAGATCAATAGAGTCGTCTTTAACGTTATCATATATTTATTACATGTTAACGTTAAAGACTTAGGGTATTGCCCAATCTAAAATCATATTGAATTGCACCGAAATTGAAGTAGGTATAAATCACGCGATTGCGTTATATTCTGCTTGAATTTATTCCATTTTTATATGCATCAGGACATTGCATTTAAAGTAAACATTTTTTTAAATGTCACTGGAGCTGAAATGTTATCATTAATATTCTTTGGTTTGGCCTCTCTTCATGCCATTTTCTCTGATAACTGAATATTTTCTTCACATCATCTGAGACGCAGATAATGTGAAGGAAATATTCAGTTATCAGAGAAAATGGTATTGTCAAGTGAGTCGTTCGATACATACACCTATAATAAACTATGTGCGCTTGCACCTTAAAAACTTAAAATGTTATTTGTTCCTACCCTTTTTTGCCCGTAACTATGAAATATGCCTTTTTATTTACCCGAAATATAAAGGAAATTTGCGAATCTAAATATCCGATCATTTGGGGGATTTTCTTCCTGACTCTTCCTTTTTTCTTTGCTTATTCCCTTGGCGCCTCTCATGTCGTTTACGGTTGTTTCTTATTCTTTTATTCATGCTCCTCCATTCTCTTTCTTGCCATCGCTTTTCTGAACCCATTCCCGAAGCAGCATTTCTTGCATATCTTTATCTGCGCCGTATTTCACGAAGCATTGACCCGATTTTAATTGAATGATCCTATTTCTCTTTACTCATCAGTTGACTGATAAAACTCGATGCGCGTTACAAATGCAAGGGCACCCTCGGCCGTGGCAGTCTGCCGAACGAGAGATTTGAAAAGTTTTGTTGCGATTTTTTTCGTCTGGACTTATCGCTGGTGCGGTTACAAATTTAAATACAACACAAAGGATTCTGTTGGACGAAATTGGAGCTAAAGAGTGCCGTACTATATAGAGTGACTTTTGCATTTTTTATGATTGTTTCCGTTTTCACAACTAAACCGTTGTCGTTGATTCTACCTCTGCTTTGGTAGATAGCGCAATCATCCTTTTAATTGGTGGAATTCTAGTTAGTGTAAGTTGGTTCGTTAGCAGTAAGTCAGTAAAGTGTCTGCCTGAATTCTTTGTAGCTAACTAGTGGACGTACAAATAGTCCTGGTGACCTGAAGCGATGATTCTTTCTATTACCGCCTGCTTTTCAAGATGTTTATATCAATATCTGTTTTTTTTTTACTTGCCATCGCAAGGATTTCGACACTACACCACTTGCTCCAATACAAGTAGATGTAATCTCTCTCTGTATTGATATCTTCCATAGTTGTTTAACATTCTATCTTATATACTGTTACAGTTCCGTTTTTTGGATTTCATTTTCACCATCTTTCTTAATTTATTATTATTAACCGGTCGCGTTTTCTCACTGTGTTTAATGGCGGCGTACATAATATTCATCCATAAATAATGTTCATCCAGTATTTTCATTTTGTTTTGTTTTAGGATTAAGATAATTTTAGCAAATTTCTTTTAGTTTTTAATGTGATATTAGTAGTAACATAATGTAATATCTCCAGAGGATAGGTGAAAGAGAGACCATTTTGGCCTAACATCGCTGAAGGAATAAATAATAATAATCTATGTAAATTTTCATTTTTTTATAATCCCGGTTTTTTCCAAATTTTTAACGTTTATCTGCTGCGTCCAATACTAAAATCTGGCAACCGCACAAGTTACTTACCTCGACTAACAAAAATAGGCAGTAAAAACTGAGATATTCGTTTATCCGCCGGTTTGCTTTATACTCCATTATCTCCATAATCAATTAATTTAACGAGCGTCATAAAGTGAGCGCTGAGTCTGGTTTATAATTGAAGAAGAGGCTTGGGAATGATCAATGAGAAAGTTCACGCTGCCAAACCTAATTCCGACCCCCATGTTTTCAGAGATTAATCTTTGAAGATCTAGAGATTAGACGCATCTGTGTAGTGTAACACTTTATGCCCACACTTTCCTTCCAAATTACCCTGTGGGACGCCGCTGAAGACCAAGGAAATGAAAAACCACAGGGAAATGCCGGAAAGGATAAATACGTCTTTGACAAGTGATTCCCAATTCTGTATAGGAAAAACGATTAACTTCCTTTAATCTTGCTACAATACAAATACATGAACATACATTTTAAAGTAAAAATGCTAAGAAGCTTAGGTTACGCGAAACTGACGTACTCTGATGCTCGATATGGTACATATAACGTCGTGGATGGAATATACTGCGAGTAATTGAGGTTTGAGGATCATAGGGAATTGCCATGCAATGGTAACCTTTAGGTCCTGCTACCATATCTTGACGAATGAAATATTTTTCAGTCATATCATGTCATTGTTTTTCACTTTTGTTAATCCTTGAAATATTTTTCATTCGTCTACTGGTATAGGAAAAAAAATGCATCTTTCATATACCTTTTTGTCACTCATGTGCATGGCTTTGATGATATGAAAGCTACTGAGGTATGAGTTATGCTGAATAATGGCATCAATCAAGGTTTCTCTTTATGGAATGCTACAGAAAGTGTTACTCGTAGAGTCATTGCGCTTCACTCACATGAACTTGTTCTGCTTTTAGCATTGTCTCAGTGAGGAAAGCAAGGGAAAATACCTCACTCCTTATCTTTTCTATTATGACTCCTACTTAATGGTAGGGGGAATCAGGTAACAACAGGTCTTCGGGATGAAAACAAGAGCCTTTACCCGTGGCTTTTGAAAAAAGATTCTTCATATATAAGATTTACCGAATTCATGCGACGACGCCATAGGCGAATAAAGAACCTCATTAAAATTTCAGTTGTTTGTGTCGTAAATTCCATATTATTTCGCTGAAACATGAATGTAACTTCTATATGATGCCAGGACTTTATCTTAAATGCATCTGTCGTTGATTCTAAGGTTCACATTACGCACAAAATAAAGAATTTTTTGTTGTTCTTAATGGGCGATGTTTATCTTCATAAAGTTATTTTTTATTTTGTTTTACCTGTGAATTTTCTGAAGCATAATTCATTTCCATATGCTTGTCTGGGCAAGGAATACTTAAGCTTGAAACATTTTGCACATGTTGATAATTTTTGGTATTTTGATAATTCTCAATGTCGCTGTCAATCCCTCTCTCATTTGTTCTTTCGGTGGATGAATCTTATTCTGTTGTATTTACGCCGTTGTTTTTCATGTTTGAATGATGAACGATGGTAACAGGAAAGAAACAAATGAATAAACCTGTAAATGGCAACAAGATCTTCTCGTAAGATCTTTTGGAAAGGGATCAGAATGTTTTCAAGTAATAGAGCGAAAGAAAGAATTGTGTTCTTTTGTACTTACATGCTCGCTTTCCATATTTGATTAAATTAAATTATTATTAAATATGATGGTAGCGGGAGCTAAATGGCGGCATAAACAAATATTTCAACACGATCCTCCTCGTTAAATATTTATGGGGTTAATAGGTTAATATATTTAAAAGGTCAATAACACTTTTATATATATTATAATACAGGGACTTAGCCAGGATTTATCCCTGGACGGGTTCTGAGCAATGGAGTAAACACAAAATTGCCTGCATACCCGGGGCAGGAAAACTTCTGCCCTGAATGTAATAAATATGGAATCAGATTTATATTTACATGTATTCCCTCTGAGACACCAGTGGATCGTGTAACTGTAAATATTTAAAATTCACAATTTATCTCTCTTAACCTCGATTTTTTAAAACCCATTTTTGGCTCTGGAGGGTGGATTTAACACTCAAACCCTCCCCTCCGGTTTAACACCCTGGCTCCCCACTGTGGTAATGGTAATGAATTCTGCTGTATTAACATGTGCGTTTTCCATATTCGATTTCTAATATCCTTTTCCTCTCATTTTTCAGGTAAGAAAGTTTTTCCAACGTCCTTCGGCTGCGCTGAACCGCCGGGCGCATTTGGGGGCTCGCCGGGATCCGTGCGGCGCCAGAGTCAGTCTCGCTCCAACTCCTAACAACTTCAACCCTCCTAATCTCTCCTCCCTCCACCGCCATTCTTCGATTCATCCCCCTACGCATCCCTCAATCACCTTCCCCTTCCCAGCGTCCTTTCTCCCCTCGTAGTCTCTGTGGGATCGTCGTCGCCAAACTCGGTCGCCCGTACACCTTCAGTTCCTAGGTATTTCATACGAATATACATAAAAGTATTGGTGCATGCAGAGAGTTCTTTCGATTGACTATGTCCAGATATGATGTTCTGTCCACGATATGATAAGGTTTGCCATCTCTTCAACCCCTTACGGCCAGCGTCATTACGTGGTACCGACTCAGATTTCCGAGTAGCCGGCGTCAGTACCTCGTACCGACGTCTACTGCGCTGGCTTATATTTTTGCTGTTGTGCTTATTAGAAATGTTAAATAAGTAAATTTCGATTTTATGAATGCATATTTTATGTATGTACACATCTCTCGAATGTGTTTAAACACTGCCTCGTAAGATTAAGGAAATTGAAAACGATTCTGAAAATTTAATTATGAGCATTAGAAACTACTATTTTTTCACGAGATATTTCGCCAAAAATAAACATAAAGCTGATACGGTATACAGTCTTTATTTGCGATACTAACGGAGAAAATAGTACAAGAAATAGTACCAAAAAACTCATTGCTACGCAAAATTCTGACATCTGTAAGGAAATTATTTTTATGGTGTTTTATAGAGATAGTATAATCGAGTTTATTATATGAAACTACTCTGGTGCATATGTCCTAGAACCCTGAAATTTTTATAAGTATATTATAGGACTCTCAGGCATAGTATTATAATGTATACCTTTCATAGATTAAATACGTCAAATGAAATCTAACTGAAGTTCAGTTTACGGTCCTGTAACATAATGGTTTGTTAAAGTGAAGATAGATGGTTAATATCCTATGTATATGATGGATTGGCATGGATATTAACTACAATCTTCACTTTAAATAAAAAAACATTAAAATGCCGGTTTCTAAAGCGAAAATTAGATAAAGCCCATTTTAAGTGTACATAATAATGCTGGGCCCCAGACTATGATGTGAATACAGCCCAATTTAAAGTCTTTTGGAGTCGGTCTTTGAATAAATTGGAGGAAAAAGTATTCCTCTCCATAATTCATTTATCTTTAATTTTTCTCGATGGAGATAAATATCGAGACATCATTCAAGGTCCAAAGTAGTTCCAGCTTACCGTTCTCTCCACCGCAAAAGAGAGAGGAAAAAAGATGCCGACGTCACCATAATTTGAACATCAATCTTATCGTTTCGGTCCTGTAATCACGCGTTCCATCATTCATTAGCGGTGATGGATCAATTCCACGATTCGTGAGTTGGCAGATATGAAAAAAAAGGATGCACGGTCGCGCGTCACCGAAAAACCTTCTACTTTCTCCCGGAGAAAAATTAATTCTTCTAAAAGTTTCTTCGCGTAAGTGACTTTTGCCGGACCTCACAAGAAAAACTTCCACAAACATCGCGGGAGTTTTCAGGTCAGCTCGTCGAGGGAAACATTCCTTTTCGAAAAAAGGATTCGATGAACGGAATTGATCCGTCACTTCTTTTATTTCGTCTTCTGCAAATTGAAAGGGAAAGCGCTTGATAGTGTGGAAATATTCAAGGTTTTGGAGTCAGTATTACCCCAAAGTATATTGGTGATCCGTTGATCTCAAAAAAGTAGCTATCATCAGATTCTGCCTATGAAATAAGGAAATTGCCTTTGAACGCAATAAGCCGACAGTCTAATAATCGGGAATTAATATTGCATTAACTGCGGAAACTGTCGACAATGTGATACTACCCGATGCGCATTTTTCCATTCATGAAGGCATCATCAGGAGTTCATGGATGGCGAAATGCGCATTGTGTAATATCGCTTTGTTGATAATTTTTGGAATTATTGCAATATTGATTAACTTTGATCAGTGGCAAACTACTTTCTAATGATTGGGAGTCAATGTTCGAATGTCGAAGAGTGACGCCTAAAAACTTCTCTGGTGCAAATATGTAAGTAGTCTTATACAACAATGACGAAATGCTACATCGAGAGGCAATTAGTGAAGTAATTGTGACCTGTAATTAGGTAGTGTTTGACAGCGAAATGATACTAATAGTCGATAGTAGCAACTCATGCAGTAATCAAACAGTAATCAGACTTCGCATGAAAAAGTAATGTTTGTAAATAAACGAACTCAACATGATTAACCCAAATATAGGACAAATTTGATACATTTTTGTTTATATGTATATTTATTTAATCAGGCTTCATTGCTGTTTGTTGATTTGCTGCTCCTCAACACAGCCAAGAGAAATAAACCATTTAATTTGGATTTAATATTAGATTATTCCTATTTTTGCATTATTTCATTTGAGAATTTTAAAATAACAAATCCCTTTTTATGATTACTGCAACTAATAAAGCGTTGCGAAACAGTAATTGACTTCCGGATTTTCGTAATGTGTCGAAAACGTCAATATTAACTTCGTAGATTTGATTATTCGTCAGGGCATCCATAGCGAATGCTGTGTATTTTACAGTTTAAAGATAAACAAACATTGAAATAACCAAAAAAAAATTTCTAGGAAAGGATTAAAGGATAGTGATTATTTTTCCTCGATAGTAAAAACATAGACTTGGCTTCTGTTTTTTTGAATGTCAGACTTTTAAAGCAATTTTTCCTTGCATTCCTAATTTGACGGTATTGAAATAAACATTTTGTCTCTGGTTCTAAAGCTGTGTTTTACTTGGGCTGTTTTAATGGCGAAGCGTTTGCCCGTTAAGTTGCGACTCCAACAAGTTACAATGGTGGGAAATGTTACTTTTCAATTCTTTATAGCTCTGTTATCGTCGTAATATAGCTCCCGTTTATATTCGAGATTCTAAACGGCATGTGATAAGTCACGGGTGTTAAAATCACTTAAATTTTCCGGAGTCACGTTGTAGACATATCAGCCTAGGTTGAGAATTTCAGTGACCTAAATTTTGTGTCTGGAAAATATAAAGTAATTCAGAGGAAGAGAAGGTTTACCAGCACCCAGTGAAGGAATATTCGAACAAGGAAGAGAACCAAAGTGGCCCAGTTTGTATTTAACCACTGAATTATAACCTCCTTGACACGTTTCTCCTTCTAACTACGTTGACTTATTATAGTGGCATTAACAGTTCATCATATATTTTTTCAGAATGACTCAGGCATGTTGTAGGAGGCTGTCTTTGTAATTTACCAGGGACATAATTCTAGGCTCGTAGCAGCAAAAATAGATATCTGTTAGGTATCTGGCCTTCCGAGATATATTTTTACACTTTGGATGCACCATTATTTGGGTTCTAGGAGCAGTTACTGCTTGTAACCTAACCATAGATAATCCATCTCCATACGTCTCTCTCTAGCATCTCCCCTTTGCATTTTTTGCTTTTCGTTTATTTCACTTCCGATGTTTCCATATCCTAATAAATTGCCGGCGTCAGTTTTCTCTCGCCTAATTTTTTCCCCCAATCAGTTCAAAAGCTTATGCTTGAAAAGATTTTTAACTTGATAGTTTTACACGATATTGCGAACCTAATTCTTTATTTTGAGGCACAGAATTCAACTTAAGTATTGCTTATGTTTCGTGTGATATCATATTTATTACATAACATATATGCTGATTCCACTATATAAACCGAAGGTGGAACACTGTATAAGAGTTTATCATTGATTTTTCGAAAGAGATTCCTTCCACTTTTACAGTTTTCCGAAGACGATTCTGTTCTAATAGTGCAATTCTTTTAAATAGTGAATTTGTGTTTTTCCTTTTATTTTATCCTTATCCCTTTTCATTTTATTTGATGTATTTACATTGTTTTTTCAATACACACAATTTAAAATAATGTGTTTTTGGTAGATTGTTTGGTAGTGTATAGTAAAATGTTCATATCTGGTTTCAGCATCAAGCCTGCCTGGTTTATGCTTTTCCTGGTTTTTCTGTATATATTAATTGCAAGAAACTACTCTGGTAACTAAAAACTATTTAATGTAAATGGATTGTAGAAATCTAAACCGCTGCGTTCAGCGTGAATTCCTAAAGACTACGAAAATACTCGTTGGGATAACCCTCGATCTGTATCATAAATAAGTGCGATAGCTTTCTCAAGTTTTTCGAAAGTAAACTCCAGCCATGTCAATAAATGGGGTTTTTCTTTCGATGGTCGATACTCTTTCGATTTATTCAACTATCTGTACCCATTGCTCCCCTTAAAGGGCCGTAATCTGTTCCCTCAATAATCGCCTATCCGACGCTGCATTCGCAGTTTTCCGAACGGAGTCTCCATGTCCCGCCTCTCTTCATTTATTCCTTATCTAAACTCCCAGGCGCTATCTCATTGCCCACTCCTGATCATCCTTGGCGCAGAGGGAGCGCATGTGTTTCTAAAGGGAGCTCAATTGTTCCCGAGGGAGAGAGAGTCCTTTCCGGAGAAGACTACGGTCATGTGTCCAAAGAATGCACATTTGGGAGCAACGCTGAGTTGATGCATTCTCTAAAAGGATCGCTCTTGGATTAGCGTATGATAGAGTAGACTTGTCGTCTCTTTCGCGAATGTGCTCTCGATTTGATAAGGGTCTCCACGAAATCTGATGGAACTTCGATGCGCAGTACGGAGTGGTTTTGGAAGGAGTACTGAGTGGAAATTGACACTTAAGCAAAGCAATGGAATGGCATTTGATTAGGATTTGAGCCTAGCTAGTAACTCTTGTGAGGGAGAGGAATCTTCCAAGCCAAGATTCTTCTGATGCAAAAGTGCCGAAAATAATTACGGAGACCACTTTCGGCGAATTTCCATCTCTCGTAGGTCCTGTCCCGGTTGGACATAAGAAATCAGTTATATGAATTAGAGATAATGTTCAAGTTTACACATTTAGTGACTGTAGCCTAGAGTTATCTGTGTATCAGCCGCTACTAATCATTTAAAAAATTACATTCCATGGTTATATTTATCTTGAAAACTTTTGAATAATTACGGATTAGGGGAAAGAAATTTCCACGGATTAGGGAAAGGTGAATAACTTAGCAGAAGAGTCGTGCGACTGAAGCCCAAGGAATAACAGGTTTGAAAAATAGCGACATGACTGAGACACGAACCCAGGTCTCCCACTTTCCGGACAGGTTTGAATACCTCGAAACGTGGGTTCGATTCCCAGTCATGTCGCTATTTTTCATACCTGTTATCCCTTGTATTAGAATTTTTTTTCTCGTTCGTAAAAATGGCTTTGGGGAGCTCATACTGTCTCTTAAGCCTTTTCATCAGATCCTTATTTTTTGTTGAGTGATTAGAATTCCTTCTTACAAGACGATTGAAATGATCATTTTTATGGAGTTTTTTGATTAGCCCAGTTTATATAATGCTTGTTATATTTCAGATTTCAGCTAATTAAACGTATTCTTTATATGCATCTCCTTGACGTGTTGAAAAATCTTTCAAATTATTCTGTATCTTAGATTAAAGAAAGTTATTAGTATATAAGTAATGCATTAAAATAATAATAATAAATAAAAGTTATGTACGAGTCATGGCGATATTATTAGTTGTCAACATAAGAGACTGAGAATGCTTGAACTGAATCCTTTTAAGTCCTTATTGCTAACATTAATCTAAGAAAGAAATCCAGCGAGAAATCGGACGTTGGTTTTGCTATTTCTAAATTCATTCAGCAAAAAACAAAATCATGCTATCTTATTCCATTTTTAATGTTGTTTCAGTAGCTTTAAAAGCTTGATTATTTCTTTGATTTAACTCAGTGGGTTATTTTATGGAATATTTATCTTATGCACCACATTCTATTGAAATTTTCTGAAATAAGTTAAAATATTTTATATAACTATCCCTTCGCGCCGAGGGTCGCCACCCTCGTTATTATCTTTGAATAGTGAGGTTGTGTGGAGCTACTTACGCGAGCATTTTCTGTTAAACTCATAACAGCCTTAAAATTTGTACTTGGTTTACCAAGTTATATAATATCATTAAATCCACGTTATCAATTCCATAAATCTTCAGGCATTTTCAGGCAATAAATTTCTATTTTATTAAGAAAGTTATTGATGTTCTCCCGCTGGATTTCTTCTAGTTGTTCAGTCATAGAATTTCTGTTGATTTGTAAGAATAACTTCCCGTAACACCCGTAGCAATTGGAGAAAAGTCTCGCGTTAGAATCATAATTTAGCGAATCAATGGCAAAGGAAAACTAGGTCTGCGAAATGAAACTGTTTTAATCATTTCTGCGGAAGAAAACCTCGAAAATTTCGATACCGATGCTCGTATAAAAATGTCCCTGGCAAATTACATCGAGGGAGAAGATTCAAGGGGTGAGAAAACGGCAGGACTTAGGTCTCTTTCGGTGGTGTGTCCGTTATCCATCGGAAGGGCTCGGAGTCCTTAAATGAGGTGGATGGAAAGCAAGACATTCCATCCGGAGACTTAGTGACTCTTACGGGGATGGAAGCGAGGGGGTCCGCCCACAGATCGCCCCGACTCTACTCTTTTTCGGTAGATGGGGGTTTTTCGGCAAGGACCTCGTGGAGTGGGAGGCAAAGGGTCGCCATCTCAGCAACAAAGTTGGATCGTAATAGGAAGTGTGGGATTTTGCGCGGGGGTGGCTGGTCGAGATCAGGAGTCTAAGTGTGAGTCCCTCAAGGCCTCAGCCTAGGCCCACATCTCTTTCCCGCTTTATCTCCCTAACCCTTTCTCTTCCCGCATTCAAACCTCTACACCCTCTTCCCTTCGTCTCTATCTCGCTCCCTTCCAAGTTTCGCCACCCTGATGCCCCCCTCTTTCACCCCCGCGCCTTCTCCCGCTTCCACCCTCCGCGTTGCCATCGAGACGTCCTGTCGCTACGCTACGCAGTGGGAGCCGGTCGTTGAGGGGGGATGGATGAGAGGGGGATGATATGGAGAAGATGAAGAGGAGAAGGGAGGGGTGCAGGCAGGGCGCGGCGGCGCCTGGCGACGAAGAAACGGCGCCACAAATGCGCGTCGCCCCGCGACGGGTCCCCCGAAATTCCAGCGCTCTTTCATCCTTCTCCCCTCTCTGCAACCCCCTTCACCCACGCAATCCTCTCTCTCTCCCATCCATTCTCCCAATCCCAAAGTTCTACCTTTCTATCCCATCACGTCTTATCTTTAGCATCGCCCCTCGCCCCACATTCCGGATGGCCAACCCCCCCAGAAAAAGTACACCCTCTCTCTGCATCTCTTCTCGTCCGAAATCACTTTCTCCCGTCCTTTCATTGATGCGAGTTTTGCCCGTTTTTTGCTTCTCTTTTTGGAGCGCGACGCTAAGTTTTTCTCCATTTCCATATTCCTTCCTTTTCCGTTTCCCTTTCGTCTTTTGCAAGGTCTTTTTCGTGCTCCTACGGTGAGTAGGGGTAGTTTTCTTTTTCCAGGAGATTTGCTTCAGAGGCAATCCGTCTAGAGCGTCATGTTTTCTTTCGTAAAATACCTGTTCAAGAGTAAAACTTGCATGCGCGCATTTGCGCGATTGTGTGCTTCAAGTGCTCTTGCAAAAAGTTAGTCTTCCTGACTGTTTATAGCCAGATTTGAATGATAATTCTGTAAGCAGAGTATGAGGAAATCGGAAATAACCACTTTCATTTAAGTGTAATACGGCTCTATCAAATGTCTTTCAGCTTTTTCTTCTCTCCAGGATTATCTTTCAGTTTGGGAATACTCCACATTTTTCTTCTATCCATTTCCTCATTCGCTCCCCCTCTACCCTTTTTGAAACAAACTTATCTTAGCCTTCTTTATGTACCTCGCTCCGAATTCTCAGTATCTCAGGATTTTCTCTCTCGTTCCTCGGTCGATTGTTAGTGTCCGTTTTCCTCATCTCTCCGTTTGAGCGGACGAAAGTTTCGGTATTCCTTTTATCTTTATGTTTTCTGTCTATCTTTGATTCCATTTTGTGAAATTCCATAGAAATCCTTTTCCCGGAAGATGACGCCCAAACCTCACCTGATTTACCGTCATAATTTATCAGCTGACGTGAATGAATGATGCCTTATTTTCCCAAAGCTTATTTGATGATGAGCTTCTATCTCCATAGCTTGTATCTTTCTTGTCTATCTCATAAGAATGTTCTTATCTACTTGTACTTTTCTTTTCCATCTCATAGCTTTTATTTCATTACCCTCTAGCTCAGTTTTTCTGTATGAATTCTTTGTCAATTTTGGCAAACTTTCAGCTCACATGAAGGATAATTGCGACTGTCTTAGCTATTTGATACCGCGTGAACTCTTTCAGATCTTTGCAGCAACTCGAGTTTTTTATTTTTCTGTATGATATATGATTAATTTGACTTTTTAATGTTCATTATGTTATTATTTTTTTTCATTTAATCTTATTAAAAATATGCATTTTTGTGTTATTTTCTATTCCGTACTTATGTTTATGAAACTTGTGACCTTTCCTGTATAGTAATTCCTTGTTTTAGATCTCTCTCTTACATATTTAGATTCAATTTCCTTGAGAAAATTATTTCTCTTTTCTGGGGGATTTCTGTCTCCTTGAAATAGTTTCTATTAATTTCTTTTTATATATTTGTGACAAATTGCCTCTCAAGTAGGGCAGCTTTTAGTGTATAATTAGTAATGTTAATAGTATAATTAAGTAGCACGAATTCTTATGTTTGTAACGATACATTTTGCTGAGATTTAAAAAAATTACCGGTCCAAATTCGTACAACTCTGTGTAGGGAAGGCCACACCTACCGCCTTTCAAGGCCACAGATTCTCTGTCTCTGTCGCTTTTGTATATATTATATATACCGCAGTTGAAGATTTTTGGAAAACCCAGGGTCTGATGTAGCTTTTCTACTATTGTATCGCAAGAATGCCGTTGTTTCGATTCTTGATTTTCGAGATTTTCACACGTTAGTTATTTTTGATTATGTACGAGCCTTGTCGAGATTTCGATATACTTTTCCTTATTGGTTGCTCGCAATGTAGTATTAAATGTTTTAATATTCTCCTTGTTTCTTTTACTTAAAAAGATTTGAATCCATTCTATTGGTAAGAAAATTGCGTTTATTACACCACGAAATTTGGGTTGCTCGAGCGACATGTGTGGGGGAAATGTTGGTAATTGTCTTCCTTGTGAGGTGCTTGGAATGAGGGTTTCTCAAGCAGTAAGACCGTGGTCTAGCATCGAGCTATTGGAAACAAATACTAAAATCGCAATTCACTACAAGTTTCCCTCATCCATTGTAACTCTTAGTATTGAAGTCGACAGAATGAATTGGAGCATCAAAATTAAATCATCATCTATTTTACTGTAGTGGGCTGAGGAAACCCTTTTGCTCATCAATTTTCGTTTCGTGCACCCTGAAAATTTAGTACCATCGCATATATACTCAGATTTTCTTCAGATTTAATATACATGTGTTTTATATACATTTCATACCTCATTTATGTACTATTAAATAGATACAGTTAATTGTGAAAAGTTAATTCAACTGACAAATTACGAATTACAGGAAATAGCAAGATTAAAGATTACATTAATTTGGACATACATTTTAACACTCACGGACCCTTTCGGATTATTTTGCGGACCCTAGTTTAGGAACAGCTGATAAGTAGTCTCATTCGTCTGAACAAATTCCTTGCAAATTGCGAAAGAAACCTAGTGTACCGTGGGAAATCTGTGACCCATTTCTGAAACCAGTACAGCATTTTCATTACTGCTTTCAAAGCATCAAAATGTTAAAATTACTGTTTCTAAATTCAGCTGATCAATTTCAATTAAAATAATTGAGAGAATATTCTCCTTTTTATTTAGCGGTCAACTCGTTTTTACTCACAGTTTCCATGTTAACTTTTTCAATGTATTTATCACTCAGGTAATACGCTACCTCATTATTTCCGATGATGCCGAAGAGAGCGTTACCTCATCCCTTTCATAATACAATTTTAGAGCATTCTTAATTCATCGTCTTGGTGGAAATTTCGTTCAATTGAAGATTCTTTTGAATGAACCACCCGAAGTACTTAAATCTAAATCGGCATCTTCCTTTTTAGCAAAACTCTCCGCTATACTTTTCCGTCAGACTTTTTACAGTATTTTTATACCACTTGTGCCTTTTACTGTTCATGTTATATTCCTCCCACAGCGTCATCTTTCTCCTCCCAGTCAGCAACTTCTTTTTCTTTCATCGCCCCCCCATTAGCTAACTCTTGTCTTTTTCATATCTGTTTCCCTCTTATCTCCTTCCTTCCTTCCTTCTCTTTTCTTATTCCGCCAATATTTGACCGTTATCTTTCGGCTCAAATCCCGTTCCCTTCCTTTTTATCCCTTTTCGTCCCCCTTTCACGCGAAAACTCTTTCCCCTACTCTTATGGTCGTATCTTCCCTACTCATATACTCACTTCGGAGTCCGACGATGGGGCTCCTCCAATCGCTGCCCTCGGAAATTTTACGATTTTATATTTCCTTCGCATCGATGAAAGTTATGCGTCTGTTTTCTCGGACGGTATGTACCTGCGTTGCATCTTTGTTTCATTCCGAAAATGAGGAGAGGATTTTAGGTAATTGTGAAACACTCGTACGTTTCAAGCGTTGTCATTCGGCTGTCTAATGAATGTTTTCTGTAATTGTAAAATTGTGTTAAATTGATTCAAATTTTACGGAGAAATCCTTTGTGTGCCGCATTGGAACTATTCGGTCCGCAATTTAAGAAGCTATCCAGAATTTGTCTCTGGGAGTATGTCGGGAAGTATGGTAATTTGTCGGGGGTTCTGGGAGTAGTTCTTGGAATCAAAAGCAAAATTGCCTGAATTCCCGGGGCAAGCCAACTTCTGCTTGAAATGTAATGAATGTGCAATCAGTTTTACAGATGTACTCTGTGAATCACCAGTGGCGTGTGTAGCTGTAAATATTTGAAAAGTTAAGTTTTACTTCCCATAACCTCGATTTTTAAAACCAATTTTGGCTCTGGGGGGTTTAATATCCAAATCCCCCCGGCTAAGCCACTGTAATTATGGATATCAGACTGTAAATGCAATTACATAACGTTATTCTTATCTCTTGAACATTTTAGAAGGGATTAACTCTTTGTTATTTGATAATCTAAATTTGAAATCTTTGGTGCCTTAATGGTAATTGGCACTGGTAATCATGGCAAATTGAAAGATTTTTGTGGAATTGTCGCAGAATCACGTTTTATTTCAACGTTAATTGTTCTTTGGTCTCGGTAATTTCGAAATATTTACTTAGTTCTAAATCTGTTTCCCTAAACTGGAAACATAAGCATTTACACGACTGGCACGAATAGGACGTTGTCCCATTCGATATAGAGTTGCGGCTCTTAAACGTAAGCAAACACTCTATTTTGATCATATTTTGTTTCGCGGACTCCCAATGTATAGTACTCTCATACACATATCGGTAGGTTTTCTACATATTATATGGGGAATATTTAGATTTTATTTATTGTGCTATTAAGTGGATATAATTAACTACGAAAAGTATGCTATTAGAAAGCTTTAATCGATTTATTTAACAGGTGAATACATAAAAAATTAAACTGCGAGATTGAACACTGCGCTATTACAATAGAAATGCCTTTATTTGGTAAAATTCTGACTAGAAAGTCCCATTTCCTGACTAGAATGTCCCAGTACCATAAAAAAATATTTCGAGACCCTCAGAAACCCGCAAACCCTAGTTTAAGATTCGCTGAGTTAATGATATTAATAAGAATTTCTTTAATGGAAACAGGAAGGCCCCTAATACATCCATTTTAGTAATTAATATTTACCTATAAAAGCAGTCATTCCCTAACAGGTAAATTGAGATTATTCGGGACTCGAACCCGGGTCCTTGGGGCCGGAACGTTAGCAAGCTAACTGCTTCGCCAATTCAGCCGGTGATTTGGCGCAATGGAAGGTTTCCCAGGTCTCCCGTAGCTATGGCCAGTCCTAGCTGATTTAAGTTGATGAAATCTAGGAAGTATTAAAGATCGTAAATCCTAACATTCCTAAAGAGGAAAAGATATTTATCATTTATAGCTTTTCTGCGTTTAAATTAGCCCCCGACATTAAATCGTCAGCTTCTCACTCATTCAAACTTTCCTTTTCCGATTCAGTCACCGTGATTACTATCGTTCACGGGTACTACAATCACTGTCACTACTTACTTAGGGAGCGGTAAACGTCGGGAAATCCTGTATATGTGACCCTCTCACATCCCTTTCTTATCCCTCCTCCCTTAGCGTCCCATATAAACGCCCTCCCCGCACTTCTCCCTCCCTCAGCTCTCGGTTCATCCCTCGACGTAACGCATTGCTTCGCTTCTGCCCCACTAACTCTTTCCTCTCATCTTATCCCTCTCTTTTCCCTTTCTGTACGTTTCATCGAAATATTCTCTTTTTCCCCCTTTTCAATGTCGACCCTCTTTTGGACTTTTACAACCTGATTCCGGGAGCGTGAATGGGATTTCCCATCCGAAATCGGATGTTTAATGCTTTTGCGAAGTTTCTTTCGTCTTATGGAATCAAATTGTGCCGCTTTAAATGCAGTGAGACGTAGGCTAACGGTCTTGATTGGTTCAGTCGCTTAGACCAGAGGTGGAGAGCCTTTTCTTATCGGAAGGACGCATGTTTAATTAGGCCGCGTATGTAATCGTAGCCTCACGTGAAACCCTCCTGTCGCAATTGAGTGATGTATATATTCGAGTAGAGCAGCGTCAATATTGTACGTATTAAAGAGAATTTGATAGCGATGCTGATTGATAGACTGAAAGAGTGTTTCCATTTCATTTTCGCTTGACGTAATAAAGGCTGTGGGATAGAATTATATGAATAGGTTTTGTTAAAAATTGAATATAGGCCGCGTGGATCGCTGGAGAAGAGTCCTCTAGGACAGACGGCCGCTGTTTTCCCATGGTTAGCACGGAAGACGTTAACTGAATCAGCATTTAAACTTAATTGTAATGGTAGATTTACTGATTCGTTAATAGGCTAGGGTTATATGTTTATATATGTAGTTATATTCGGGGTAAGAGCGGCTACTATGAATGCAGCATGATTTGTCAAGAAAGAGGAAAGTCTTAAAAGAATTGCTCATCTACTAGAACATCAGTCATTTGAAAGAGGACCCTTAAACTTAACTTAAATTTGGTCGAATAAATCAGAGGAAATAAACTCTCATAACAGATAGTAGATTTTTTGAGTCCAGTATGTCCTTTATTTACAGTCATAATCCGCCAAGAGTAAAACCACGCTTCCATTTTAAGTAACTGTAAGGATAGTCGAACTTACAGGTTTGCATGTCGGCGATTGTAAATATTACTGACTTGTAAAGGTTATCTTCTGTATTTGTTTAAAATTGTGTTAATTAATGTTGCTATGCTTCATTTTTGACTATTTCCCAGTTGAATGGGGTCTAGAAGTTTTAAGGGTTTCTTAGTAATCCATCTGCGAAGGTCAATTTGCGTGGGAACGATTGAAACTGCGAAATTCCAGTAATTACAAATTTTCGGTGGCTGGTCCATCCCTCATCCAGTCCTTCCTTTCCCCAATCTTCAATCTTCCCCTCAAAATAAAGTCGCCCACTCGCATTAGTACCAGCGAAGTCGGCCTCTGCTTATTTTGCGGACATTTTGACAAAAAAAACGAACGCTCTTCCACCGTCCTTCTTACGAATGACGTCAAGGTCATGTGACTCACGGAAGGGAAGTTCTCATTATGAAAATGCTTGCGCTGCTTTCCACTTGTGTCGTTGCTTTTATTTCCGTAATTACACGGGGTAATGTCGAATGTGATTATGAGGAATATTCTATTGACAGCATATCAGGCAGCCGATATAGGAGCTATTCAATGTTGAGTTGCGGAATAAATTTTTCTTTTCCGCATCTGCGGAAATGTTTCATCGTGTGTAATCAAGAGATTAGAGGTCTGCTCGGGCCGAAATGATTTATCCAAGCCCCACCCGATTCTTTCAAGAGTGAACGCGACCTGTCCTTTAAATAAATTGCATTTTGAGGACCGAAATTGTATCAGAGCCCGAAAAAAACTCGCCCGACCCGAACCCGTGGCAGTGCAGACCTCTACTTGAGATCCATTGCGGATCCAGAATATATATCCTTTGGGAATGACTTTGTGAACGGGAAGTTTGCTTTGGCCATGCTGAGGAGACTAAACTATATTAAGAACATGTTTGAAATGACTGCTTTATTGTTCAGAACATGAGTCTTTGTGTTGGTGAGCTTGTTGTATTTATATTTGATAATCTTATTGTGTTTACACTTGCTATTGTTGCTATCTGTAGCGCCGGTGACTACTGCCAAAGGAGGATTTCCTCCCTTTAGAAGCAGACGCCCAGCAGATGAAATGCGTCCCCCTCGCCTCCATATATTTTATGTGAATATTGAAAAATTCGTAAAATTTTCGTTCTCTAAAGATATTTCCCCTAATAAATGTCATCCAGAGGAACAGCATTAAATGCGATTTTCAGATGAAAGAGGTAAAATTACTAGAAAATATTACACCTGATATATATTATCCTCTATAAATCAATTATGCTTGATTTCTCAAGATGAATAGATCACGTAAAAGGGAGACAAATTGCACTCTTGTCTGTGTAGTGTCGACTCCGAAAGGCGGTTTGACCTCAAACCCCTCGCAGAAAGCCCCAGGCCTAGAGAGAATGAGGCATACTATGCAAAATAAGGAGTGAGGCATTTCTCACCTTCTTTTCTCACTGACCCTGAGTGCTATCAGCGTACGTAAGCGAAGCACAATGGACGCAGGAATAAAACCTGTCATATTGTAATATAGTATTCAATGAGGAATGAAGAGGGTGAAAGTAATTTTTCAGCTTCACTAATATCTCAATAGCTTTCATTAATCACATCCATAACCAAGCCAGAACCAAAAGTAAAGGAGAAATATAGTATCTCTATTAGCTATCAAAAGCCAAATAAAAATATTCCATTCTTTAAGACATTGTGGTAGGGATATTATATGTACTACATCAGTGATGGTGAACCTTTTGTGACGAGAGTGCCGTAATTAAAAATTATGAAGGACATGCGTGCTAAATGGGGTACCAAACCATAGAGTGAGATGCTGATCTTGTCTCTTTTATAAAGTAAGTCATGAGATTAAGAGGTAGTATTGAAATAAATTATCCTTAATTATCATTATCATTAACTACATGTATTAATTATAAGGCTTCATTTTTATGCGAAGAATACTTAACAAAGATGACTTCAGAATTAAGCTTGCCAAAAAAATTCTCTCTCGTGCCATTGGCTCGCCACCACTGTAATACATAGTAGTATTTAAAGATATACTTGTCCGTGCAAGTTATGGAAGGAAGGGTAGAGGAAGAAATGGTAAAGAAGCGTAATAGCGAAGATACAGGTAAATGGAACCAAATGGGTCGATAAAAGAGGCGATGAATTGGATGTAGTTGAAGTAGTAATACATTGCCGTGTACATTTTATTCCGAGTAAGTGAGGGAGAGCGCGTTGGGTGTTAGTGGCGGGGGTTGACAGGCATTTGTTATGGAGTGCGTTTGAGGAGGTCTGCGTGTGACGGGTGGCTGCCCGCCCGTGATGGTTAATAGGTCCACTGGACGTGCAATGGGCGGAGTGGACGAGCTGAGGAAGCAACGTTGTCTCCTTTCAAATCTTCAACGCGCCTACGATCCTTCTCTTCTTCCTCGTAATCCATCAGTTTTCCCGCACCTTTCTTTCTATAACCGCTGTTGGAAGTAAATTGCTGATTATGATCTAGTGTAAAAAGTGTAGTATTAAAGTGTATCCAAAGCGCACAAACTATCCGAACGGTTTTGTCACTTTAAAATTAAAAATGGCATATTTCCGCGACTTTCTTCTCTCTTCTGGACTTTCGGAGACATATGGCTTCGTCTTGTGATTTTAATCAAAATCCTCGCCATCGATTTGATTGCTTAATCCACATACTAACATTTGAGAGTGTGCCGTAATTTTATTAAATTATTTCGAGTGTATAATAAAATTATAGGGATAGCGCTTTCGTCGGTAATTCTCACTTTTTAATATTTTTGTTGATCTGTTAGTAGTTTCCAATCTAGTGACAAACTTTGAATACATCACATGAAATCGTATGAAAATAGGACTTCGTATTTTCCACAAAAGCTTTTTTAATATTCAACCGGTTTCGAACATCTTTACACGTTTACATTGATTGTTTTTTTGTAACTTTATGTATAAGCACAATTTATTAATATATTAAGCCCTTAATTAATTAGTTTTTACCATAGATTATTATTTAACTTTTACTTACTTCCTTTTTAATGTTTCAAGGAAAGGGAATTAGAATTGAGTTCGTCTCTCATTCGTGCAAATACAGTACATATACATAATATTAGAGGTTTTCTATATTATGTGCAGGTTATTATGTGATTTTGATAATTATGATTAATTATTGATATCAATTCAATTATTCGTTGATATTTGAATCTTATTCGATCGATTAAGTATTCAAACCTACATTTTTCGAATGGCTAACTTTTAGAACGCAGAATCAGAACTCAGTATACTATATCATGTTTAAATAGTTTTTACCTTTTTGAGCCATGCACTCATGGAATTGACATATTTTAAAAGTTGTTCTTCCAAGCAGTATTTTCTCCAACGGAGAATTAACAAGGAACCTTCAAAACAGTGTGCCGCATTAGGTAACCTGTTTCCTACGAAAACTTAGATTTTAGCATAGATACGAAATTCGGAGAGGTTACGAATTCTCAGTGTTGCACAAAATGCTTGCGGAATCGTAAAATAGTTCACCTCTAAAATATTGATGTTTACTAAACTGAGCAATTTTCTACCATTTTGGTAAAATTTATCTCAGTTTCTGGCTTAGTTTTAGTCAGTTTTACTTTGAAAAATTTTGCAATGAGCTTGAAATTCACTGAACTATAAGACATTTTTTGAGTGGCAGTGGAAATACGATTTTCATTTTTGCTCAACATTATGAATACGTGTCCAGAATTAAGCGGTATTGCAAAAGGACGGAGATGATCCATAAAAAATGGCCGAAAATTGGCTTTCGTTTTTCTGGAAAGGGTTCCACGGGTATATAATGAGTGTAACATATAATGTAGAAAGAATCACTTCTGTTTCATAAAGCAGAATCCTATCGGTATAGACACTTTTACATTTCAGTTTCTCTCGAAATGGAAAAAAAGTGATTAATAAAAAACATTCTGTTTTCGAGCAGAGGCTATTAACGTTAGGATCAGGAAATTTTTGTGATGATCATTAATAGTAGTTAATTTTTTCCGGTTTCTGCTGCTACTTTTATCGTGGCTTAGGAACAAGAAAATATGAAATATAACAGGTAAAGAACGGGAAAGGTTCCCGGATATCGTTGACACGACTCTACTGTATTTAGTTGATAATGTTTAAATGCAAGTCAGTTATGACTTTTTAATATTTTATTGAAATAATAAAAGGCTTCTAACATAAATATTGCATCTTATGGCAAGAAACAGCTCCAAACTGCTTGAATATCAGGCGATTGATTCATACTTCACTGCCGATAGATAAACAACCAGGTGGCACTGTATCAATGGTTGGAAAAAATAATGATTGCATTGTAAGTTGAAATAAAAATGTGCTGTGAAAGCATTCAGTTATCATAAATAAAACTCTCTCCTTCTGCTCCATATTCCATTTTTAAATATTACCAATTATAAATCACAATAGTTGTGCAAAGAGTAACAAAAATTAAGCCAAAAGCCTTGTATCTTTCCGGATCTTTTTTGAGAGGAAAATTTAAGGAATTTTATCTAAAACTTTTACGAAATGGGAAAATCCTTCGTCAATATTCGATTTGTTTTCCATTCAAGACGTTTACCCGCCAGTATCTCCCACGTGGTGTTTATTTATTAAACTCCTGTTCGCATTCTCATTTGTTTACTTTCTTAACGTCATGTCAGCATCTCTCAGTAACAGTTATCGCTTCTTCACGCCCCATCTTTCGTACCCTCTTAGGTTTCAGTAATCATTTTTTTTTCGCCTACCCGTCGTCACCCAAATCACTATTTGGCTCCATTATCTCGTGTTTGTGGCCTTGAGGACTTTTTTTTATGATCATCGGGGGCCTTTCTTTTATTTAGACGACAGTTTCTTCTGCCGTTTTGTTCGGTAAATCACTGGTGTTTTGGAATATCGCTTCTCATTGCACGCAATCACAATTTAACTTTTATCATCGTTGTGTTCCATCCGCTTACGCCGCCGACTTATCAGTGAGAAGTCAATAACCTCCAGCACGCGGAGCGACTGAGATTCAATTTTCATTTCTGATCCAAATGGATGTGGAAAAAGTGGCTTCTTGTCACTAACTGTGGATCTTTTTCCATTGGTATTGTTTGAAAGTTGTGCGATTGAAGTTATTAGTTTCATCAATAGTTTGTTGGAAAAGTATTCAGCCTAGTTCAAGGCTAGTTAAAATCTCAGATACGTCGCTGTATTTTTTTTCATGGCTTAGGGTGTTTTTGTACCCATGTAGTGTTCTTCTTTTCACCACATGATCGTTTTTTCTTTCTTTTGAAATACTTAACCCAAACTATGTCTACAGGCTTTCCTCTGTTTAACGGTATGTAGTCCTCTTTATCTACATATCACCAGTAATTGACAATCTGAAACAAAAAGTATGTTCTCACCTTTTGTGGGAAAAAGGTAGATCAAACGCATCTAAAACATTGCACATTTAAAAAGTACCATAAAAGCGATAAGAAAATTTTGAAAAATTTCCGTATTTTAGGGTTTAAAGAGGAGGAGTTAGGTGTCATAAGAGACATTATTCTCTCCCAAATGAAGAAATAGCGTTGCTCCTAAATGGAAGTCATTGAGGAAAGATAGTTCTGGCGCAGTGAGGAAAGCTAGGACAAAATTCATCAGTCCTCATTTCACCCAAATCACCTCTCCAAATCTATCGATAGCTTATGGTGCTTGGCATTAGTTTCCAACCGGCCGTCAGGATGAGCCCTTCACAGACAGACAGCGAAATATCTCTTGCTTTTTGTGTAAGTCATTAACATTTCATTGCTTTACATTATGTGTTGACGTGCTGAAATGATTGTCCATCGATTTAGCAATATTTTGGAAGAAATATTGAATCGGAGGAAATATTCGGCGTTTAATATTGGTGGTCGAAGTTGTGGAATAATATTTTTATTTCGGAGTTTTGATGGACGTCTCTCGTATGGAATACAAATCATCCCGATTTTTTTTTATTCGCTCGGAATGCAGCGTTTCATACGCCGAGGGTCATTTGGTTCTAAAAATAAAAGAGGCGAGGAATTGGAAACCGATTGCATCCATTCTCGAATACGCATCTAGACTGTTGAAGGCCTTTCGGTAGTTGCCCAGCCACTTGGCCCGCTGTCAAGTGTGGTGTGCCTATGTGGGGGAGTGAGGGAGAGCGCCACTCGGCGAAAAAAAGGAGAACTCAAGATGTGTATTTATATTGGCCATGGTGGGATATTATATCGCGGGAAGCAATGGGTAGGTGAACCTACTTTCGACGCCCGTGTACGATTTCGCTGGCCTCTGCCATATACCACTGTTTTGCTTTCCGATGTCTTCTTTTTTGGGTAAAATACTTTACTGTAGGGTGATTAGACGTGGTGAAAATTGGGCAGTCCTGCTTTTGAACTCTGTCCTGCTTCTCATATTAGCTTTTCCCTGCTTTCTGCTAGTCTCTAAAGGAAAATAAGATTACTGTGGGAAAAATATAATTACCGCCGCTCATGGTTTCATCAAGCCTGCTATTAATTTAAGAGGCATTACAGTCTGTCGCCTCTATACTGGTAACCTGTTTTACTGATATTTACTGAGTTACCTCCAACGAAAATAATTTTGTAACTCAAATCAACGACCCAGTGGTCTTTGCAATTTGTGGCCAAGCTGAACCTTGTAAATAGGAGCAATATCATCTATGGAAGAAAAAAACCTTGTGATTTCTACAGAATAAAAATTTATTCTGGCTATTGCAAGTTCGTTTTCTTCCGGGATACGTAAAGTAGTACCTAAAATCTAATAAGAGTAGGAACGAGTTACCTATACTCCTATACTTTGCCACGCTTTAGATGGATATGAAATATGGTTACCCTACATCACGGACTATTTGTAACTATCTCATCAAGGCATTCCCTGTCCTGTCAAAGCAATCTGTACACATTCAATCCAGTCTATGTTTGAATGTTTCGGAAACAAAATAATGCTCTCGTTCCTGATTTTTCCTTCAATTACGATATTTAAAAAATATTGTGTGTCGCCCGTCATGCAGCATTTACCTTATCAAATATTTTATGGAATTTTCATTTATTTATATTCCTTGGGATTAATCCGCACGGCTTTACCGTGCAAAGTAAGAACATCGATCCTCAATCCTTAATTTTTATTTTTTTAATTGGGACTCTCTCTGCATTTAATTTAGTGACAGGCATTGCTCTTCCACAAGTGCTTTACCCAGTCAATTTTCTAAAATTTTCAATAAATTCATACTCTCAAATAATAATAATAGTTCTCAAAATAGTGTTCAGTTTGAGAATCAATCCTCGGTGCCAAATAACATTAGTAGCCCTATGCAACTTCCACATGCCAGCGAATCCTCAGATATCTTTCTGTCTATAACATTTCTTTATTTATTAAATTCCGATTTGTAGATTATACTATTTTTGTTTGAGTTTTTAGCTTGCTTCGTTTTTCTTTTATACATAGTAGATACTCGTTTAGTTTGATTCTGCTGTGTGCTAGATTTTACACCCCCAATTCTTATTCCGTTGGCGTAGACTGGAAAAATAAGATAATTCGGTGAGAAAACAAATGGGACATGGTGGTATGGATAAGGGTTTTGATTGAAGAAATTCAGCTGACCCAGGAAGGAGGGTAGGTGTGATCTTGAATGGAGATGGGTTAGTAACCGAGATAATTGAAGATAGGATTTTTTGGGAATCGACGACGATGAAGATTAAGAAAGATGCTAAAATGTACGTAGAGAATAAAATTTCAATGTCAAGAATATTATGGAGAATAAAAAGGAAGGTGGAATTCGAGAATTTACTTCGCGCCTAAGGTGTTCATGAATCAGGCACGTTTTCCCTATTAGGTTCACTTGCTGTCTCGGCTCTTCCGCGTAAGTTCCGGTAGTCTTCCCAACTTCGCTAAGCCCCCCTCATTCCATTAAGATCGAACGCTGCCCCGTACGTATGTGTGTGTTGGAGGTACGTCGTGTGTGTGTCTCGAGATGGAGAGAGACAGGGACTAGGCTTCTTTCCCGAAATAATCCCCAGAGGCGCGCAGTTACGCTCGCGATTAATGTTGGCGCCCGTTTGGAGACGCTGCTAGCAGCTTTAAGGGGTGCGTGGAGTGGGGAGGCGTAGGAGAGGAGGTCAAGGGGGGGCGGGGGAGCCGTCGGGATGATGTGGAGAGTCGGTGGCAGACGCGGGGAAGGGTGGCTGTGGAATGGGCGCGATGATTTTCGACGTGGTTCTCTCCGGGATCCGGGGACACCCGATTTTCGCCGCCTATTGCCTTGGATTCGGAACGCCGACCTAAGGCGGTTCCTCCCACTCCCCCTTGTACCTCTCCTCCAACCTAAATCGTTCCTCTCTTCACCCCAGACGGTATGCATTCTCTCCCCCGATTCACTTTTTCCTCATTACCTTCTCATTGGGTCAGCTATTTTGGTGGTTCCGGTTGTCAGTCACTTCTTTCACTTTTTGTCCACCTTTCACTTTCCACTTCGTACATCCCCTTCTTCCCCTTTAATGTTCGTTCTTTCACTCCAGACGGTATGCGAGAAACCTTCGTTCACATTTTCTTATTTACCTTCTCATTAGTTCACGTATTTAGATGGTTACGGCTGCCAATCACCTTTTTCACTGTTTTCCTTCACCTTTCACTTTCCTCCCGTTTCCAAAGTCGTTCGGTTTTCCACCCCAGATGGTATTCCCAAACCGCTTCAATTTGTCTTCATTACCTTCTCTTTGGCTGGTGTATTTGGTGGCTGTCAATCGCCTCTTTCACTTTTACCCCACTTTCCACTTTCATCTCCAAAATCATTAGTTCTTACACCCTAGACCAGTGGTCGCCAACCTGGTCTCCGTTGCCCACCACCTGGGCGTTGCAAGTTTTCAGGTGGGCGGTTTCTCCTTGATAAAATCTACAATCGAGGCCTATAGTGAGTGGAAATTCGTAATTAAGGAAATTCAGATTGACTTTTAAAAGAACGACGAAAAAAAGTTTCTCGTAGAAAAGTGTCACTACAAGATTTACGATTTTGAACAAAAGGTTGAATATATTAACGTAGTATACACAAAATTCTCAAACATATTTTCCATAGTATATTGCACTTACTTTTGCTTAGTAATTCTTCGAATGACAGTATTTCAGAACATTTAATTTGTATTTTATGCCGTATGTGATAAAAATACCATATTACTTATCAATGCTCGGTTGTATTAGGTAAATGTATACCGTTAATAATAATCATTATTCTTATAATTACTTTTTTGTATTCCATAACCGCTAAATTAAATAATTGGTACATCGGTGAGCGGTCGGAAAACTATGCTGATTAAAGGTGGGCGGTAGGTAAAAAAAAAGAGTTGGCGACCACTGCCCTGATAGTATGCACGAGCCGGTAACCACTTTGGCGTCATTTCCTGAATTCAATGTCTATCAATATCGATAGTTTTATTTTAATGCTCGCTTTTAATGCTTTTTATCGTTTGCTTAGTTGCCTCTTTCACTTTCTTAATTAATGTAGTTAAATGCACGGTACGCATCCATTTTGGCAATTTTATGGCAGTTTATTTCCTAGATTTAGTAGATTTCCAGTATCCTGTGTTTGCGAAGGGTTTTTCTGTTGTCACATAATTTGATGGTTTATCGCATGGATTTGACGATTGGATCATATTTTATTTAACGTTTTTGGCTACACATTTATTCCAGGGATCGATATGTGCAAATTTTGAAAAATTAAAGTACTTAATTTCATATATTAACTTTATTTACTCTCCTCTTTAAATATCCAGCTGAATGTTCAGTGTCATTAGGTTTTCATACTGTACCTACTGTGTGGTTGTCTGTCTCGTAGTGTTTCACTCATCCTTTTTTATTCTTATTGGTACCGCCTTCACCTAAGGCGAACGCGCGCTACCAATTTGACAATTCGGGAGTCCTTCGATATCTTTTTGTTTTCTCTTTTATTCGGCTAAATTTTACTATTATTATTATTCAACTAATTCTATACTTTACCTTATGAAATGATGATGGATAATAATTTTTTGAGTTTCGCTGTAATAAAGAAGCTTAATAAAAATATAAGTATAACTTATAAAGGTTTCCTACAACACAGTGACATCCGCCAAAATGTTCAGGAATTTTTTACCATCCTAAGTTTACTCTCTAACATTTTAGTTTGAGGGACAATTGAAAATTCGTGAGGTACGCGTGACAAAATATTTCTCTGCGAGACTGTACCGCGCATTGCGGAACATTGAGTTTCTGGTTTGTTATTTACCGGTCCGAAGCAGTTTTTTCGGGCTCGAAATATTTTAGTGTTTCGAATATTTCTTCTACACCTGTTTATTATGTTAATTAATGCCTTATCGACATCGTGTAAACCCGCTCTTCCTCATTAATAGACCCTTAACGCTCGCAGCAGTTCAACAGCGGTAGTAATGAATGTATCTGAGTTTAGATATTTTAAATATTCTGTACATTGACTCCTTTCAAGAAGTTTTAATTCTTAAATGTTATCTATTTGTTGATAAATCTGCTTTATCACGTACTCTTTCCTGGTCCTTGTTTCCGAAGAAAGCGGATGGGATTTATCTCGTCAAATTGTCATTTTTACAGTAAAATAAAAAAAATATATTGGCAGTTAGATTATTGCTCTCATAAGATGGAATTAGAAGAAAATAGTAAAATCTCCCTTTCCTTGGCAAGTTTCTAGACCAGCCCTTACTACTGATGCGACATTTTTTACTAGCTACTCTGTGTCGATTTAATTCTCTTTTGTGTGAATTTATACGTACGATACTTAGTAACAAAGCAGGTATACACTCATTTCTTAGCCATGCCTATTGCTATGGGCTCCTTTTAGTTTGATCTTCGCGCCGTGGACCTTTGATTGTCGAAATCCATCCCTGTAGCGATGTGAATGCACACACTTAACGAAATTTGGATCAAGTTCTTTTTAGCTCATTTTCTCTTAGAGTAGACCCTTCAGGTCGACCCAGCACGAGCTTCGCGTCTGCTACTAATACCTCTTGAGAACAGACTTACTGACGAAGTAGCTCCAGTTGGAAAGTTACCTTATGATAGCAAATTTCTGTTATGCTGCGCTCACGTATAATTTACAAAACCCTCTTGGGTCATCGAGTCACCGTAAGTAGATGCGTTAAGTTGATTCTCCGTCCTCAACTGGGGCGGAACGAAATGCAGGAAAGCCCTCTCCAAACGTTCCTCTTAACCTCAATTACGAATTGCGTTCGTAAATCAAGTCATCCGCGTAGAATCTCGCACCCCACCTGGCTCACTGCATTGTGGGGAAAAAGCACGCGTTGCATACTTCATGAACGGCGGCGAGGAAACGAATGGCTCTGCGCTTATCTTCTCCGCCCCCGCTATCGGTCCATTGTCGCTCGTTTCTTATCGGCTGCGTTGCCAGGTGCGGGACCTCACTTGCCTTCCGTTCGCCCCGCTTCCTCTTCCCTTCTCATTTTGCACTATTTATTACCATCCATTCGTATTTACATCTCTCTTGTAATTCTTATAATCCACTATGTTAACATTTTACTTTTTCTTTTTCCCTCTGTAGTTCTTACAAACCTTTCTCTTTGTGGTTATATCCCCCTGCGTATGAAATTATTTGTTCTGCAGTCACTAAAAAATCAACGTTTCTTTTGCTTCATGAAAGCCATTCTTTTCTTATTCCTTACATATTTGTCTGGTCCTGTTACCATATCTTGTGAATGAAACATGTTTCTTTTGTCTTTCGATACAAGAAAAGTTTATCTTTCACCTTTTCCTCAGGCTTGTTCATGGCAGTGATGATATGAAAGCTACTGAGGTATGATGCTGAATAATGGCATTGATTTAGGGTCTCTCCTAATGTAAATGTAAATCTACGAAACATGTTACTCATTGAGTCATTACTCTTCACTTACGTGTGCTTGTTTCGCTTACAGCCTTCCGGCTCTGTGAGACAAATAAGAACAAACTACCTCACTCCTCATCTTACCTAGTAAGCTTCATTTCCCTCGCATAGCTCTTCGTAGCTAATGGTAGAGGGGTCCAAACCGGTCTTCGGGCTGAATGCATTACGGATATATTTTCTTACTGAAGGCAAATACTTGGTTGCGGTTGTTTCTTTCGATGTCCAACCATTAACATCCAACTGACTAAGTACTGCAACCTTAGTAGTTAACGTACTCGGTTACCGTCTGCTATTTCAAAACTTTATAACCCCTTTTGCCATGAGGAAAATGAGTCAAATCATTTTAGGATCCTATAAATCAGCTAGTTCAGTTTTATATAGCTATAAATATCAGTATAGAGGCGTAATTGGACCAATGGACTCGGCTTAATTGAAGACAATGCGTGATATAAAAGAGTATCTACAAAATTCTCGTTGCTCTTTCTTTCCAGACCATAATTACTATGCCTTAAGCTTTACAGATAGTTGCGTTCTTTTCTTCCTTTTCAGGGACAATAATTAATGTTCACTGGCTCCCAAGAAATGTGTCCATTTCAGGAAAATATAAAATTATTTCATCACGGTACCCAAGTTATAACTTTTTGCTATATAAAATCGTAAATCGATAAGCCTTTGCCTAATTATAAATGACTTAAAATATCGTCATTTGTCTTTGCAAATAATGGTTATAATCCGTGCGCTGTCCTTTCCTGAAAACATTCGAGACGTGGAATTCGAAGTACTGGTTTGATTTCTCCATTATGCGTACCTTTTCTGTTGGAATAAGGATAGCTTTCAATCCGGATGTGGCCTCCTATTGCAAGAAATGTGACCTTTACTGCAATATTTTATGAGAATCATTCTTAACGTCCATATTTAATTTTTAAATACGTCCGTAGCGCATTAACAAATATATTTCGTGCTTCTATCGTCTCTACTCCACAGCTGAAGTTGATTTACCGTCTTCGGTTCGCTCATGTCCGAGACTGACACCGAAGTAGCGGCTGAATGTTACTATTTTGATCTCAGTCGCGGAATAGTTTAGAATTTCTTTCCTCTTCCACTCTCCCAATTTATTCATCTTTCAGCAGCTCTCACCCTCGTCCCTTCCCTTTATCTTCGTTCCTTTTCCCTTAATTTTCTCCTGTCTATCCATCCCAGCTCTCCCTAATTCTACTCCATCAGCGGTGGGGCTTCTCGACCTTCTCGCTTCTACGTCTCTCTCCCACTCTTCTTGCTCTACCTCTTATTTCTCCAGCCCAACCCTCGATCCACCCTCGCCTATTCTCCCTGCCTCCAAATCCTACCCAATTCCCTCCTCAGCGTTATGTTTTTATCTCCCCCTCGCTACTTCCCTGGAATACCCGTGCACTCGCTCACTGGTTGCTCCTCCTTCCCATTTCAATCGGTACAAGTTATTCTATCTCCTCCCTCAAGGAAAGCCTTTATCAACAGAGTTGCGAAATGTATATTCTGACCGACCCGTACGTTCTTCTATTTTACTTCCTTCACCGACTTCAATTGATGAAGGTAGATACGATTGCCGTATGTTATTTTTTCTAAAACAGCGCTTCCCTATCAGTGTGCGTGAGTAGGTACATTTTGTTCATCGTAATATCCGCATAATATGCGAGTGACATTTTCTTCAAAATTTGCATAATGTTTGCACTTTATTTTAAGAAATATTTGTTCGCTTTATCAAAGTTAGTAATGAAAGCTTACAATGTTTCCTTCCGCACATTATTTCTTCTTTTTCAGTTTCACTTAAGCAAGGACATAGCCAACATTTGTCTCTTGGGGCGGCGTTCTGAGCGAAAGAGAACACGCAAAATTGTCTACATTCCTGGAGTAAGCAAACTTCTGCCCCAAGTGTAATAAAGATGGAATCAGATTTACATTTACGAATATTCCCTGTGAGTCACCAGTGACGTGTTTAACTGTAAATATTTAAAGAATTATAATTTAACTACCATGATCTCGAGTTTTTTTAAACCCATTTTTGCTCTAGGGGGTTGTAACACCAAAACCTCCTCCTGGCTACGCCACTGACTAACGGTTGAAACTTATATATGTACATGATAGTGTGACGCGAAGCTTTAGTTACCTCGTAAATGCGCCGTGGAATATAATGCGTTGGAAATTACTGTTCTAAAGGATAGTTCGGAGATGGAAAACGTGCTGGATTTTGATGCGTTCAATACGACCTTCTCGTCACTTTCTGGAAATAACGCATGTAACAAAAAACATGATATGTTTCCGTGTCTTATATTTCTTCAAGTGAAAATAAAATGGATGATTCCTAGTTTTTCTTAAAGATTAAGCTCATCATCTCTCGTCCAATTTCAACGTTCGACTTATTTAAAATTACAGCTGTATCTCAACTTTGATCAGTTCAGCGGTTCTCGTGGCTGCGTAATCATATGGATTATCATTATTCATCATTATTGACAAATAGAGCTGTAAATAACGGTTGATAATCTATAATTGATCCTATTCGTTTTGTTAGACACAGGTTAATGTTTCAATATAGTTTCTGCGACTAATGAAAAGAGTAACAATCGGAACTTGCAAGAAATTCTTTCAAGTGTCTGCAAATGGTGAACCAATTTTTTTCTGCGCTTCTACAATACTTGAGTGCCATTAGCGTGTGAACTCACAAGAAAAACATATCATGATGGTTTAGAGAAGGAACTGGTTCCTTCCTCATTCATCGTTACTGGTCAATCAGGAACCCCGTGTGATAATTTAATTTTCAAATACTTGAACCTTTAGAAAAGTATGTAGTTAAGTTTGTCTCCATTTTCGTTTTGATCGAGTAGTTTCTGCATAACGGATTGCTATGACGGTGGTAGTGATCTATGCGTCACTATCTTTATTGCCATTTCTCCATGTATTCTTAGATTCTTTTTCTTATCTCGCATTGTTTCCAGCTGATCCCCTTATCACCAGCTACTTCCTTTGTCCTTCCTTTCCTTATCGCTTTTCTATCTTAGTTCCTTTCATTTTCTCAATTACTCCGAATGTTCTTTGCCTCATTCATTTATTGTGCGAACGTGATGTTCCCTAGAAAATGGATTAGTTGCAATTTAGACCCTCGTATCGCGTTGCTATTTGAGTTGAAAAGAGTGAAGCGAATTACTTAAGGGACATAACCAACGTTATTAATGTGATCGTAAACTTAACTTATGGGTTCTTCAGTGTTTACAGTTTTCTTTACCTTTTTGAAAAAGGAAAATCTTTTACTGCTTTTTTTAAAATTTTAGTTTCATATTAAGGTAAAACTTTGATATGGCATGTCTATGGATTCTTGTCATGGAGGTATAATAGATCATTGTTTACAGTACTGAATTGTTAGCAAACTGCAGATTACATTCACATACTTTAAAATGTATGTAATTATTATTGTAAGCTAGTTTGTAAGAATAATCATCCTAATACTTAAGCATGATCATCGTTTTCATGTTTTGTGTAAAAGTTTGCGAATATTTAACTTTTAACTCATCTAAGTTCTGTTCTTCATTAATTTTTTAAACTTAGGATAAAAAACACAAAAGTCTAACTTTTCAGTTTTCTGGTTACGTAAATTTAAAATTCTAAAAAATTATGCGTGTATAGTGATGACTTGCTTATTTATACATATTACTTCATCTAAACTGCTTTATAATACTTCACTCTTTTACCCAATACTGCATGGGTAATACTTCTCTGTTGCTAATATAACATACTACATTAACATGTCCGGTAATACAATTTCTACTCCTAGCGCGATTAAATGTGTTCTTATGGTAGTTTTCGATGTAACAGAAGCTGAGCATTTATAATTGGTGGCAAGTCCTCGCTACCGAATGTAATTTCCCCCTCAACGTTTGCTCAAATTACTACTTGTAGATTTAGAGACATGATGTTTGTACAGGATTCCACCATAAGATCCCACCTCGCTTCTCACTTTATGATTCGCGGATCTTAATTACCTTTGCGTGTGCACAAGCAATTAGTGTAGATCTGCACAGTCGTACTTCCCCTGAAAATTTCCTCTCGGCTCTTTTATTTAACTCCTCCACTCCAGTTTTAATCAGATTCGTATCACACGTTCTCACTGCAAGTCAGTCGCTTCAAGTGAGTCCTTTGCGATAGATGTAAGGGGAGTTGCTCGCTGATGTCATTTTTTCTCCAGTGTTGCATGTAACTGCTACTGGTGAATCATTCGGCCGTGGTTTGTGAACTCGTTTATGCTCGGATATCCAAGAAGCTTCCTGGTTCGCTTACACCATATTCAAAGTTGCACTGTACTTCATGATGAATCGTTAACTTAACTTTTTCTATCCAAGCGTTGATTGAATGTTGGAAAATTCTTCGCCAATAACTAACATACCGTGGATAAAGGACCAACTTTACCCGTATTTTTCCCCTAAACGCTAGATTATATCTAGGCCATGAAACGTTATATCAATATGAAGTAAATGTATGACAGCTTCGAATTATAATTAATAAATATAACTCTGATAATCTCAGTTTTAGAAAATTTAACGTTTCAGGTAAATTGAAGATAGATATTAAAATTGTACTTGGATAAAACAAAAACTATACAGCATTGTTTACATATATTTAGATCAGGCTTATAAAAAGTTCGATGAATGAATGAAAATTTTTCCTCGAGGCCATTGTGGTTGAAGCTACTTATGTAAATCTTACGTATCATTTCTTTGTCATTGAAGGTTCAAAACACGTTTTGGTGATATGCTACGATAAATAATTTAAAATCGAGGCCCCGCCTTTATATATATCCTGTGAATTGACCTTAATAAGTTAATTCGTATTACGGCCAATCCAATCCTGCGTAAAACAGTTAACTCTCTAGGCTTCCAAATATTTATAATGCGAATTTGTATTTAATTTCCTAAGTTATCCTAGGTTTAAATTAAGATCGAGCTGAAAGTACAGCTGCGCATTAGTGTCATTATAATATCCTCCTCTACTTTGTGTCACGTAATCCTGCGCTTCAAACTATTTTCTCTGAATCATTCATTAGGAATATGGGTTAATAAGGGAGTAATTATGAGGGAGTAGGTTATTAACTTAACTATAACACGCTGATTAAAACTCCAGGCAATTACTGATTTTGAATGTCATTTTTTATTTTTAAAATCTTTATGATCGAATGCTTCTTATTGTGAATTTAGGCGATATGATAACTTAATAATTCAATGGTTGCAACTGCTATTGTAGAAGAATTTTATTATCATTTCTCCAAAGTTTCAGCATCACGATTTGCCTATTAAATTGCTTTTTATTTCGTATTTGTCAGCTTTCGCTGGATTAATTCAACGAAAAAGTCCATTCGTGCTTTATCTGCCGTTCTATTTGAATGAAAAATTATTTTTTCCTTAGGAATATGTTTAAATACATCGCCCCTAGTGGTCATCGGATTCTGAACCATCCGTTATTTTATGTGGCAGGTAAAGGCCTGCATTCGCGGAATAAATTTTGCTCCCCCTCACAAAGTATGAGAATGTTATGAAACAGTAACGTAAACTGTTCTGGAAACTTTAAGCCTCGTTCATTTTGATACAGGAGAAATTGAGACTGTTGGGAAGAATCTTCGTGTTCTCCTTACTCTTGTATAAAACTTTTGGTAACAAGTTACGTAAACTTATTTTATCGGGATTCTTATAAGTAACGTACTACCTTGACATAAATGTAAGGCAAAACTCTGCCAATTAAGTGTCAATCAGCCTCTTTCGCGTAGCGCGACCTTAATCCCCATCCGCACACCTCTTCGTTTTTCCTCCCCCAACATTCTCTTCGCGCCATCATCCCATTCTTCCCCCATTCCTACTTTGCATCTCTCCTTGTCCTTAACTGGCCTTTTTTCTTTCTCTTTCTTTCTTCCCCTCTGCTCATATACTATAGATTTTTCCTTATAATTACCAATCGATGATTCTTTCTAGTTGTATATATTTAAACAATTCTGATAGCGTAGTTTTCATTTTCAAGTTATTTGTATATCTCTGATATTTTTTATTTGAACTATTGATTAATTGTCAATCTTATTGCCTACGAAAAGTGTCATGTCAATTATTCTTGTATAGCATAGTTTTTACATTTATATTTTTAGTTTTATCTTTTATTAATATTTACTAATTACATCTATTTTGCATTGACGATGAAAGAGAAAACTATAGTTTCAATTTTGTCCAACATAATATTTCTATATTTATTTTTCTTTTGATAGAGATTGCGATATGAGTGCTGCATTTATTTATGGCACAGTAGGCTACCGAAAGGTGGAAAATTAGTGATAGACATTTCAATAACGATGATGAAATTGTTCTAATTGCCTAATTTCCGTTCCTTATCTACGAAATGTTTAAATCTTGAATACTTCGAAATGATCACGTTTTCATGTGAGAGTATTTATCAGTAGTGCAGTTCTAGTTAAGGATTTGATATTATTTTTTTACACTGTATTAAGATTAATTTTCTTATCTGAATTTTATGTAAATGTGACTTGTCGAAGCAATTTTTACCAAGTACATTAAAGGCAGCCTTTCTAAGGTTGTTATCCATCTCATTTCATTAACACGTCCGTCGCTGCTTATCTCTGAATCCGTGTAAGAGAATCAAATTGGGGTAACGGATTTATTTCAAAGTAATTTTTACAGTTTAGATAATCGACCGAATCTAATTTACTTACAGTGTTTTTTATTTGGTCTCTTTTACTTTGGACTGATTATCTAACTGACAGCATAACCACAGAAATAACAGGCAACAGAATCTTTCATAGTAAACAGTGAATGCATAGTGATATTGAAAATGTATTTTTGGTCATTGGAAGTGATTAAATCTGTCAGTGACCTTTTACTCTGATATTTTCTTTTTCATAATCATATTTCAATATTATTAACCGCAAAAGATGTTCTGGTATTTTTGTAATAGTTTCATTTAGTATTTTAAATCATATTCGTGTATTATTCATATCGGTTAAAAATATTTTTAATTTATAATTTTCGATCTCCGATATTTTTTTAAATCCTTGCAAAATAATATTAATGATTTAAATATCACCATCGAATCATATCAACAATAATGAAGTAAGTAAATTTACAAGTATCCTAAGTAAAAAAACCTTTAATTCACTTACCTTGATAAGTAATATTGGAAATTTAGACTTCATTTTTTGAGTGGTGTACATTTCCAATTTACGAGTTTCTTTTTTTCTCTTTTCAGGTGGGTATTGCTTGTTTATAACTTCTTTTCTTGTCCTGACGTACGTACGAATTTTACTTCAAACTTTATTATTCAAATCAATTCCCTAACCCAATAATATATAAATACTTATAATAATAGTTCTAAAATAGTATTTATACGAATTCATAACTTTGTTACCAAATAAAATTGTCTACTTCATGTGGGGGAACACATTGTTACGATCACAAATTTTGGAGAAATAAAGTGAATGGCATTGGATTCTTTGTTTGGTCTCCATCTCAGGACAAAGTTACATAGGAAAAATTCGGTTGACCAAGCGTTACTTTCTTGCTTAAAATAAGAAAAATTTCCAAAAAGTGTGTGCGATGTGTAATCGGATTCTTATTCCCGAAGGATAGTAAAGAAAAAGTGCATTTAATGCACGCTTCTTTCATTACAAATGAAAGAAGCGTGCTAAGTAAACTCCTCAGCTTTGACGATGTCCATCGTGAAATGCGGAGGAATCATTCTCGCCAAATTTTCTTCTGTGGAATCTTCTGTTATCTTCGTTGCCCTTATTTCGAGCGCTCTCTCGGACTTTGTCCGCAGTTAATTATAGTAAATTGCTGCGTACATCGATAGATAATTCTTCATTCCGTCTCCTCGTGATCTTGGAGGTCTTCCATCGTTTGCGTGTCGCTCGAGACTTCTGTTTCCGCAGGATTTAGTAACTGGAGCGTTGGCGAGTGCAGAACGTGTAAAATGCTCAACTGACGAGTATAGTGGTATGAAAATGATTCAAAGTGGTAGCAATTAGTGAGAAATATATTAGAGGAGTGAGGGTATTCTCGATGTTATGCTCATGTGAGAGATGTACCTATCATAATTATTATTTATAATGCAATATTCAGGGCCGTAGCCGGGATTTGTCTGTGGAGGTTTCTCAGTCATGGAGTAAACGCAAAATTGCCTATATTCTTGGAGAAGGCCCTAAATGTAGTGAAGGTGAAATCAGATTTATATTTACATATATTCCCTGTGAGGCGTGTGTAACAGTAAATATTTAAACAACTACAATTTATCTCCAACTAAAACCAATATTTACTCCGGTGGGGGGTTAACTCCCCCCTGGCTACACCAATGTATTATGAATTATTGTGTGCCGTTAGATCTCATATCTTCATATTTCTCCAGCTGTTTATTTAATGGCATGATATTGTGGTAGAATTTCAATTTATTTATTCAGATTCATACATTGTTTTGGCAATAATGAATAATTGGCATATACCAGTATATATTTACTTTCATTAGGCATGCATTGTTATAATAAGTATGTCTAAAGTCATCTCCATCCTAAATTCATTGGGTTTTGTAGGCATTTTTTTTTCTTCACGATCCGAAATAATACGTCTAGGTGAAGGACAGATTTTAAACTTAGAGCCTTGCCTCTATGCAAATAAGAAGAACTAACATCATTGGAAAAAGATAAGATTACTAGGATTGCATTAATAAAATGTATTCTTAAATTCTGCTCGCAAAATTTTCTTGGGAAAGTAATTTTTAAGATGTTGAATCTCGGAGGCCTAAAATATGTTTTCTTTAGAAAATAGGAAAGAAATGATTTTATTTGATCAAAGTAAAGCGCTTGGTTTCACTATGGTTTTTGTTATAAGAAAATTCAGTTTGTTAATGATTGAAGTCGATAAACTAAAAGTGTTCCAATGGAAAATGGTCTACTGAATTATGGCTTTAATGGGTTTTGGATTAGAAAATGAATTCGGAAGTACAAAAATGCACTCAATGGTCGAAGCGTCTCAACGGCAAGATGTACGAGCAAAAAAAGCACAAAAAGTAGTGAATGAACGAAGACCTTTATTGGATGACGTCTAATTGGAGTTGTTTCATTTGTCATATGCGTGGAAAATTAGTGCAATTGTACAAATGGACGGCTTTGTGTTCTTACGAGTACTATCCGTTGAGATCTATCAAATGGTTGATAGAAAGTAAACGCGCTGAATTGAAAAAAAAAATAATTTCCTGCCAAAATACGGAAGTGCCGAGAATAATTTCTGATAATTTCACCTTTTTTTCAACGATTAAAGAGGATCCCTTCAGTTTATTTTACTTAAATTTATTGAAATTATTATTAGTTCTCGGTGTTATAAACAAGGGTGAAATTTTCTTTGGTCAAAACTTTAGACCAAGCTATGCATCAGAGGCTTTGCTCAAACTGATTCGGTACATTAGAGAGCGGCAATTTAGTATTCATTTGATTACACTTTGCTTTAGCCTTTTGATGAATGGGAAAACACTGAAATCATCTCTTTTGCCTAATCTGCGCATTATATTCTGAATATTGTTTTGAGATCGATATTAATGTTTCCACTGTGATTCATTGATAGAAATAGAGATTTACAGCTGGTAAAATGATCGATATTTATTTTGGTGTTATCGCCTTGTATTTCCCATTTTTAACGATCATACTGAGCTTCCTGGTCAGTTTGATTTAATACGATGGTGCATTCAGATGTAAGTATTGCAGTAAATTAAAATATGTTAGTGTAGAAGCATCTCTATGTTTATTCGCTATCGACGGAAACCTCAAAAATCGATAGGTGGATTTCGATAAATCTGTTGGCCAGGCCCGATGTTTCCGACCAAGAACTCGTTCTCGCAAAGGCCGGATCATTTCAACATCAAGTATAATTCTCTATGAAATGGGAATACGTTAAGGCAAATTCTGAAGGTAATATCTTCTGGTGCGGAAGTTTCCTCCGCGTTCCGTCCTAGAGAATACCTCGTGATTCCACCTTCGATGGCAGCATTTATATAGGAGGTAGAGAGGTGGTCCATGATGAACCAATTCACACTCGGGCACATTCTCAAGCGGGCAACGTGCCCCTTCGGAAAAAAGAATAAAAAAGGAGAAACGGGACGCAGAAGGACGAGCGGCCGTGAGGAGCATTGGCGTCCGGAAGGCAGTACGTATATGGGGTCATCGGGAAACACTTTGGATACGCCATCGATTGGTGCCTTAGGGTAGGAGTAGCGTAGAATCTCCTCTCCCCGTCTCACTCCCTCCCCACCTCCCCTCATTTCCTTTCGGTGACACAAGGAAGCACAAATGCAATTTGGGGAATCCCAACGATTTCGGTCACGTGACGAAGGTGGTAATCACGTTAAGGATGGAGGGCGGCTCTCTCCACCTCTTCCTCCGTGCAATCTCTCTCTTTTTCCTGACCCATCCCACACACGCCGACTCCACGTATGTTTCTCTCCTCCAGTGTTCGGCCATGGAGTGGGAGCACGCGTCTTTGGGATAGCCTCGCTTTTTTGCGCCTCTCCGTGTGCTTTTTCATGTCGAATCTGGTCGCCACCTTGGTACTCCTTGTCCTTAACCTCTCCGGGAGTACTGAAGGCGCGTACGGAATGCTCGAGGATTTAGCGACGAAAAATAAAATGCACTTTCTGCTGGAAAACTTTTGTTCGTGGATCATGACTGTCCTTGGCTTTCTATTAAATACTTTTAAGTTTATTTTTCATTGAAGATCACGGGTTTGGGGAGAGCATCTGGCTGGATTCTAAGTAATCCTCTGTAGTTATTGTCTTCGAAAGGAAACAATGGCGTCAGAACTACTAAAAAACTTGGTTTTATTAAGCGTATTGTACCTAGGTGTGATGAATAGGTTAGAGAGTGATGTTACTTCACCTTGGTGAGGTCTCGTCTGGAATATGCGGCGAGTATTTGGGATCCAACGGCTAAAACGTGTACCTGCATACCCGAGAAAAAGCAGCGCAAGGCAATACGATTTGTTAAGAAATACTACGATATAAAATCAAGCGTTACGCAAATGGTCTCAGACGCAGGTTGGAAACCCTTGAAAGAAAGGAGGTTAGAAGCTAGGCTGCAATTGCTTGATAAATGTATAGAAAGTACATTAGCGGAAGACGTAATTGTTATTATGCGACCCTCTTCTGCTACTTCGGCCGATCCGACAGTGAGCGTAATGTAAGAGAAATAGAAGCGAGGACAAGTCGTTTTAGACTCATTCTTTCCGTGAACTTACGCGTCAACAATAGACTAAAGAAGTAACTCGAACACTTCGAGTTTACACCCCCTTCCACATTCCGAAATGCGGATTACAGGGTATTTATGTAGATGTAGGTTGCTTAGGTTTTATTCATTCTCATCAGGTGTTGGGTGGTGGTATTTTTGATTGTTGTTTTAAGGTCGTAATCCCAGATTGTGTAAAATAAGGTATTTTGGATGTTTTAGTTGAATTTTAGTACTGTATTTAGTTTTTTTTAGTCGAATCTTTTGGTTATTTTGTTCAATGTTGTAGGGAGAGTCTTTATGTTATGAAACTTGTATACCTCTGAAGTATTAGTGTGGTATGGACCGCTCAAATTCCCTTTGATTGTTTTGCTTACGAACCTATACAGCATGTGTAGGTAGGGTCTGTACACATAATGCCAGTTGGGTGATACATAGGTGAGCATCGGTCGGATTATAGATAGCTATGTTAGGAGTTTAGTGTTTACTAAACCTTCATTGTATCCATACAGCGGTAATTATAAAAAAAAAATGTTAAGAATTTCAGCCCAATTCAGTGGCGGGAAGACAACTTAACCAACGTCTTAAGTTAAAACCTTGGAAAATATTATTGCAGGAAACAACATTTTCGGTTGCTTGATTCTAGCGATATGGTTATAACCTTCAAATCTGAGATAGAAATAAAAAAGGGAGAATATAATTTTTGAAATTCCCGAATTTTATTTTCTGTGGATGAATTTTTATCTTTCCATACTTTGCCTTGTGATTAAGTCCCTAATTGACCCATTGATGTCTCATTGTGAATGTATTCGTGGAAGAAGTTTATTTCATCTCAGCGTTTTAATTAGTTGAGGGATTGGCTCTTAAAATGTTGTGTACATATCTGCGATGTCTCATGGTTTATTATTGATGGTGTTCCATTGAAAAAGATAAATGGGTATGCCTTAAGGGGAGATAAGTCTACTGAAGAAAGCACTGAAATGGTGGAAGGGACAATTACAGAGGAAGACTTAGCTTTAATTGATGAGAGGGAGGTGACGGCGAGCGTTAAAACAATGCATTTTAAGAGAATTGAGCGATTGTTAATTATTGATTATCATATGGATCTCTGAGATTTCCGCTGTTAATAGGATGATCTTTTTTCAGTATTGGTGGCTTGAAAATTAAATTTTGGGGGGAAAAAAGGTGATTAATAAATAAAAATACTAAAGCCTAATACTCAAGCCTATAGCTCTAAGAACACGGGTTATTTTTACATTTATAGATTGAGTTCTCTTTTTTCACAAATATACCATTCATCTTTAAACAAGGGATATTTAGCAATGAAGACTTCTCAAAATATTTTCGTTAAAGGAATAGTGGTGGTTTTCTTTCGAATGTTTTTCTTAAGATTCGGCGGAATCTTTAAGAAGTCTTTCATGTGAAGCTAAAAATGACTTAAAGCTGACGGTTGTGGACGAATTTCCTTCACAAATTGTGAATAGCTGCTGACGAGTTAAAAATTGATAGAAATAAAGATGATAGATTACTTTCCGTTATCTTAATTATAATTTATATATTTTTCATCGAAGAATCGGACGATTTAAAAAATACTTTTGTTCATCCCGAATGTATACATTCATCCTCGATGGCAGGTAAGAGTTATCCTCTAGCCTTCTTCGAGAATTTTAATTCCCTTAAACATTTACTGCTTGCGAGGGATTATTTAATGAACTCTGTGATGAGGTATTGGTTTGGAGTAAATAGGAGTCTTCATTTTCTTTGGGACAAACGGCGACTTAGAACAAGATAATACTCCAGGTGAGTGTTTCCCTACCGGTGGTGCGCGAACCACAGGTGAGACAAGACTATTACGCGCGCGTACAGCAGAATGGCATTATTCGTTTAGCTTTTCATTTGTCTGATATTTTACTACTGTTCAAACGAATTCTCCGTTAGTTTTTGTGCAGTTCATCAGTAAACTAAGTATTCTTAAAACATCGTAATTTAGGTAAAATCTTTGCACCTTGGCGAGACGGCTTTCTTGAGGGAATGATAAGTGGGACTTAACGCCATAAAGTTTGGGGAACGCTGCTCTAGATGATCGTTCATAAAGTAATAATCTTTGTAATAGTACCTTCCGTAAAGAAGCAAGTATTTACTAAATATTCTAGTATTATGAGCGTTTTATATTCTTCACCTTGTAACAGAGCATATTGTGCAGTTTCAAGGTTTTCTTTCAACGTGTTTCGTGTACTAGTTTTGTGGAGAAAATCAAGGATCTGGGAAACTCAAGTTTTTTAAACTATTGTATAGTTTATCGACGATATTCCGAAAACATGTTCTTGATTACAACAAGAATGTCATCAGAATGTAAGAAGATATTTCTTCCTTTATTCGCGAGAAAAACAGAACGATTACTGAAAAAGCAAGCTAATTTGAGGACACTTTTTCGTGCGTGTGAACTTTCAAAGTACGAACCCAGAGAAAGGCGAACACTAAAAGATGGATGATTGAATTTGCCATTCTTCACTCCCAAGAAAATTATCCGATAACTGTCCACGGATCCAGGCCATTTAGCTATTTCGCCCAGCTATGATTGTAGGCACACCAATATAATAAGAATCGAAGTCGTCGTAACTGGCCTCTTGTAGCTTCTTCGCCTCGTTACCTTGCCATCTTCTTCCGTCTCAAACGCACTCTTTCAGTATGCATGTCCTCTTTGTAAGCGCTGCGCACCTCTTCCATCTCTAATGATTTATCTCTGTCATTTTCATATTCCAACATTCATAGTCCGATCATGCGTCCTCGTGTCGGTACTCATACGAAGTGTCGTACAATCACAGCGACCTCTCTATTTTCATACGAGGCATCAGACGCAATATCGTCATCCCTCCAGTCGGTTAGATCGACAGGAATGTTGATAGGAAGTGTGGACGGAGATAGAAATTTATCGAATCGCAACTTGTCGGGATATGTTGCGCATTTAGGCTGGGAAAGTCGCATTTTCAGGTGGTAATATATGGGTGATTTGGCCGAATTTGTGGAGGAATTATTTCTGACCGAGAAAACTCATTGTTTAACGTGGATGAATTCCCAGTTCTTATGCATGCATTTCTTTTGGTCCCATCTGCGGCAGACTATTTCTCTTTTGTTTCTTCGACAAATTTCTTTGAAATTATTAAGCATATTAGGCATCACATTCTTAAACAGTTGAGAAGAACATCTGTTGTTAACTATGACAGTAGTGAGAATAGAGACAGTGTTGTGATTATGGAACTGTTTTAGATACCGTCCAATATTGTTGTACTTGAGTTGAACGAAATAATGAATTACTGAATGGAATATTTTCATTTGTCTTTTGGTACAGGATAGAGAAAATATATCTTTCGTTTACTCTTGTCTCAGTCTTGTTCATGGCTGTAATAATATGAAAGATACTTAAACGTGAGTGATGCTGAATAACGGCTGAATCTCATTTTTTAATGCTACGGAAAGTGTTACTCTTAGAGCCGTTGTGCTTCACTTACGTGGAATTGTACCTCTTTTAGCATTCTGGCTCAGTGAGGAAAGCAATGGCAAACTACCCCACTCCTCATTTTGCCTCAGCCCCCTCTCCAAAGCTTTTCGTAGCTGATGGTGGAGGGCATTCAAACCAGCCCTCGGGCTGAAGACTGCACAGACGGACTGATTGTTGCAACGCATGAAGCATAACATGGCAATAATCGACGCTAATTAATTAAATCTGATTCGAACTAGGGTCGACGACAAAGATATGAATTTCACTCAATCAGATCCTTAAAAAGTATAATTGGCGCCTACATTGTAAAATTGTAAGCCATAAAGAGATTAATGGAATAATGGTGGTGGTTCATATATAATTTAATTCTTGGCACGCTGTGTATGTTCCGTAAACGGATAGGTTTGCAAACTTAGCCCTTTGAAACGTAATTTAATATTTTTGATCTTAACCATTCCATTTTCATGTATGTAGTAAGTCTTTGACAAGAAGATCTTAATATTAAGCCAAAATTTTATTTCCGTTTAGATTGCACTTGATAGATGATTTCCTTAGCATCAATCACACTACTAATTGATTTTCTTAGTAATTGGCAATGCTAATGAGAAAGGAGGAAAATGGCAGTAATAACCCATTGATAATAAGAAGACTACTGCTTGGAGATACCTATCTTCCAAGAAATTCCATGGTACCTGTTTGCTCCGCAAAGAGTTGGAAACTCATCTTCTGTACTTATGAAGACGTCACTGGTGCCTTCCAAAGAGACGTGAGAATCTCCTTAGCACGCCTCGTATGTCCTCTTATTATCGGTTAGCTGTTTTTTTACCATCCAAATTTTCATTCATTATTGTAATTGTTACTGAATCAATGATTTTTTAACCAATCGGATACTTGTATCGCAAGATCCCCCAAAGTAGTATTAACTTTTGATTTGTGAAAAAAGTTTTAATTTCTTGGTATCTAATATTTTTCTAGCTTCAGTATTCGATCGATTAAATAACGTAGGAAGCTGTTACACAGTATTTACCACCCATATTCAAATCGAAAATAATTTCTTTTAGAATTAGCTTCTATCAGGCGATTTACTAGTAGTGTTTCATTTCATCCAGTGCATTCCTAGAACTAATTAGCTATCTAGAAGTCAATTTACAATTGATTCACGAGTAATCATGGATTTAAATCACAGTATAAATCATGAATACTGTAGCACTGCTAATGATTAGCGCATGATGAACGTGTATTAAATATGCTTTTTCCTTTTAATTTTTTTCATAAAGATATGGACTGTTCTAAAACAATGGCACGGTAGGTTCATATAGGAGGCGTATTCTCCTTTTACCTCTTTTAACCGCCGTTGGATTGAATGGCATTCTTTGGCAGAGACGCGCCTTAGAATCGCGGAGACGAAATAAACCTTCGCGGCGAGCTATGAAACCGCCACCGTTTAAGTTAATTCTCTTCCGGGAATGACGAACTCAGGAAAAATCTACTCTCCCGCATTGTATCACCGCTACCAACGAAAATCGCGTGTCAATAACAACCAGCGCGTACCAGAGCATACGCAAACTCGGTGACGAACGGAATTAACGCGGGTGGAACTATTTTCGGTCACGCGATCGTCCCCACCCCGGATAAAGAGAAGGAAGCACTTCCCTCCCTCGGACAATGAGTCGAATCGTCGCTTTGACGCGGGAACCGAGATGTCCATCGCCTTCTTAGGCCCCCTCCCTCCTTCCCAGCGTCAATATACCCCTCCCTCCGGCGAAAGAAGGGGGTAGGAGGGTGGCAGTCAGTGATTCTCTTCAAGAGGGAATTCCATCGTCAAGTGCGGACTCAACAGGTTGCCGAGTTTCTGCGCTTCCCTTCCTCGGAAGTGAGCAAGATGGAGGGAGTGCGCCTCTCCACAGATTCAACTTGCCCATGTAGTCATTGCGCAACTGCTGGGGGTAGGAGGGGTGGACTCGAAAAGCACGTGTGGGAGGGGGCGTCGCTTGCCGCCCCTTGCGGGGACCCCCGTCTACGCTGTAATTAATTCGATCGGCGGGGGTGAGGGGTCAAGGGGAGAGTTCCCCCCTCCCCGAATCCGCCCCTGCGTTTTCTCGCTCGTTGCGTCTTCTCCGTCTTTCCGATCGCTGCTCCTTTTCTTTCGCTCCGTTGGCCGCTTCTTTTGCCCTTTGCGAGTGTTCGGCAGATTTTGCTCGCGGCTTTGATGCTCTGTCTTTTGCGATGCTAAGGTTTTGTGTCTCTACTGTTCAGTTTTATTTCGATGTTTTGCCTTTTTCGCCTTATTCCTCTTCTCTCTTTTTCTTCCATGAAGATCTATGCTTATATCTGAGATCAGTCTTTCTGCCTGTGATATACGTACAAACAAATATAGATATACTTGCCAATGTATGTTTAATCGTACAAATACTGATGCCATTCATAGGTAAACTTGCTTCTTACGTAAGCCAGGGATAGCGAACAAGACAAGAGTGCCATACTTGATAAATCTAAAAGACTTGCGTACCAATGTGGTGTCAAACCAAACTGTGAGATGTTATCTTTTTTATTACCTCAGCGATGGGCTTAAGGTGTAGTAAATGGCTTAATTCTCATTACTAATGAACAGAACCCAGATTTATTTACCCTGGGCCTTTTTTTATGGAAAGAAAAGTAACAAGGAAAAAACCGTTAGAGCTACGCGTGCTAACATTATTCTTTCTCGTGCCGCTTTGGACACGCGTGCCGCAGGTTCGCCACCCTTGGGCTGATCGCTGACGTTGCCCATACATCCCGGGATTTTCCAAGTTTGGTCAATATTTTATTATCTCCTGATTAGAACGGAAAACGCCGACAAGGTGTACATCGAGAAATTGTAAAAAAAAAATGATTCAGAGAATAATATTAAATGGCTCATTCTCATAACTTTTGCTACAACGAAGTTTTAAAGCCACTTCACGGTTTTTTCACGATTTCCGTCTCTTCAAAATTTAATATTTCCCGGTTTTTGCCATCAGTATGTTGGAACGCTTTGCCCAAATTACTCTTTAGCCTGGTATTATAATGCATACTTAAAGTGATCAGTTATACTGGTTGGTTAGAGCTGCAGTGAATACTGTAGTTTATTTCCCTTATGCAATGAAAACTGTACACAACGGATCCTGTATACATGGATACTTTTCCATTTCGGAAAAATTTCTGAGTCCTGACCTGCGGTTTTAATATCGGCACATTCGTAATTTATACTTTTATATTACTGAAACTTGTCCATTACGGAATATTTTTACAGCACCGCGCGATTCCGTTGAAGGCAAATTTCACTATGAATAGAAATTAAAGATAAACTTCATTGTAACTCTTACTAACCATTATAATGCCGGGCTCTAAAGTGAACATTAGTTGAATTCCATTTTTTGCGTACAATATATTACCGGGCCTTAGGGTCTTTTGCTGCACGTGGTTCTTTGGTTCTTTTCGGCTTATGGTATTCCGGCTCAGTATTTAACAACTTCATTCCTCACCTTTTCTATTTAGTCTTTCTATTTAGTCTTTCTCCCTCTCTTGGAATTTTTGAATAGAGCGCTGGAAGGTTTTAGGTTTCAACCTCGATATGACTCTGTATCTGTATACATACTAACATAGATGCAATTGACTTTCGATCTAAAGCTTTTACTTTACCGAAGGATATCGACATAAGTTGAAGGATAATGTAGAATGAGGAAATAAAGTTATGATGCTATTCGCTGAAAATAGCCATTGTCTGATACCTATGGCTATTGAAACTTAAATCTAATTGCGGTATTTTTCTTTTTTTAAGTAAGGGATATGGTAACGACCCTGATGATGTAAGGTAACTTTATACAGGTAGTTTTATGTTTATATTTCTTTACCGATTTTTATTTTAAATAGGTATTCACTGATGTATATTCAAATAGAAAAGGAGGGAATGGGACTCCAATTTTTTTAATTAGATGCGGGAAAACTTTTATATCTAAAACGATACCTAGTTTGGGAGTTTACTGTATGTGTTTTAATGATTATATGTAGTTGAAGACTTTGTGAACCTTCAAATTTTTATTCGAATATTTTTATCGCTTATGGCAATACTTTAAAATAAAGCTTTTCAGTTCTACTTAATCATTTGACCAAAGAAAATAGTAAGTTATTCAACTAATATTAGGCTCTTAATAATAGGGCAATCCTGGTATAGTAAATAAAATATAAAGACGAAGTTTTGAAATCAAGTGCTGTCCAAAAAAATACAAATAGTCTCTTTAATTATCTTCATGCGTCAACATTTCCCTTTCTTTTGCTATGTTTTTATGGTCGAAAATCTATTTCTTTCACTTTCACGAAAAGCGGTTGACATTTTCATTTGCGTTAGTAATTTTTATCATGTAGTCTCCTCGGCTCTATAAATAGAAGTAGTAAATCTTTTTACGACCCTTCCTTGTGAAATATGTACTTTATCTTAGCATTTCCCTTCTGATTGGGTCGTTTTCCGGTTTCGTCATCGTTTCATTTCGTTGTATTCATTAGATTTCTTCTCGCATTCTCAGACTTTCATAAGCGTGGACGAATTTCATCCACGTTCTCTTTACTTACCGCTGTGATCTTGTTCGTCATCCCTTCACCTCTCGCTTTGCTTATTTTTAGATTTCTAAGGCCATATCCTCGATTTTTGGGATGGTTTCAATTTCTTAGCCTGTATAGAACGTAAAAATTTAAGTATTGTAATCTCTTAACTAATTGATCATAAGCCGTAGTAGTAGTATTGTTGAAAGTTCTTCGACAGCTTAGGTCATTTCGCACGTAGGCCCCGCCGGGAATCGAACCCGGGAACGCTTTCACCAAAGTCGAACGCGTTGGCCACTTGGCTTTCCGGGAACCCAGATAAGCCGTTTAGGGTAAGCCCGTCCAGAGAATCTTCAAAATATGGATGTATTTTTAAGAACAAAATCATTCGTAGTTGCAATCTGACTCGCAAAATTGAATTAGTGTACGGCACAAGCTCAGATACCAAGGTTTCAACGATAAAGTTCTTGAAGAACTCAAATAATTTGTAGCATGTCACAGGCAAGTATTAAAAAGAATTATAATGTACGAAAATCTCCTTAAGTAACCCATAATGTTTGATTCTGAAGTATTTAGACCGAATACCTGTTGGGACCCTCTACCATTAGCTATGAGAGGGAAATGAGGCTTGCATGAAAAAATGAGGAGTAGGTAATGCCTTTTCTTCCTTCACTGAAGCAGAAAGCTATAGGCGGAACAAATCCACGCAAGTGAAGTGCAGTGACTCCAGGAGAAACACCTCTGTAACTTTCATATCATAACAAGTATGAACGACAGTGAGACAAAAGTAAATGAAATATAAATGTTTCTCTATCCCGTACCAAAAGACAAATGAAAAATATTTCATTAATTTGAATGTAGCAACAGAACCAAGCCTGGAGTAATATTAGTTGATAAACCAGAAGCCAATTTACTTGTCTCTATGGTCACTCAACCGGTTTCGGAATTCCGACCGGCATATTCGCATATGTAATGCAACCCTACCGTATTCAGATGCTTACTTTACTAGTGATACTTTGCCAAATTTGTAGCGAGACTTATTTGATTGTGAATTGATTGAGACGATTGTGAATAATAAGTCAGTGATACCAAATTCTTTTGTAAAGGTTTCTCTACACCCACTTCGGTGGTAAAACTAAAATTTCCACCAAGAGGCTAGAAGAGAAATGCGTATGTAGTCACATTATAGAAAATACTTTTCGGAAAATTGTACATTATAAAGAGTAATTTCTATAATTTGACTTCGAAATCATGTAGTCATTGTCTATCGTTGTGACAAACCAATCTTTAAAAAAAAGTGTGTTTAATCTCGTAACTCTTTAAGTGTTAACATAATCTATCCACGAATAATCCGAAGGATTCTCCGGGATCATCAAGTCTTGTTTGAAACGTAGATGTTCCATCATCAGCGATTCGATTTATTAATCCCTACATCTTTCACGTGCGGCGATACTTTTATTAATAGATTAGCAGCAAGCTTTTTCCTATCGCATCGCCTTCCTCTTCCCCTTTGTGTGGTTGCGAGACTGTTAGGTTTCGAGGCCACCGCGGCGGAGGAGTGAGAGCATATGTCTTTAGCCTGCGTGTGGCGGTCACCCTTTCTCCATTCCTCATCCTCCACCCTTCTTTGCCTTCTTTCTCAACATCTTGACTTGCGACGATCGCTATTACGCCTGCTTTTTCCCTTATTCATTTTTAAGCTTGTGCAACTTGCGCCTACCGAGAACTCATCCTTCAATCCCTGGACTCCTCTGCGTTACTGTGCTTTGCTTCAGAAGTGACGCGGAGAGGCTCTTATCTCCTCCATTTATGGACAGTTTTCTAATTTTTTTCTTTTCGATGACCAACGCTGTGCAATTGTATTAGGAGGTCCTGTCAGTTTCTTCTGAATTGGCTGCTCTGCGCGAAGTCTTTGAGGTTAGAAACTCTTTCGTCACTGTCCAAGTTTCGAGGAAGGATTTTTTGTGTAGAAATTGCGGATGATTTTCCACAAGATATCCTACAGATAACTTCATTGAGTATGGGTAGTGTAGCTTAGGTTCTAACAAGTATTATTATTATTAAAATATACGGTTGTGATTAAATAGCATGAACTGTCAGTTCTAATTAATTAGCAAAAATGATATATTGAAGCTCTCATATACACTCTGATAATAACTTAGAAATGGTAAGTATGTCTTATGAGAGAAGGATAGTTCAGAAGCAGTTAATGTCTGTCCTTTGATGTTAAGAATTATATCTCATTTTAAGAAGGCTTGGTTTTGATTAATGAACCCAAAACAGTTATCAAGATTTATCTTCAGAAAACAATTAAAACTGTCTAAAATAAAACTTCGACTCCATGCTTCACCTTCAAAAATGATACAAGATTGTTGAAATAGTGAACATTGATTGGTTAACAATTGCACAGTTTCGCAAAATCGTATCTCAGGTAAATGTAGTAAATACATCGCAAACATACAAATCTACGCTGTAGTAAAATAATTTGTGACGTACCGATGTGTCGCGGTCCATGGAGTGAGATACCGTGCTTTTAAAATGGTGCTACATTTTTTTGTGTTCTCCAGGTTCCTTTGAAAACATTTCAATACTTCAGTGTGCTACCCTGATCACGTCGGAAGTTCTCCAAAGTGTATGATTGAGAGGACATCTACTCCATGAAAATTCTCCTGTTAAAGGCAGGAGTTTGATTTTTCTCATTTCTTCCGAGTCGAAGTCGAGATTATTTCGATAGGGAAAAGATTCGGAGAGCAATTGATCAGGCCCTTGAATAAGCGACTTAGCAAATGAAACTAGAGGTTGGGTTTTAGGGAGATACAAACGAAGAAATTACGGGAATCCGATGAAAGAAAGGCCAGAGACTGAATTTCTCAGCTGATATTAAATTTAGGTCGCTGGAGCGAAGGGGAAGTATCGGATGAATCGAATGAAATGGAGGAAGAATGCGTGGGAGGTTGTGGCTGAAAATTCAGCAATTGAGGGAAATTAAGGTGGAAAATGAATATGAAATGTAATTACGGGATGTGTACATGAGGAATGGATTGGGTAGGGAATGTAACGACAGGAAAATAACATAATGAGAAGAGAAAAATAGATAAGCATCATTGTAATTGAATGTGAACAACGGAGAGTAATAGGCAAGAATTGGAGGGAAAAACAAATGATCAGAAATGAAGGAAAATTTCTGAGACGAGGAAAATGTATGATAGATCGATTAGTGAGTTACAGAATGCCTGAGTATATAGTGAAAGGAAAATGATGACTATGTAATTGAAGAGTCTGAAGCTATGGCAAAGTGAAAAAGGGGGAAGATAGGAGCCGGATGAAAGTGAAATTGCGGAACGTTTGTAATAGTGTAAAAGGCTGGAAGAAACTGCTACGGAGCGAATAGTGAAATAAAGAACGTTGAATGATCGCTATAACAAAGGGACCAACCTTTCTCTGGTTAAACATCAGTTCTGATGTTTACGACGACTTCGCAATGACTTCATTCGGGTGATACATCTTTTCTGCTGGATTTGCTTAGGCTATTAATTTTGTGGTCGGTGCCAACGTGAAAATCTGCTTTCCGCAAAGACGCTGCTTCCTTAGTGAATTTTATATCTACTGGTACGTCGGAAGATAAATGAAAGGGGGAGCACATTTGGAGTTGTAAGTGTAAGGAAGCTTATATTGACGGACGTAAGTAAAGAAAGAATATCTAGGGAGTAGCAAGTTGAAGAACATGTTGAGGTTGTAAGTGAAAGGAAGAACATAGTAGATGGAGTAAATTAAAGGAAGATAATCTTCACGTGGCAAAACTAGATGAGGACCAACGTATGGGTGACGAGGAAACACGCTAACGGGCCCTTAGGGAAGAGAGTGAACGAAGAAGCTCTCGTGGGGGAATCGGCAGAGATGGGGCGATTACTGATGGAGCGGGATTTAAAGGTGGTGTGCGGGAGAGGAAGGGGTTGGCTGCGAGAGAGAAGCGCTCGTAGGGGGAAATGAGGACGAAGGGCTTAATCGAAGGGGGCTATGGAGAGAAGGAAATTTAGCCCAGGGGAGGGAAGGGGCGTGGATGCGAGAGTGGGGCAGGCGCCGCTGTGGTCGGATCTTCGCGGGATTAACTTGTCGTCGCAAGGGAAGGAGAGTGAGCGTAAAGCGTTGGAGGGAGGGGTGGGGGCATCGTGGTAGGATTGGGTTAAGGTCTTTCTTGAAGGAGGGGAGTGTTGCGATTCAGGGGTTGGGAATGGAGCGGTGATGGCTCGGCGTAAAAGAGGATTAATTAATCAAGCACTTCAATTAATTTAAATGAAACACTTTCTCCGTTTCTCGTCTCCTGACCCTTGCCCCTTAGTTTGGTAGCTTTCCTTTGCGACTTTTTTTCTTTCGGAAAGAAAACGAAGGGCGGATCTTTTCAAATGCTGGAATCTCCATTTTTTTCGATTATTTTTTTCCAGTGGATTCATCTGCATTAACATTCCGAATGGAACCATTATTCATTCACTTGTTCATTTAATTATTTTTATTTTCGAATTAGGAAGAGTGACCGGTTAATCCTCTTGCAAATTAGATCTTCTTATTTCTAATAAGATGAGTGCTTTGTAAGATTATTGAAATGTCTTCGACACTCAGGCATTTCGGAGTTGCCAATCGCCAGTAATAATACCATATCTGCAAATATAATTTTGGAATGCCACTTCGATGATCAAGAAAATTTTAACGTCTCTAAAATTACCGTTCAGGATTTAAACTTGTTCACTCATACACCCAAACATTTTTATACTCATACTCTCTTTTGATAAAATCATTAGTGGGACATTCTGGTCACAATTTTGCTCTATAAAGACGTAGAATTGTGTCAAACACAGATTGACTTCTGTTCTGACGTCTGAAAGTCGCTTATCTCTTTAGCTTATTTTGATAGTGAATTAGGTGTTAAATTATGTTATGCCTTCTGCTCTCAAAATCCTTTGATGCTGTATTCGGTAGTTCTAAATTACGATATCTTTATCAGTGCTCCAAACTGTCGTTTGCTTTATCTCTAGGTTGGTTACTGATCATAAATCAATCATTTACTTATATCATCTCCGTATCTTACTCGAGATGAAGCTAAAAGACATGTTAAAGAGCACGCTGAACTCAATCAAATCTTTATTCTACATTCAAATTCCTATTATAAGAATGAAAAAATGCAACTTTCACTCCCACCACTATATATTTTATTGTACAATCGTGGTTTCCGCGATTAGCGTCATCATTTGGCCCGATGAAATAAAATATTTAATAAAATATTTCGTGCTACAAGGAAAAGTTGCATCTTTTCATTCCTTACGTTGTGAAGACCAAACACAAAGTCACGCCGGAAAGAATGGTAGATGTTCATATTTTTAAACTGTGGCTTTGTAGAACTCATCACACATATTGAAAGAAAGAATACTTAGTAATTTCCAGAATTCGAGGATGAACCTGAAGATCTCAACTCGTTGGCGATCCTAGTCGAATAACCAGCTGGGGAAATTACTAGTATTCTTTTTTTCAATATATTTCCAAATTGTGTTTTCAACGCGCATCTATTTTTGTTAGCAAAATGAACGTTGTTATTATAACGTATCCGGCTGCATAGTAAACATCAGATTAGCTCCAAAGTTAGTGTAGAACACTACAAAATCGGTATTAGTAGCACTAAGACTTGCACTACTAGTAGCGGCGTCGTCGCCAACAGGTATTTCGCCGCGCGCTATTGTTTGGCATTTGTGGTCCCCACTTGGCCAAGTCCAAGCACCTTTAGGAATCCCCTTTCCTCTCTCCGTTTATGACCCCCCGCCGTGTGATATAGCGGAGTGGCACGCATCTGGCCCTTGTCCACCAACTGCGAGCTCACGCCGACAGGAGAGCGAACGACTGCAAAAGAGTGTCTGCACCGAGAAGACGGCGTATATTTAAACAGCCTCGCGAACCACTCATAACCTTCGCGTTTCTTCTCATGCTAATGCACCTCCACGCTTATTATTATCTGTATCATTAATCAGCTCCGTAGCAGGTTTGAACCTCCACCCATCCAAAATTAGCCACTAATAGGAAGAAAAAAAGGTACTACCAGCCCAGGTATTGCAATGGTTAGCGTGCCAGCGTCGCAACCTGGGTTCGGGTCCCGATTAATCGAAATTTTCTAGTTAGGGACCGGTTGTATGTGCTTGTCGATAATAATAATTATTAATAAATTAATATATTATAAATTGGGGATATATCCTATAGTTGTTTACTGAAAGCTTTAAGAAGGAAATGAGGCTTACCTCACCTTTCAAGGTGAAAGGTGAGGTAAACAACATCTCGATGTATTGCTAAGATTATCTACATTTTCAATATTCAGGCCGAACTTTGCCTTGTGCCTATGAACCTCCACCATTAGTTACTGAAAGCCCTAGTGAGGGAGTGATCCTTACAAAGCAAGTGAAGGAGCGATGCAATTTGCCCTCAAGTTCCTCTCTGATCCAAATTGCTATGAAAAATGTTTAGCGCATTGAAAGATATTGTGAAAAATTCAACCTCAAACACACATTTTTATTTCATGATTCGACTCGACGTGACTAGAATAAATACTGAGACTAAGATCTTTTATTTTGATCTTTGTATTTCAGAATTAAAAGAAACAGATACTGAGGTTGGATTGCGGTGCCCGTCTCTCATAGGAGCAAATAAGTTAAAGAGTCTGCATATTTTTAGGTGTGAAGCATATTCTATTGACAATGCGCCATAATTGTTTTCATGTCATCTGGTATTGGCAGTCACTATCAATCACAGACGTCAGAGGGTCATTCACAGTTGTTACTGCACAGTCTGAAGTTTTCGGATTACGAAAATTAAACAGCTAGAGTTTTCTTTTCCAGCTTCCATTTTTAAGAATGCTTAGATTATGTAAAAGTTTAAGGATTGTGACTGAAAAATATTGCTTCTCTCCTTGCCGTTGTCTCATTTAAGAGTCTTGCATTTTCTATCCATAGGAGTATATAAATTAATAAAATTGTCCGTTATGTTAAAAAACATACCAGAAATTGGATTCCTTACACCTTTGGGGCTCCCGCTATCGTTTGTTGATAAATCGAATATTTCCCATTCGCTTCTTCATACAGGATAGAGGAAACTGCATCAGTCGCTTTCTTTTGCATCCGTGTATGGCTGCGGGGGTATGAAAGTTAATGGGACTTTAGTTCTGCAGAGTTATGGCATTCACTCAGGTCACCACCTATCGAAATCTACGAAAACTGCTATTGACAAGGTCATTGTCCTGCACTCATTTGATTCTTTTAAACTTTTAGCATTCTGGTTCATTGAGAAATTTGAGGGAAAACTACCTCACTCCTCATCTTGCCTTGTAAGCCCCATTTCCCCCCTTTTAAGTTTTTAGTAGAAAATGTTCGTAGGGCTTGGGGTTCAAACCACCTTCGGTCGGTTTGAACGGTTTGCATCAATCTCATTTGGCATTAGCTTTATTCTATTAATGTCAGAATCGCTTAAATAACATAACTTAAGGAATTTAATTCCGTTGCTAGGAATTTCTTTTTTGATTGTACCCAATCCAAAGTAGCTATTATGTATCGCCAAGGTCCTCGGTTCCTAGAACTGGCAGATGGCATGTAGGAAACCACTTTTTCTGACCTGGGGACATCCAAATGGCTCGAGTCCATCGAGTTCTCGAGGTCAGCTATCTTCTCTCTACTACTTTGAAGAGAGCTTAGCTAATTAAATAGCTACCTTTTGACCGAACTTGAGTTCGCATCCTCATCTTTGGATATATTTTCTTTCGTTTTCAGTGTGTGTGAGTTCTTTGCGAATAAATTCGTTCTAAATATTGATTTTTCGAGCGTGAATTCGTAATATCGGGCATTGTTACATACAGTAAACAATGTATTAATCGGAATTACGTTCCGATTTGAATTTTCCTCTATTAAATCCTTCAAAGCAAGAATGTTATGGAATACTTAGACAGTAATTTTTATTATTATTGGAAAAAGGGCTGAAAATCATGTGAAAGAAAGAGTTAAGATCGCACGACGGTCCATACTTCTGATGACAATGACCTGTCTGCTGTGCTTATCTATTAATGATAGCTGCAAAGACTGCTGTTTTTTCCCTTCCTAGTAGTCGTAGAGGTATTGTTAAAAGTGCTTCGACGCTGGGAATCGAACCCGGGAACACTTTCGCTGAAGTCGAACGCGTTGCCCACTTGGCTCTCCGCGAGCCCTTTTTCCCTTCCTCGTTTGTGTTATATTTCACCATTTCTAGGATCCCTTAAATATGAAGCAACCTTGGAATCACTGTCATGTTTTGTATTTTCAAATATTTCGATTATTAAATTAAGGAAGTAGAGGAAATAAATTGATTAGATTAAGGAAATAGAGAAATTAAATTAGATAAAGGCAATGGAGTCATGGTGCATGCACCAACTGCCACACGCCGGAAAGACTCACATAGACATACGATATATAATCTTTTCAGTTAGCTGTAAAGCTTCTCTCAAACAGCCATTGGTAGCTACAGTTTCTGCATTGTCATTACCATCGTTTTCTTCAGCTCACCATTTTCTTATTGAACTATTTCAATAAATTTCAGTAAGTTTTTAATACCTTAGGAACCAAACCGTCGAAGTTCGGTCTTCAAGAGGTTAGAACAACCGAATAAATTTAGAATAATCGAATGAAAATCGGAAAATTTGGTGTTTTCATCTAAGCATCGAGTTACAAATTTCATTCTATGATACTTAGATGTTTACTATATTTGACTGCGCTATTTGTTTTGAGTAGGTGCACAATTTTGGGTTAAAATTTTCATTTAAAAGTTTCGGGTGAATTCGTAATCTGAGGTTTCGTGAAGTGGTATTGCGTGAGCTGAGGTGTACATTTACTAGAGATATTCCAGATTACTTAGATCATTTCGAGAACGGATACGAGACGAAAATTATCGCCTCCTCGATATCATAAAGAAGACGCACGTTATTCATTGTGCAAACAGAATCGAATAAGGATCTCATGCATTGACGATTGCATGAACCTTCTTTCAGAGTAAAATGGTCGTGATTCGTTTCAAGCAGTAGCTCATTGGACATCTGAAACAGAGTCAATGCAATCTATGAATCCACTAGAGTGTTGGCTACCAAAAACTATCTTTCATAATTGGTTTTCGACATGCAATCTGTAAGATATCTGCGTTAAACAGGAAATAATCAAATTCTACAACGAACTGGTTTTTTTAAGAGTTTATCGGTCCTCTCCCCTTTATTTCCAGAGTAATCAACAGTTCGGTAAAAGAAAAATTATTCATTAGTTAACTATTATTAAAGGTTATAATGCCCTGTAATTGCTTCAAATAAGTATGGTCAAAGTGATTGCGAAAATGAGCTTACCCATTGGCCGCCAGCTGTAACCAACCTGGTCGCCTTACGACTTAAATTCATTTGCGGGAAAATATGAAAGTAATGACTTAGGTTCAAGTACTTAGGTGGCCGAAATTTTAGTAAATAATGTGCCTAAAGTTGCTGTTAAAAGTCTTTTTATTTGCTTGCAATTAAACGTTTTGATATTCAATTGGAAGTTTATTTCGACGTTGTAAAATAATTATGAAATATTTTCATGAAAACCGTATTAGTTTGTGAAATTTATTTAAAGGATAACAAGGAAAATCGTTTATCATTGGAAAACTTGGAAAGTTATTAACTTGCTGGTCACCAAGCAAACTTACCAGTCCAACCCCCTGTATCAGAGGTAAGGAATTTTCAGCCTTTTTCCTGTTTCGAATATGGCCTTCACTTTTTCAAACGAACTTGGACTCAGATTTCAGACTGAAGTTATTATTTATCATAGTTCTGTTTTTACCATCGTAATTTGAAGATTGGAATATCTTTTCACTTGTCATTTTGAACAAGGCTGAGAGAAATTTCTCTGTAATTAATTATTGAAATCTAAAAATTTAATTTTTCTTTGAGTCTTGTTCATGGCTGTGTTATGTAATATGTAATCTAATCAGATATGAATGATGTTGAGCAATGACATTTATGTTGTCTTCTCAGTATGAATGGTACGAGAAACCCTTTTCCCTGATAGTAATTCGGCTCACAACAGTGCGGAAAGCAAAGTCACCTCACTCCTCATTTTACCTCTCAAGCCTTAGTCACAGGGCTCTTGGTTTCTGATGGTGGAAGTTCGGGGTTCAAAGCGGCCTCCAAGCTAATTACGGACGAATTCTTAGGGTAATTTACCACGCAGAATGAAAATCTGATGGTAGTTAAATCGATTCAGTTTGTTATTTTAATTGCGACATCGATATAATCGTATGAACCAAGCTCAACTTAATGATGCAGCCAAATGTTATACAGTAATACTGTATAGAATGGATGCCTGAAATGCATTGATGCACTTAATTTGAGTTCCCAAAGGAATTCACCGCTTTCCTCCCGAACCTTATCTCTTCGCTTCTTTCCAGCTCCCTCCCAATTATTTCTTTTCCTCTTTTTTCATCTTTTATTTCTCCTCTCCTCTCAACGTGGCGCCTCCTAGCTGGCAGTGACTGCGGTTCCATTAGTGCCAATCGCCACGGCGTCACGTTGGGCTGAAGGTGCGAGCTGAGGAGAAGGCGGTCTGCGAGATCGGAGAGGGGAAGGGGGGCTTTGGATTGCGGGGGAGGGGATGGAATGGTAGGGCAGTTGGTCTGGGGTTCAGGGGGAACGCTCGAGAGCGAGGAAGTTTCGGGAATTGGCGACGGTCCCCGGATAAAAAATACTATGAAACTGGTTTTCATATGTTTAGTGTCCCGGAGGAAATATGAAGGCTCTGCGTCAAAATTTATCTGTTGAGGATACCATCGCCGAAGCGAAATCTGCGATGAAAGAGTGTGGAGCTGATACTTTGCCTCCTGGTACAAGATAAGGAAAATGAATCATTCATTTACTTTTGTCTTGGTATAGTCCGTCAATGTGATAATATCATTAAAGCAACTGAGACATGAGTAATGCTGGTATTCATCTTGGTCACTCACTATTGAATACTATTCAAAGTTGTTCATAATATAGTTATTCAATTGATTGTTTTCATAGTTTAGTTATTCGTAGTATTTATATTATAGCATTATCTCACTCCTCATCTTGCCTAGTAAGCCTCATTCCCTTTCCAAAGTTTTTAGTAGGATTTGGTGGGGGGTTTGGAGTTCAACCTCCAGCCTCCAGGCTGAATACTGATTAGACAGTTTCTCAGCAATTTCATAGGTGATTTTTTACTTCCTCCTTGTGTTCTGTATGGTAGTATAATTACTCTGACACAAAATAGTTAGAGGGTTTTTACGCATTAGAAATAAAGTGGTTTAAAGGAAAACGGGTATAGTTCTGTACGGCAGCGTACTCCTCCGATTTTGCGCGGAAATCCGTCGAGCAGCGGAAATCTTGAAAAAGTTACGAAAGCCTCCAATTGTTTTAAATACTGTCCGAAATACTTTTGTAAACTGTGTGTTACTCACTTTTCATGTAAATTTTTCTATCGCTAGATACTTTTTCTTTAGCTTAATCGTGTTAATATCAATTCTATTTTTGATTGTAAATTATGCTTATTCGGTGTGTTTAACTCAGCATAAAAAATAATCTGATTCAATTTTACTCGCTTTCTAGCTGGAATTACGAAATTTAATTTTCTCTGTTGAAACAACTTTTAAAATTTTCATATTTCCTTCCCTAAAATTCAATAGTTTCGGTACTTTAAAAAGTTTTACCAGAAAGACTGGGTTCAATGCAACTGTGTTATCAATTCAAAGAATATTTTCTTTTGACCAAGTATATAGAATGAACATTAAGAAGGTGAAAACTTAAAGAAACAAATCATATCAGTGTACTTATTTATGCTTAGTCCTTTATTATAGATTCGTAGAATTAGGTAGAAATAGTAGAATTCTCATCGGAAGAGAACTCACTAAAAGCCGATTGTTATCAAAGATGTACCAAAAATAAAAATTCAGCATGACCTCTATTCCCTCGAACTTATATAATAAGTCCTTAGATTTTACGCATTGATTGTGCAATAACTATAGTTGTCACGGAAACTGATTTGAGGGACCTTTCGATGGATTTCGATGTAACACTTATACCTCCACTTACGTGAAATCTAGGTAATAAATTTATCGGCGTACGAAGATTACTTTTGCAGTTTTGCGGGTCCAACTTACTATGCTTGTCCATATAGACGTGTACAAATGTTAGATGTGGTATCGCTGGTACCTCGACTTACGAACCGTTCTACATACGGAATGCTCGACTTTCAACTACATACGGAATGCTCGACTTTCAATTTTTTAAACTCCATTTTCGCATCTAGATACGGACTTAACTTCGAGATACTAACCGAAAATAACAGAAAGATAATGGGTTTCGTGGAAAAACTTTCTGAGCTGCGAATCACGAACTGGAACGAATTAAGTTCCCCTTAGCATAGGTGGATTTAGGATGCTGCAGGCCCGAAGTTCATAGATCGGATTAACGCCCCCAATAGAAATTGTTAGGATAAAAAGTTTCATTTTTTAAAGTATGTATCATTGTCTGTATTGACTTCACAGCAGCTCGAATAAACAAAGTACTGAATTGTAAGTAGTATTTTTTTTCAGTTACAATGGGTATTACATGATTGGTGATGCACATGTTGAAATATATTTTATAATAATATTATGGAGGATTTCTAAACTTGTTCAAGTTCTCTAGGTAAGAAAGAGGAATCCGTGAATGCGCCGTGCCTATATTAAAATTGAAAAAGTATGTTAATGAGAGTTCTTAAAATCAGTCATATTGACTTCCAAGATGTGGATGAGGCCCTCAACTAACGCCTAATTATAAATCGGCTCCTGCCGCTTAGTTCAGGCTAAAGAATATTATGAATGCCGGTAACAAGTCATTCCCTTTCCTCGTAAGGTTTTCCCGCCATTGGAATCGCCTTAAATTCCCTCTCCGTAATCCCATGACCATCCTTCATCCCCCCTCCAGTCATTCTCTTCCTCATTCCAGCCCCCGCCCTTCCATATCTCAGCCCCCTTCCATCGCATTCCCCATCCGGAGACATTATCCTATCTCCGCTGGCCTCCTTTTCTGTTCCACGGCGCCTCGGAAGCGATTAGCAACTTGTCTTGATAATCTGTCGCCCAGCGAGAATCTTACAGGGAGGGAATTGTAAATCATTGCGCGGAATAGATCGGTTTAAGCATTGCTTCCCAATCCTTTCCTTCTCAGCGCGTGCACTCAAAAATCGCGGCGCGCTTACCCATACATTTGTTATAATCGTTCCTACAATTCTGATGAGTGCGCAGGACCTAATTAGAGGTTCCTATCCTATCCGTTACACCCGAACCTTACTATTGAATATTATGTTTCTATTCATACTAAGTTCTTCGGCAAAATTTTCTCATCTCGGGGAAAGTTGTGTTTTCGGAAAATGCGCTAACAAAAATTCGCGTTGGACATGTATCTTTATGGTTCGTTATTTGGCAAAAAATGTCATTCGGTGATCGTTCAAATTTCGAGAATAGATCATAATTTCGTAAAATGACGTAACTTCGTTAATCTCAGATATAAGCATTTGCATTTCCCGCTTGAGCATACTCTTCTAGAATGGTCCGAAGCCTTTTTCTTCGCGGGTCACAAAACGAATGTTTTCGGGATACGCGGATCGCAATTATATATATATGAGTTTTAATAGAAGATGATATATTTTTCGTAAAATTTGAGAGCGAGCTTTTGACTTTATTTTTTGTAATCTATTTATTTTATGTTCCTATAAAAGTAATTAAGCGGATGCCGGCAAAGCATATTAAATTCCCAATTATGTAATGAACATTTCTAATTCTGATACTATAATGTCTTCTCTGGACTATTGAAAGTGTGCCGTGGACCGGTTTTTACCTGCAGGCTATAATTTGGGCAATAATAGCAAAGTATAACGGTAAGGGCTGGGTCCGAGTCCAAATTGATAACGAGGAGATTTTTGGCATAGAGTGAAGAACTGTGCATTCTCACCACTGCATCTCGTCAAACGTGCATGTGTATACTTAGTATTTTCCATTCTAAATACTAAGTATAATATAATGTAAAATGCGTATTGTTCTTTTGATGTATAACACCACACCAAGACATCACCTACGGCATTGAAGCACCAATGTAAGGGATGAAAAGGACTTCATGAAGCCAGAGAGATAATTAAGTGACAAAAGGGTGGATGTCATTCTGACGATAAATAGCGCGAATTGTCTCGAGTTTAGCGGCAGTACACGGAGTTTTATGATGAAAGGTTTCCATCAGTTCAATCCATTTGGAATTTTCGGTTTGATCCGGTTTGGACAGACTCTGCTCCCGATTTGCATCGAAAATGTATCGGAGCTGATTTCTCCGCACTTGCGCATTTTGGGTCTTATGGATTGCATTTGTACAGTAACACGCTGGAGTACGAACCGTGAGATTGTTTGTTCTGGTTTTCGCTCCGGTTCGGTGAAAAATTACATTTCGGTTCTGTTCCGGTTTCTCTAAGTCTGCATTTGTCGAACCGGTTTGTTTATCTTATTTCATTCTTGTTTTAGATATTGGGTGGGAAATTTCTATTCTTGTGATATCTTATTCTCTTACAATGAGTTGACGTGTTTAATGTTAACAGCGGGACTTAATATTAAATTCAAAATTTATTCAGTCCGCAAAGGGATAAAAATTTCATGAAGATTCAAATTCCAATTTCATTACAAAGCTATAGGGCTATATATAGCTATATATCTTCTCATTTCTGTTTGGACCGGTTGCTAGAAGTATTAAGCTGGAGATTTATAATAATTTACCGAACCTGATACCTCATAGTCTTGTGCTTATGCACATTGGAAATTTTGAAGCGAAATTAGAGGGAGAAAAACTAAGGGTCAAGCGATATGTGTAATTACTAAAGAGCCACGAGGTAGCACATTATCAGTAGACGTCGACAGATAGTTATATGTATTTTAGTTTTGCGTCATGCGTGACAGCTATACACGTCATACCTTCTTAGGCGATACGGCACTCTACTTCTTATCCAGTTTCACGCAAACCTGTTTTCGCCTCGTGTGGATAAAACGCGTCTTCAGGTCCTTTGAGAAAGCACAGTTCTTTGCACCCAAATGCAAAGTGTATTTGTATTAAAGGAGAGAGGGTAATTGCATGTATGTATCGTAATATTTTTGAATAATTAAATGATAGCTAATAGGTTTTAATTAATAAAATGGCCAATTTTGAAACATGCGTTTTTCAGGATTTTTCATTTTTCAAAATTTTGTTTCCTTCTATTCGTTCCATTCATCCGTTCGTAGACTTGCCATATTGCAGAACGATCTGTTATCTACGTAAAGCATGGCGAGCTTGAAATGTTCACCTTTCATTTGCAATGAAATTTATCTAGGATTGTGAATCACCAACGAAGTTAATTAGTGTTTTAATCTTTTATATTCGTACAACAGAAATGTTCAAGCTTGACTTAATGGAATGAAGAAGCACATATCTTAAAAGAAAAACACTTTGTATGTTCCACGAGAGATTTTTATTCGACCGGTTTCGTCAACGGGTTCAAATCTTCAGGTTGTTCTGTTGTGGAAGCTATGAGGTGTTTTTCTTTTAAGATGTCTGCTTTAATGTCCGTATAAATTTAATCACTATTCCACTCCCGTGTTATTATATTCCCATAAAATTTACATTTATACATTATTTAAATAAACATCGAAGAAACAAGAGTCTTTTTCCACTCCGGTAACTTAGTGGTGAGTTGAATATGCAATTCAAGGTATTGACGGACTTCTAAGTTAGAGACAGCTTGGACTAAAATGTCTTTTAAGTAGACCGCATGTGACGTTGAGGCTCTCATTGCCATTCTCCCGAAAGAGAAAAATAGTTTGCACGTCAGCAATTGAAGTGTTTTCAAGTTGAGATGCGTGGAATCCTATTAGGGGCTCCGATTGTCGTGCCAATGTTAATTTGGATCAGAAAAACGTCATCGCAAGTTTGGTTAAGGAATGATTCGCAGTTTTTATACTGTTAGTGCCGATCTGACGAACGCACAGACATGTACTGCTTGCAGATTTCGTAAGATTATGTTCCTATTTTTGGGAAGCAGTGGTTTTTATTAGTTTAGATTCGAGATGATAAGATAGGTGAGATATGAACTTTATATACTGGATCTAGTATCGGTTAACATTTTATTTTTCTCCGCTTTTTCTTCTAGAATTCTCCAAGACTATTTTTATATTCTTGTCAGGCGATTCATAAACTACTAGTATTGAATATTTCGCTTGAAATAGGAATCATTGCAATGAAGGAGCCTTTAAAAAAATTTAAGGCAGTGATAAAATTTGTGCGCAATTCATGAAAATTATTGGTAGATTTTGTCGTTGGAAAATCATGGGCGTCTACTTGAGCTTAAACTTATCTAAAACGGGGAGTTTCGAAGATATTTTCCAAGTATTCGTAACCTAAATATTTCATCTGCTTTTTCCTTAAATTGAATTTCATCATACATAGAGGTATATCTCTGAAGAAAAATATTTGTAAGACATTACAGATTTTTATCACCAATTTGTTTCTTTCGTTGATTTTAAATTAAATATTTTTTATTAGTAAATATTTTGTTTAGACGATTATTTATGGATTTATTTGCCCATTTCAGGGGCGTGTCTAGGATCTTGCCAGAAGGGGGCTGTACTTGCCCAGGGGTTGGGCGGTACTTGTCAGGCGGAGGTGGGGGCGATTTTCGACGATTTCCTTATAGGCTTACCTTCAGTTATTTTTAAAGTAGGTACCATTTCGTCGTGCTAGATGTGGTAGATGGATAGTGATCAAGGAAATTCTTCATAGGCAATCTTCAATTCAGGTCTCATCCATAGCAAATAGGTATTATTACAAAGTCATCAATGAGAGGGGGTGTCGATCGCTCTCTTCCCCTCGCCCTTCCCTGGATCCGCAAATGCCCCTTATAAATGTGAATGTAAATGTGAAACTCAAGGTTCAAAACGCCGCGAATTTCGAGTTGGAGGGAAAGGATTGAGAAGTAGTGCTTCTGCAAGTGCTATGTTGGCAAAGGTCCCTTTTACGTGTCAGATGGATTGGCTGGCATTCTGTTCCCATAGATGGTCCTCTACCCGTGTTTTTGTATCCTCTCTCAAGATGAATGAGGGTTATCCACGGTAGTAGTCTCTGTGACACGGGCAGAAAGAAGGGCTTTTGAAAGGGAAGGTCGTCAGGTTTATTGCGGGTGGAAGGGTTTTTGGGAATCTCGCCTTTCCAGGAAATTTTCTTTTTCGCTCGGAAAAGACCCAGAAACGTGATGAGCCGGACCTAGGTCACCGTTCACGTCGCTTTCAATTGTTTTGACAACAGTGTTCTTTCTCTTGGTTGTGAATTCTGAACTCAAATAGTTAGACGGTAGTGTTGAAGGAAAGAAATTTTATATACTAATTTTCTCTCCGCAGAATAGTAGTTTCTTCTTAGGCAGTGTTTTCCAACCCTTTGGATTTTGTCTGAACGTCGGATGGCCTAACCCACGCTTTTTTATATTTTAGTAAGAAATTGAACTGAATAGTGGAGAACGCTAGATGGAGCATAAAATGGAACATTTTCATACTTTTGCAATGAAATTATCCCGTTAGTTAGTTATCTTAGGAAAAATCGCAAAATTATAGTATAATTAAGTAAATTATATATATAATTAGTATATTGTTTTGTTCACCCTTGGTATACTAAAATATTTTTTCCGTTAAGTTCTAACGAAAAGTTTGAATTTTTTTTAAACATTTTGTATTTGAATGAGATGGTTTTATTTAAAACGCATACATTTTGCGATTTATACGTGTTGTATTTTTAAAATAATAATTTTCGTATAGAATCCTGAACAATATTTACTGATGTAGAATTGTCCATCTATCCTTCTTGTCTATGACTAGAATCCAATAGATCAAAGGATTACAGTGCGCGCAACGGTTATCACTTGAATATCAAGTTTAAAAGTCACAGGGACGAATAACGTTATTTAGTCCGTGGATTACAGATTTAAGTGTTTGAGTCTATAAAAGGAAATTTTGAATCCATTGCAAGCCAATCCTTGTAGGAATTTGAGGAAAGATTTTATGTTAAGTATACCGAATTGCTCAAATTTATTTCGGAGTTCGAGTAAATTTTATTGAGAAAAACGTGACGGATAGCGAATTCTAATAATCACTTATGTTGTAGTTTGGTCAGATGAGGTCTGATTATGATGAATAATGTCTGAATGCGCCTTATTCAATCTTTGGTACGAGTACAACTGAGCGTTTTAATTCATTGTTAGATTGTGATTATTTGTGTTAGATTCTCTATATTCTGGGAAAGAATCCCATCGAATGATTTGCAAAATTTTAAAAAAACCTCAAATTTAACTTAACTTAATTACT
>KZ309469.1:1017849-1071238 GCA_000376725.2 Ladona fulva
CTGATTTGAAGGAAACATATATATATATATATATACTTAACACAATTAATAAAACTGATTTGTAAAAATCAGTTTTATTAATTATCTAGTTGGCTACTTAGTCCCTCACCATCTATACCGAAAGCTTTTGTGTGAGAATGAAATATACCTGGTTAGATCAGGAATGATATATTGTTATAGTTGGATGTTTTTGCTTATGTAATGGTAATGTAATGTAATAAACAGGATTTTATTTTTCAGTAAATTAACAAATTAGTAGAATTGCCTGACTTAATCGAATCACTCCAGGCGAACAACTATAGACGGGTGGATTGATAAACTTTCTTATGTATAAACAGAGGAGGGAGATTTTAGACAATTTTACAATCAAATATTCTTCAATTGACTTAAAATGTCATTTTGACGTGATCAATGTTGTACATGTATAGTGATTATGCAGAAACTTCACAATGTGATTTTAATTTAAGCTCCTGGTTAGATCATTGGCAAATTGCTAATACTACAAAGTCATCAAATGGGGGGCAGTCACCTTCGCCGCCTCCTCTGTATCCGCCAAGGACCACAGATGGATTGAAAACTAATCTAGCGATTTTAAGAATTGAATGACTGTGTATATGAATATGCTGATTTTACAAGAAGATTGCATTATTACTCTAATATTCCACCTGCTTGATTTCCGCGGTAAGGGTACTTGAAAATCCGAAATAATTTAAGAAGCACATGCACACTCCGGTGAATCCGCGACTCGAATTATTCATCCCCGGAAAGTGGACAATCAGCTGTATCTTCTCTCCCGTGTTTGAGGCGAGCGAGGTCTTCAGCTATACACTTCGCATTGCAATGCATTTGCTGCGCAGAATTAGGGATTGCGATCGACAAATGAAATCGCGGCTCTTTATCTCTGCCACTGTTTTATTTCCTCTCCCATCGGCCGATGCTTCTTGTCTATGTATCGTCTCCACTACCTTCCTTAACGACAGTTGCTAAAGAACTGATCGATGAACTCCGCTTCAGTTTGAATGCAGTATTTTTTCGTGGAATGCTTTCCTCGCTGTGAATTGAAACTAATACCGATTTAGTCAATATTTCAAGTACCATTTGCTCCTATAGTCATTAGTACTTTGCTAATTGATTGAATTTAATTTGATCTTTAGGAGGAGGATGTGAAATTATGTAATGTTTAGGTCATCGTGAAAGCTGATCGTCCACGATGACCTCGGTCAATCTAAATAAGTACATTTATGTTTATGCCTCAGGGATTTGTCGTAGATTGAATTTTTTGTCTTAGCTCTTTGATATATATTATTGTAATGTAAGGGAAAATGGAAAAGGCAGTTTTATGTATGTCTTCAGGCAGATAACTCGTAGTTGTGCGTAAATTCGTTGTAATTTGGTTATTGTAATTTAATGGTAGAGTAACTCGAACAGTCGCTCACAAAACAAGTGTCTTATTGCACTAAATTAAATTTGAAATGAAGTAATACCCTAATATCCATTCCATCTTTTAATTTTTTCTTAATAATACTCTCATAAAATAAGAATCGGCGATAAGGCAATAAAGCAATAAATAAGAAATCGGTATTTTATATGTTGTTGCACTCTTAACATAAGGTTTGGAAAATGAGAATGGACTTCTTCTATAGTCAAACTCATTTTATGAACTAATGAATGTTAAACTCTTAGATTAAAACCGTGACTAAACTGATTTACTTTTTAGTTTGAATAGGAGACACTTTCTAATGTGACAAGCATAAGTACTCAGTAGAGTATTACAAAGCGCGGGTGGAAGTTATGAACTAGTTAGTTAAGTACGCTCGGCAATCTTCTCTGTATTTTTCATGCCAACGATACTTAAATGTAGCTCGCCGCCATCCATCCTGCCAACAATGTAGATGTTGTTTCTAGCAATGCCAACAACGAGGGCTTAACGATGTAATTAACGGAGACATCTTAGCCTCAAGACTTACAGTCGGTAAAGAACGGTAGTGTAAAATGGTATTTGAAAATGTTTCCCCTCAGGTGAAGGAATAATGAATTTAGTTCTGGCTGTTGAGACACAGTAATACGTTTTGTACCTGTGAAATATAAAACAACTAAAGCAGTAAAGTAACGAGTTGCATTCGTGTATGCAGATATTTTCTCCCATTTGCATTCTTCACGAGAAATCATCTTAGGATTGTAACGAAGTTTGATAATTGCTAGCGGTACATACTACTTGGTATTCTTCCTTTTACTTACTTGTGGTGATAATGTTTACGCCTAAAAGTAGCAAATATGATAACGTCTGAAAATTTTAAAAGAAAGGGGGGGGGATAACAGAAATATATGGATTATTATTTGAGAGAGGGAAAATTCTCTTCTGAATTTTCACTTTCAACTAATCGTGGAATGAACTTGAGATTCTCTTACATTTTTTCTCAATGAACGGTTTTGTTTGACTTTTATATTTTCCAAATTAATATATTCCCTTGCCACCTGGTCCTCCGACCAAATTACAACGTTTTACTATTAAATAAATTCCTCACTTTCTCACTATGTATGAACTCTAGAGGCCTACCATTGACCGCTATCTATTCTTTGTCCTTCTCAATGGAGAAGGAACTGTTATTTTCCCTCAACTGGTCCCCCAATGCACCGGGAGACTCAGTATCTCACTTATCGCGTCCAGGGTGGTTATCTACCCCAGTGCCCTTTCTTTGCCTCCCCACGCGTTTCATCGAGGACGAAGTTCTCGCCTTCTACGCTGCACTTCCAGTCCGTGGGAGGCGCTCTTTGGTTTTGTTTCCATTTTAAATGCTCCCGACTTCCTTGGATTTGTTTTTCGTCGCAGATTGGGTTCAATTCTTAAGGCAATTATTAATATTATTATTAATATTAGTCAATATTCTTCCCTGCAGCCACTGCTGGATATTCTATAATGTGGCTGTTATTGAAGTCTGATTTGAAGGAAACATAAATAGATCGATAGATTATTACTTACTGCCGAAGTATGGCCAATACGATCCTCTCTTCCACCTGAACCTCTTATGTAATTTTATATTTGTGGTATCTAATGAAAAAATAAAGTAGTAGTGTGTGGGAAGGAATTTTTGCCACTTTCCGATACTTTGAACTTCCGATTCCGATATGATTACCAATCCGGATTCCTGCAAAGATTAAAATTGATTATCCTTAGTTACTGATTTGGGGTTGTGAAAGAGAGATCCCCAGCAGAACAACAATTTGAGTCAATTATTTTTAAGTGAAATATTTTTAATTATAATATTTGAATTAATATTTCAAGATATTAAATCGGTGAATTATAACGTTTAAAAAGAGTAAAATTTTGTTTGCAACTGAAACGAAGTTGAACTAACGGGCTCTATCTAAAGTAACAGAATTTGGTATAAATTCAAAGATTCCATTTTTATACAAGAACAAGTAAAATAAATTCTCATTAAATGCCATGTTTAGACGTAATTAAGATCTATGATTTCAGTTTTTCTGATAGTTCCATTTTATAAGTATTTATCTACCTATCATTAGTCCCAGAAATGGATTAGTGAGTTTAAAAATCCAAAGAATACTTTTTGGAATTGGAAATTAAGTTAAAAATTCTCAGATTCCGATAGCCAAAAAAAGTTCAAATATATCCGATTCCTGATTCCAATTAATAATCGCTTCACTATAAATAACTAAAGATATCTTTAACGACGCTGGCAAGACCCTTAGTGCTCTAATTATTCAAATACATTCGCAGACAAATGTGCAGTCATATACGAGAGAAGGCTCTCTGTAAACGTATTATTATCGGCAGTCTTTGGAGAGTTAAGTATCACGCTCGTAAGTGACATGGAAATCGTTGGAGTTCATAAACGACCACTCTCTTTGCTCCAAGTGCGTAGGTCGCCGATACAGCTACCTATTTGTATAAATATAGACTGGACGCGAAAAAACCCTGTATCTCCTCCTTCCTTCTTCGCGATCACCCCCTCCCTTGGCCCAATTTCCCCGTTGGGTCACAGATGCCACGAGAGGTCGTGTTGCCTATTCGAAAACGCCCATTGCCCCTCCTTATTTCTCCCTCTCTCCCATGCGGTCGCTCTGACGTTTACATTTTTCTTCTCTCTTCCCCTTCAACGATTTTTCGTCCTGTTTACCTAATTTTCCTTGTTGTCTCTCGTGTCCCCTACGACATCTCTTCCTGTGTTTTGTTCTCTTTCTTCGTATTCAATGCACTGACCTCTGTGTGTGTACTAAACATGGCCAACTGACGACGGCCCTTCAGTATACATTAGGCTTATCTGTGGTTTGAGCAACCAAACGTGTACGTTCAGTCATATTAATATGATTCCATATTTTTCGGTACCGATAGATTTGTCTTATATTTCATATCAAGGGACGCGTGATAAATAAAAATTTTTAATCGCGTATATTCATTGTTATTTTTTAAATAATAACTGTCGGTCCAGGAAATTATTTAGACGTTCAGTGGTCGGGCCACAACGATTAGATCGAGGTAATCAATTTAATGCACCCACGTAAAAAAAAGAAATTGCTAGAAAATTTAATCGCTTGCTTAGGTAAGAATAACTAAGTATTGAAGTATGCGTGAAATCTCTGTCCTCTGTTTAAAGAATTGACGCTACTGAAGTTCAACTCAATGAATACCATATGAATAACAATTTCCATGGCATTCAACAGGGAGTCGCTAAGAGTAATACAAATATTCAGCATCACTCATACCTCAATAAGTATCTTTCACATCATCGCAGCCAAAAAGTCTGAGATATAAATGAAAGAAAATCTTCTTTTCTGTTTCAAGAGAAAATGAAAATATTTTTCATTCCTCAAGGCACCGGGTTACAGGTTACCTACTAGGTTATAACAGGTAACAACCTTTTTTCCGAAAGAAGAGGACATCGTATTGCGACTTATTCTACGTTGTTATACACTCGGAATGTCACCATACGGTGGAATTTCTCGTTAGCTTTAATAGAGCGCAAAAATCCGTTATTTTCAATTTTTATCGCGAAAACATGAAGACTTAATCTACGAAGATCTATTGTTTACGTTCATTTGACGGAATACTTCGTTATTTTAGATCATTGGCTTTATTGCGACGAAATTTTCAGTCGCAGTGCATCTTTAGTAGAAAAATACTAGAATTTTCTGCGCTTCGATTTCCATTCTGAAATCGCGCGGCGTAGGTAATGCAGTCTACAGCTTCTTTTCTCCAGAAGAGAATCGTTTGTCGGACTTCATTCCACAATCCCACGCAATTCCGCGATCTCTTTCACTCTATCAGCGTTACAGCTTTGAAATGTCACGATGTGTACGAGAGAGAGAGAGCACGGAATTTTTTCCAAGGCCTTTCGCCATTCGACGCAGACTTCTCAGAATGATTGTTTTTTGCAGAGCTAGAGTGCATTCTATTCGCCGTCCGTCGTCGGAAGGGATTTCCCGAAGACGCGGCGATTTTTGCGCATCGGATGGTGCGTTGGATAGATTCCTTTTTTCCTTCATTTTTCCTCTTCGAGAGGCCTGTGATTAATAAGGATCGGAATGCTGTGAGGGCTGGGAGGGGTCGGCGGAAGCGAGAGTGGCGCCACGTGGCGTTGCAACAGATGAAGTGACTCGGCGGCGCTCACCGTTTTTCGCGTGTCGGAAACGTGAACGAGGCACGTCTCGTGGATTACATTTTCCACGTCTACACTCACTTGCGCGCAATGGATGGGCAAATTGACGCAGTTCGTGTGTCAATTGTTTATTGTTTTATTTATAATTATAATAAAACGTCTTAAATGTCGTAGGGCGAGATTGAGACTTCTTAGTCCCTTCTTATATCCAACCCTTTGTCATTGAATATTTAAAAGAAAGATACAGCTTTTATCGTTTTATTATGTATGGTACGCCGTATTGCCATATATTATAAACTGTGCAATCAACCAAATAATGATGATAAATTTATACATGCATAACATAAGCATATATAGAATAACTCATTATCATAAATAATTACAATAATACTATAACAGGTAGTTACAAATCTACATTACATTTAATTACAATTACAGCATTTTACAGGTTATAACCATTATGAGAGTATTTACGATTATACATTAAAGTTACAGTACATGATAAAGTGTTTTAAGGTATTTCGAAATATATCTGGAATGGAATTAAAGTTACTATAAAATGGTAAAATGCTGAAATTGTATGACAATGAATAAGTAATATGATAATGAATAGTGTGAATGATTGTAAGCAAAATATTTATATTCATTTGCAATTGTATTCTGAATTGTTCGAAGAAGGATACAATTTAATGTTACTTGAAGGCATTATTCTGAGTAAGTGATTCGTTCCTTTTCAATTTGTTTTTATATTTCCTTTTGTACTTTCATTTAGTATCTTAAGGTTTTATGTTTTAGCTTTTTTGTTTTCACGGTTATTTTCACTTCCTCTTATTTCGACAATCTTAAGTTGCAAACGTTTGAAGGGATTTCATGTGAACAAACAGAAAGATTAAACATGATTGTTTGTTCTGTTAAACTGTTTGGTCTCTTTGCGTTTGAACTGCTGGAAATCCAACGTATAAAGATGAATTATTTCGAAAGAAACTTGAATAAGATCACTTCTCGATTCTGACTTCCTCAAGAGCACATGATTTGATTTATCGAACAAGGAAAATGTCGCGGCTGATAATTTACACACGAACGTTTAAACCGTAGAAGGTAGAATAGTGCCTGCAGTAATTTCGCTGTGATTACGTTGTTATAGTGCGGAAATTCTTGATGAAAATTTTCGTGAGTAAGAATTCAGAAACCATTCAGTATTTTTGAACTGAACGAAGCCATACTAAAAGGGGAAAATGATAGAAAATTACTTCTATCCTTTGTGGGTTAGGAAACAATTTTAATCTATGAATTTATGTAATTGTGTGATTTACATATAGTTCCTAATTCTCCTTCCCTCTTGTGTTTACAGGTGAGTGATGTTGATTATCTACTACACAGGCGCTTACGTACAAATTTCAAGTAAGTATATCAACACCGAGTTAATCAGACACTGTCAAGGATAAACAGAAAAGTAGCGAGATGACATGATAGGGTGTCTCTCCTATAGAAAGATGAAATATTGAATTTAATCGGAAATATTATAGATTTCTACAATTTTTATCGTTGATGGATGCTTCGGGAGTTATATTTTAAGGCATATGATTTGATATTCCGTTGTGGGAAGCGCTGGTCAGTTATATTTCAACATACATCTTTTCCAGAGGCAGTTAGGTGTTTCCATACCTTCATCTGCATACGAAGACTAAACGAACTTGATAAAAGATTTCTCGAATTCAGATTTCATTCTCTTTGATGGGATTGAATTCAAGCAATTACATATAAATAATTAGTGAAGCGTGACGAATGAATTTTGGTCGCGGATATTTCAGTAAAATCTCTTGAATTGATGTTCAACTTAATGTCGGTACCCCATTGAAGAAACGCTCGTTGGTTAGCTAAGTCAGTACGAGTGCAAGCATAATAACAGTCAAATGACAAATTAATAAAGCCGAATTAAATTATCCAGGTTTCGATTACAGATTATTTTATGTACTATTACATAGTTCGTACAAATTACTCTAAACTAAAATTTGAGAAAGCTCCAAATTTTAATGGGAATTGAAATACAGCATTTTGTACCTTCGTATGTCGAGTATGTTTCGTTTATGTTTCTTGCCAGTTTCAATCTTCGTACGATTTCTCTCTTCATTATGTCGAATTAATTTTAAAACCATAGAAGCAGCACCCTGGTTTTTAAATATTTATTAATGGTTCTCGAGGTGTGGTTCTATGAATTATAAAATAACCTTTACTAATAAATTAATAAAACTGCTAAATCTTTATCAAAAAGTTATGACAATTTCAATAAAAGTGTCGAAACGGTCTAACTTTAGGTATTTAATTACGTTCTGAGAAGTAAGTACATTTCTGTGGTGGTATATTTCATAAGCGGGGTTCCCGCATAGCCAAGTACATACATACCTTTGGTGAACGCGCCTATGTGTGCGAAGTGACCTCAGCTGTTTGAGCAATATAAATAATTATATTCTTTTTTTACTATGCTCCATTTGCAGCTAAATAAGGATTAAACTAGTAGAATTTCCTTAATGCTTCTTGANCGATTTTAATTTTAGAATATTTTTGTTTAAATGTTGATTACTCTGTAATTTTTATCCTTTTAGCGAATTACTTTTAGTTAATTTTGTTACAGCACTGCTCAAGTGATTTCCTCGTATACAGTTTCCTTCAGATCTTTTATCTTGTTCTTTAAGTATCTTTGTGCAGGTTTTTCACATCCCCCTTCTTGTGGAAGATCTCCTGCGGTAGATATTTTCTCCTAAGATATTATTTAGGTTTTTTTACATCCAGAAATCCCTCGTAAGATTTATTCTTTATTTCTATTTACAATATTATGTATAATTTATTATTATCACTGACGACAGGTTTGGTGAAAGATGAGACTTTTTTGTCTCGACCTAGCCTTAATAAAGACCTTATAGACTCTCTAGGTTTGAAGAAATCTAATTTTTATCGTAAGTTAGGGTATGTAACATTCAGGCCGCATAGAAAGCTATCATGCCGCTCTTTAGTTAAATTCAGTTGCATAAATTTAAGTAGTAAATCATTAGAGACCATCTTAATTTCACTGAACGTAGTAAATGGTGGTTAACATTGCATTGTTTAAGAATGCCTGATTTCGCTTAAAATAGGTGGAAGAAAGTCCAAAAGGAAGACCGGAAAACGTCACGGATTCTCATCCTCTGATGTAGGCTTTTAAGATCATTTTATGGCTTAAGAATGATCGACCAACGATCGGATGACTCTTGAAACGGAAGAATTTCCTTTGTTTCTGTTTTCAATTCTACTTTCCATTGGCCTCCTTTCGTTGAGAAATTCCACGGCGTAACTGGCGCACCGTCCACTTCGCCGATTGAAATAGTGCGTAATTCTCTGAGGCTGGGGTGTGTCCAGTTGTTTACGTCGGGATTACTGTTTAAAAGGAATAGCGAAGGTTTTAACTTTGACGCAGGAAAAACGCGGGGTTGGAGTTATTGCTTGCAGGGAAAGTTGTTCATGAAACTAGTTTTCTATCAATGTTACGTTTAGAACGAAAGTAGCTTTATTTTCCTAGGAATGCGATGGTTTCGTTTTTCTCAGAAGGCTGTTTTATTTAATCTTCTCGTATTTTTTTATATTAGGGATGCTTTTGGTAGCTTTCCAGTTTTTCTCCTAAATTTAAATATTGTATTGAAAGAGGTAATTTATTTTAAACGATAAGGATGCGGTAAAACCCGATTTGTATCTTATGAGTTATTATAGTGCGAATTGAAGATTTAATCCTTGGATTTTGTCTTTTCGAACCGTAGGTATTTCTCTCCAGTGAATTAACTTATTCTTTTTATCGAAGTTTGTACCTTTCTTCTGTTCCAAACGAAGAGCAGTTGCCCTATTTATCGGTTCAATATATACATTAGTATTATTTCAGTGGAATATTTAATGTGGATTTCTGCCGACGAATTGTCCAACTTGATTGTAAATAATATAAGTTTTTAAATGTTACAACAATTCTAACGTTTCCTATCATGACTCATGGGTTCCCAGTAATCCTTGTATAGGCCGTGTGTAAGTTGAGTGTTGACTGTATTTTAAGTTGTTATCGAAACCACTTTGGAAAACATAGTAATCCCTTAAGTAAACCCAAGAAGAGAAGACATGAAAAAAGTCTGACCAGACCAGGACTCGAACCTGGAATCTGGAAGCCCGGATCTTCAACATCCGGGCGAATACTTAAACCAATTGTCTTTCGAGCCACAACTTTCTTTCATGCCTGCAAAGTTCCCAAATCGGTAATAGTGATTTATTGTAAATAATATAATTGGTTAATAAAAATTGTAACTTTTCCGATCGAATTTGATTCTATTATTAATTAACATAAATGTTTTAGAATTTTCTGGCTCGATAGCTTAATTGGTTAAAGCTTCCACCCGGAAAGTGGAATATTTCAGGTTCGAGCCCTGGTCATGTCAAAGTTTTTTATGTCCGTATTTCCTTGAGATTTTCTTAAGTGGAGGCCTTTAAGGTTTAAGTCACCTTAACCTTTTCCTTTAGCTACGAAAAATATTTACTATTTCAATTTCTATTGGTGTGATAAATTATCCTGAGATTATAAATATTTTAATATCTAAGTTATTGCAAGCGTAGCAATGACCGCATTGAACGCCGGGAAAATCCAAGTTCCCTCACCTTTGATCCAACAAATACCTTCATCATTATAATGAGGAGGTATATCTCATTGGAAGTACTAGTATTGGAATTATGGTTCCTCGACTGTTGAGATTATTTTGCATTACATCTTATTAGAGGCAGCATTTAATTTTCGTTAAATTAGCGCGTTTAAAAACAGCAGTTCGATAATTTTTATTGACTCTCTCACCATACTGGTTGATGCTAACAATTTTATGTTGTTTTCGCAGCAATCCTTTTTCTCATTTATTATTGGCTGGGAAAGTTAGAATCGCTGCTACATTCGCATTCTCGCATCCGCTCTGCTCATGTTGTCGTACAAGATCTTCACGTCAAGTAACTCCGTATCTTGCTTCAGTGGATGGAACATGCGGAGAATTCAATTTACGTTCATTGCAATCGGTCTTCCGTTAAAGATTGAGTTCACGTTTCATCGTCTTTCTTCTTGGTAGGAAAGAACAGTAATTTTTAGTGTAAAACAACCAGAATAGAGACTACAGCAACCCGAGAAGACTTCACCCAACCAGAATAATGCTACAAAGCCTTCGTTTTCATTGCTTCGGAATTCAGTAAGTCTGCGGTGTTTAATTTACAGCATCAGTATACTAGTAAACATATTTTACCTTGGGAGAATTGATATAAGATAACGTACTCCATTTCCTTGTAACGCTGTACCAGATTCGTTCGTAATTGGACGATTTGTTCGCTTTTCGTATGTTTCAATGACAAGGTGGAGCGAAAATTAGACGTAAATACAAATATGGTGTTTGCCTCAATCTTATACTTTGTCAAATCCAAACGATTCTATCAAATACGGAGTAATTAGTATCTACCGTATAAATCAGAATATTATGGATTAGATTTTCTCTTTAAATTTAGAATATTGTATCGAAAGCATTAGCGAGTCCAGGGGGGAGCAAAGTGGACGATCACCCCCCTGGTGACTTAGTAATACTAGCAAATTGCCTAGGATCTGACGAGGATCTTGAATTAAAAGAAGATCGCGAAGTCTTTCCACTGTAATATATTTACACTATACTATATTTTTCACGACAAAATGTTATTTAAAAAGTTAATTGGAGACTAGTTTATGAGGAGATAATCTTATATCCCCCCATTGGAAAGGTTACATCCATTGGAGAGTATCTTATTCCGCCCTTGATCGAACATTATCATTCTAATCATAAAACAGTAAGTTCGCAGCCGAGTTATGAAGGAAAGAACCTATGAATTAAGTTTTTTGTCTCCTAAACTGCAAAGGAATGTTTAAAATTATTCTAATTGTAAAATGAAGACGGCGAATTAAGTTCTTTGAGGGAAAAAGTTTATGACCACCTGTTGTTTTAAATTGTTCCTGTAATTACATCGAAATCGACATATGAGTAACGCATTTCATATCATTCCGCAAGGAGAGAGCAAATGAATCACATTACTCGGAATCAGTCATGCCTCAGTTACTTTACTATCATCAACGCTATAAGCGAGACTGAGACTTGAATAAGCGAAATATATATTTTCCCTTACCTTTACTAAAAGGAAAGTGAAATATATTCCATCTAATATTAGCTCATTTCCTTCAGGTTATTGAACTCGTGTAGTCTGGTAGTACATAATATTCTCGAGAGAAAACGTCCTGAATTATGATAGTTCAAGACAAGGTAAAATAGAAAATTAATGATTAAGCTATACGATCTTCATAAAAGTAGAATATTCAGGTTTTATTTTCATTACGAGCGTCTCGTCTGCGAAGTAAGCATCCTGCGAATCCTCGTTGGATCCTCAACCCTTCCATCATAACTATCGAGAGCATCGGAGAGGGAATGAGGATTACTGGGAAAAATGGGGAGTGAGGTAGTTTGGCTTTCTTTTCAAATTGATACAGAATGGTTCAAGTACAAAGAATCCACGTAAGCGTAGCACAACTATCGTGTGAAATCTTCATAGCATTCTGCTAGGAGTTACTATATAGGAGTAATTTCGTTATTCTGCATCGCTCATAACTCTGCAGCTTTCGCGTCATCGAGACTTGAATAATGACAGACATACATTCCCTTATCTTGCACAGTAATGCGAATGAAAAGTATTTATGTTTATTGAAGTGCAATAAAATATCGAGAAATGCAGCATCTGGAACATTAAAGAGCATATCGAAAGAATTCGTCCTCTGCTCGTTGCATCCATTGCCGGACAATCGGCGATTTTCGACGTCCGCCTCTTTAGTGCATGAACTGCGTGTAGAAATCGCCTCCACTCGGATTTCTCTTTTCTAATCCCGTTCTCACGTGTTAATGATCGGCGACATTTTTTTCCATTTTTCCCCTCTCGAAATTGCTTCACTCGAGCGCGAAGCCGTAACGTTATTGCGCCGAGGGAAAAAAATATAAAATTGCAAAACTCCCCCCTCTCGGAATCGGCTCCCTTCCCCGTATCGCCTGTATCATTGCCGGCAATCCCACACCCCGGAGCCGTTTGGGCACTTGCGAAGCGCAAATCGTCCAAATCCAGCGGCACCTGTTGCTTCGAAAGCTGCTTTGGAAGGGTCAGATCGAGAATGCACTTATGTGCAGCCGAAAGGGGAGGGGGGATTTTTTCCTCGGATAAAAATGGGAATTATTCGGGGTTGAGTTTTGATTTGGTGCGGAGGGTCCAGGGAAAGTCATCGATGGGGCGCCGATGCAAACAAAGGAACGGCTGTAATGGGTAAAATTGTACTCAACTATATTGTAACTTGATTTTCCCGTATAATAGTGTAGTTAAAATGTTAAAAATTGTATGAAACGTTGGTTGTACAAATTAAGAGCTACCAGTTAAAGCACAAAATCTTGTCGAAAAAAAAACAAAAATAACTTTTTGAAAATAGAAATAATCTGTTCTAGAGTAGTGCACAGAAGGAGGTAATCCTAGCTTTTTATTTTGAAGCTATTCCTACGAGTTTTTTCTTTTTTAAAACCTTATAACAGCAACAGGAATATTTATATGCATTCCTTCCTTACCCATTATATTCTTCTTGGTATTATATGGAAGGGATCGGTATTCCTTTGTATATCGTAGTTAAATTACATGATTAAACAAAAATTTTGGTGATATTTCAAGCCTTCCGCTATGAATGAATGTTTCTATCATTTTTATTATTCAACGTACATTTGGAAGACTTTTTCGAATTTTTATCTTATTCTGTGGACCATTCATTAGTTATATTGATACGTCAAGCTTTACTTCCAACACTGCTCAAGTTATCTGGGGCTTTTTTTGTACTGTATTGTATTTGTATTCGTTATTGCTAAAAGTATTTCCTCTGCAGAAAAATGTAAACAAAGAGAATCGGATCCTGCGAGCTAAATCATTTTTGGTAATTTAGAAATTGATGCCCGTCAATGTATTGCTGTTTTTAATGGAACTGATGTAGTAGAATTAGTTAAGTGCTGTAGTAGTGATTGGTAGTAATTTAAGAACATGTTCGAGCATCTTCATCAAGTAGGGAAATAATGTCCTACCTTTTGAAAAAGCTCTTAAATTCTGAGAAAAAAGTAGTAGAGGAACGAGAATAATATCGATTTCTTTGGCGGAAGTTCTATTATGTTTTTCCCTTAGGCCGATGGAAATTTCAATACGTTGACATTGATCATTTCAGTGGAAAAAGTTTCTTCTTCCCAATTTTTCCGTTTGAAGTACATCTTTTTCTGAAGATGAGTAATAATTTAACGAGTTATATACCGCTGAACTCGTCGATTCGCAAGAAACTCGGAAGTTGAGTCAAGAATGCGTATTTTTCACCTTATTTCGAGGGCCCTTTTCAACTCAAACTGCTTTTACCGTTGATGGATATCATCCTCTAATTTATTTATTAGCAATGCCTCAAAAGGGCGATATTTTTTTTTTTCAAGAAATCTCCGCCTTCCTTTTCGTAATGTATCCCTCCCAATTTCATTGTTACCGTTATACGTGGATTTCATCATTCGTCGGATATTTGCTACACGACGTTAAATATCTGATTCTAATTTCGATGATTCCTTTTATTAATTAAACAAACTAGCATTGGTGATAACGTATAGATCACGTGCATATAGCGAAGTGCGCCAAGAAATGGGAGTTACGGCGTAGCTATGGCGTCGAGGCGGAATCCTCGCTCCGGATGGTGGTTTTGTTCCTTGTGCACCCCTCAGTTGGAGGGAAGTAGTCGAAGTGTAAAGAGCGGGAGTTTCTACACACCATGCACATCAGCTGGGGAGTTTTTAGTATGTGGCCGAGAGCGTGTAGTAGGTTCAGCGAACTCTGTCGCTCGGGTGTTCGGCCTTGGGATTCGGCCTTCCTTCCCCTCCCACCGTTATCCCAGCCCCTCCCTCATCAAATCCCACTCTCTCATCTACTCACTTTCCCCTCTACATCCCCGTTTCTCTCGTACGACGACCTTCTCTCCTCAAGCCACATATTCAGACCTCTTTTGCTCCTTTTCTCACATTCCCCTCATCATCTTCTCTTGAGGTGTTCGCCTTCTCGCTTTCTTCGCATTCCTCGTCCGTATGCTTTCGCGTCCCTCTTCCTCTGCTTTCCTCCTCTACTGCTGTTGCATGGCAGATTCTTGAAGTAAGAGCGAGCGAAATTAAGGGCACATTTTCACACAGATGCAGATAGCTTCAGAGTTAGGTCTAGAGTCATCTGAAGATTTTAGGGTTTTCGTAGTTAAAATTCGACAGGGCTGGGTTTAGATTTTCAGCCGCCCTCGGCGGAAGGTTTCTAGCCACCCCATAACACATCCCTTACAGGTAGGAGGATCATAAGTTTCTTATTGACATTGAAAGCGGTCAATGATGTTTGTGGATCACTAAGTTTGATTTGTATAATAATTATCTTCTGCTCATTACTAATTTTAAGTTGTCTATGAAACGTTGCTCACAAGAAACTATTAATTTTTGAAGAAACCGATTGGAAAACTAGAAATCTCTCTCAAAACGTCTTAGAAGTATCGCTTTTTCCCTTCCTTTGTAAACATAAGGTACAAAAAGACAACTTTATTGATCTGACAATCGAAGTTCTTTTGGATTACGTGAACTTGCTCGTTTATTCGATTGTATAATATACCCATATGAGGCTGATTTTGCTTCAATATTGGTTGGAGAGAGAGCGGGCTGCAAAGAGTTTTAGGCCGCTCCCCTCATAATCGCGCTCTGAGGCTACCACCTCCCTTGATCACTGGCCCTGGGATGCGGGGTCACCGTAATTGCCTTCCTGCAAGTTCATGTGCTCTGAAACTCCCCGTTTGCCTCCCTTTTATTTCCTTTCCGTTTCCCATCTCTTTTTATTTCTTGATAACCCTTCCCGCCCTTCACATCTTGTAACGTAAGTGCCAGTCTCGATGGCAGAATGGTTAGTGCGGTAGCTTTCTAACACTGAGGTCTCGGTTCGAGTCCCGTCTAATTGGGTTTTCTGGGCTATGGCATGCCTGTGTTCGTCGGTTGTCTGTTATTGTCCAAATTATTTAAACGGATCAAGTTGGGGGCTCATGTTTCTCTTAAAGAAGTAATAATAATTATTATAGTAGGTGGTGGAATGAGAATCTCTATTATAATTTTCAAACCCAATTGTTAAGCATGGAGCATGCCGTCACGGTTACCGTTGTGGTATCGGGGACAACTAGATTTTTTTAGGCAGAAGCAGGTGATTGAAATTTATCCATGCATGTTTTGGAAAGCATTCCTCTATATTTCTGTATCCAGATTTTTGGCCAATTTTACTGCGACAAGTTTAAGTGAAATTCATTATTTCATTCCTAGATCCTGTCGGAATCTTGTTTATTTAAAATTAATTTTGGGTGGAATGAAAAGTTTTAGTTATCATTCCAGAATATCTCCAAGCCTTGAAGATGTGGAAAATTTAAGTGATGATAAGAAGTAATGTTGGAAGTATCTATATGACACTCTTGGCTTGATATTTGAAGAATGTTTTTGGGCACACCGCGCCCACATCGAGGGCTTTTATTGGGAGGCACTGCTGATAAAGGATACCTGTCGTGATTGGAATGTCGGAATGGAAATTGAATAATTTTTAGTATCGAAGGATGAAAATGGAAATTTTTTAGTATCGAAGCATATCTTCGAGAAGAAAATACTTTATGGAATAAGATATAAATATAAATGCGTCAAGTGACTACCGAAAAGTTATTATTACTTAGGTACTGTTGCGTTGTGTAAGAGAAAGACTCCTTGCTTGAGGCATGCATCACGATTTACCTAGTGGATTGACGCGTGCGTTACTTTCAATAACGCATTCGTCGTCAAACGTGAAGCATGCGTTCCTTTCTTTGCGCTTCTTTGGAAGCAGCTACGATGCGAACACACCTATTGAAACATCAACTCCGACGAAGTCCGAATCTTTGGCGGAGTGTTTTTTGGTGGTGTACATTCTCAGCGGTAAATGAGGCCCAGCCTCGCAGCTAATGTAAATTTGGCACCTCCCCATTTAGGCTCTCCCAAGAGTTCGCGCCGCCTTCACGTAGGGGACGGACATTGGCCACGTTCTTGCGTCACCATGGAGACGCTTGTTGGAAACTCGTTTTCGGAGATGCAGTTTTCCTCCAAGTGATTGGTTAATCTGGCGTCAGTACCGCTGGGTTGGGTCTCTGTTAGCTTTGAGACAATTCATGTGAGGTTTCTTTTGTTAAAGCCCAAGGAATATTTCGTTGAATGGTCTTGATGGGATCATGTCAGAAAGCCTTTCTTATATTCATATTTTAGATATGGAACTCAAAAGTTAGGTATTCATCAGTGACATTATTTCATTTCTTCTCTGAGGCATTTTCCGTTTCAAAATAAACTAAGATATCTCTGGAATAGCTCCTAAAATCGTGCGTATTTCAAGAAGTCTTTTAATATAAACGGGAGCTGGCAGAGTAAAAGTTAGAGGCGTGGGGTTAACGACAATGTCGTGTAGTAAACCAACTGAATTGCGTTTAAACGCAATTCAGTTGATTGGTTTATTTATAAGAATATAAGACCAATATTAGCAGTGTTATTTACCGCATCTCTTACGTAAGGTGTATAATCATAATTCACAGCATTTAGATATCCTCAAGTTAATAATGTGGTTGACAATCTTCAGTTGGAACTCAAAGGAAAAGTGATATAACGGAAATGTTCTGCATCATTAAGATCTACAGCAGTTGAAATTGCTCATAGTGATGCAACTTCGTATTTTCTGTGCGTGTCAGTGTCAAAAACGAATACTCTCCAAGCGTAATTTCTGTCTTTTTCATTTAGAATTTGTTCTAATCCAGTAGTGAGGAAGATATTTCGATAAATCAATGTTCTTATTGCGTTGCTTCTGCTGTAAAAAATAACAGAATTAACTTCAAACCAATTTAGTCAAGAGAGTCACTATTCAAAGCATGCATCAGTTTTAACGTTTCAAAGTTCTTTTATCGATATCTTTAAAAATCGCTTTAATTGCCAGCAACGCTCCAACATTTTATAACTTACAGAGGAGGAAGCGATGGCGATTTCTATAGCTGACTAGCTGGCTTTCTGTACATTTCTTCACTCTAGCTTGCCAGAGAGAAAGATTGCGTATGACAGCCTTAATAAAACTCATTGCCAACTTCTGCCATCTGTCGTGCGATTAAAGAAACGCTTGCACCGATTGGCCGGGGGTGGGGAGGTATCCCTATCAAGTTATTCGGAAGGGAAGGGAAGCAAATTCTGTTCGGTGGAGTTATCCTCGCTTCTAAGTCATCGGCCACGAGGAATTTTTTTCCTCCGGCGTTGCTGGTCCATACGCGTTGGCACGACCTTGACCTAATGATAATGGATGCCCGTTGTAGAGAGGAGGGCGGGACGACTCGATGGCTATGGGGAGACTTGGCAAAACGCATGAATAAGAATGTTTTATCGTTGGTAAACTTAAGAGTTGTGTGGAGGTGTGGGAGATATCTTCCTACGGAGGTGTAGCAATGGCCAGGATTCCTTAGCTTAAAGCGATGCATCTGTTAGCCATCGTGACGATGGAGACCGGAGTTAACTTCTTTGGAGTCCCTTTTTCGTAAATTGTAGTATCTCAGTTGCCTTACGGATAGTGGTCCATCGTATGGTTATTATGCGTTATTTTAGCCAAATCTCCTTTGAAATTTCTAAATGCTGTTATAAATTTGGTGGTGAATATAATCGCCTCCGGAATACATTATTCTTCTGAATATCTCCTCCCAGATGGCTAGGTAAAACGTTCACCATTACTAACAGTTGTCCCGGGTTCGATTCTCGGTGAGAGCCAATACGTGTGAAATGATCTCAGCCGTCGAAGCAGTTTGAACGACAACAATACTTCATCAGTAATCATGATCAGCCGAATTGCGACTTTTCACAGGTTCCCATATCCTCAAATACCTGTTACGAAAGTCAAAAACAACCGCAATCAGTACACATGAATAAGGATGAGCTGCATCCATTTCCTTCCAGTATTTTTTTTGTAATTTAAGGCGCTCGTCTTCATGCTCGGGTGTTCGTCAGTGCATTTGAGAGGCGAATCCTTATCTGTTCCTTAGCAGAGACCGAAACAGGCGGAAAAACTTCGTTGGCCGAAAGCTCGCTGGGTAGGCTACTCTTTGTCCGAGGTGACCCTGTGCGCGTAGATCCATGTTCTACGATGTTTATCTGCAGCCCTAAACAACTGATTCCGCAAATCGTGCCGTTATCACGAGTAGTTTACTAAGAGATATCAACGACCACTTACTCGGCAACTCTCGAAAGCGCAAAAAGGTTTTAAAAGGTTAAAAGAAACGAGTGTTAAGTCGCTAACACTTAATTAACTTCACCCGGCTCAATTTTCCGAAACTGCTTCTGTTTCGTTGTATTTCATTTGCATATGTTTATTGTAGAATTTAATGTGCATATAATTAGCTACGATTTCGATTTCTCCAAGTTTAAGCTAGAAATGTGTATTTTATTACCAAACTATTCATTCTTGAGTTAAATAGTTGAAATATCATAGATAACACTGTTTTCGTCTCCACACGAGTATTAAGGGGAATTGCAGGTCAGGCTGATAAGATCTCACGGATTCATTCATGCGTTAAAACTATCATAGCTTTATTTTCATAGCGTAAAGCACTTTGAAAGACGAGATATGTAGGAAACGCATGATTCCAGCCTTGAAGATAAAGCAATGCGTCAAGGACGCGCGTATCTCAAAAGCCCAAACAATTGCTCAAACTCTTCCTACTCCAGGAACTCGAAGAAACAGTACAATATTCCAGTTTACTTTAACATCAGTATAAATATAAATATAAGATAAAACTAAAGCGAGACCTCTGACGTAAATGTTGTTTTTGATATGTATGTAGATTTTCAATGCAAAATTTCAGAGATTAGCCTGCTGTCATAAACAGGCTGAAAATATTCGCATTGCTCTCATTTATTGGGTTTTCTGTAGTTTATTTTCCGCATTGAGTATTTTTGTTGAGATAGCCATATTGCGAAGTAATTCTAAGGTGCCCGTGTAAAAAGAATGGAGGTGATACTTTTGTGTTAAGTTCTACTCGTTACAGATAAAGTACGTCAGGACCATTTTATGGAAATTAAATACAGTATAGACTGAATCGTCTCCAAAACTTAGTCTGATACAACCGTTGAATTGTTTCTTGTGATGTAGTAACGGTACGCTGCTTTCACGTCGATAGTTATCGATTACTTTTCGCTGCAAGTAATGACAATTGTTGGGATATTCTTAAGAGTATTTACAGCCGAGAACTCTTTCATTCAAACAAAGTTAAAGGAGTCAAATTTTATGTGGTAAAAATTATTAATCGCAAGATTTTATCATATAATTATTGCTCTTCAGAGATTCTGAAAATATCGTACTTCTTAAAAGTGTTTATGTTAATTTTCGCCATGAGCTTAAAGGATAATTGGCAATGACGCTCTATTAATGGATACGTGGAAATGAAGGGATTCGATACGCAGCTGTGATTTACACACGAGATCATCCGTGAGTCGCGGACAACCAAATGGAAATAGAACATTTTTGGAGGCTATGACGGAATTTTGAAGATCTATTGAGGGAATACTATGTTTGAAGTGATGTCAGTCTAGCAATAGCCTGAATTATTCTTCGTTTAAGCGGATTCAAGTTTCTCCCCTTAATCATTACTGATTTTGCGATAAAAATTAGTATTGATTTTAATTAAATAAAATAAGAGGCGTTAAAAGATCGTTTATACTAAATTTGATAAAAATCCAATAATTCATATCTGAATGGGGCCGTACGTTAGGAATTTTGTTAAATATAAAATGGAGCGGGAAAAAAATAGAGGAGTAACCTTAAAACAAAATACATAGAAGAAAGGAGAAGAAGAAAAATGGAGTATAAAACAATATAATTGTGGTAGATTTATTGATAATTTTATTAAAGTGCTTCGGCAGTTGAGTTCATTTCGCACATATAGGCTTCCAACGGGAATCGAACCCCGTCAATATCTATTTATCATAGATGTATCAACTTAACATAAGAAGTTTATTTTCTTCTTTAGAAGGTTATATATTGCGTAACTTGCAGTCATAAAACGCATCTTTGAGGTTTATTAAATTACTTAACTTCCACAAATTGATTCCTAGGAAAGGAAAATTTAGAGTATTTTCCCGTAATCATCGGAACTATTCCATAATTCATACGTACGTATTTTCATCTTGCCATGTTTTATGATGTATTCTGGAAACTTTCGCAACACCTCTGGGCACGGTTTGCCTAGTCTCCACCCGCTTGAATGGCGTAGTAGATGGCTTACTTTAAATTGACCATCAAGTCATATTTCTTGCGCGAAAAACCTGTCTACCTCTACTGCCTGAGTGTAAGATTTATTCCGCCTTTATAATAGACGCTATTAGGCGCTTGCCTAATTTAACTGTTAGGAGCAGTTACAAATGGTCGTGAAAGACTTACCTCTCGTCACAAATCACGTATTCTCGGTGAGAGCCAATACGTGTGAAATGATCTCAGCCGTCGAAGCAGTTTGAACGACAACAATACTTCATCAGTAATCATGATCAGCCGAATTGCGACTTTTCACAGGTTCCCATATCCTCAAATACCTGTTACGAAAGTCAAAAACAACCGCAATCAGTACACATGAATAAGGATGAGCTGCATCCATTTCCTTCCAGTATTTTTTTTGTAATTTAAGGCGCTCGTCTTCATGCTCGGGTGTTCGTCAGTGCATTTGAGAGGCGAATCCTTATCTGTTCCTTAGCAGAGACCGAAACAGGCGGAAAAACTTCGTTGGCCGAAAGCTCGCTGGGTAGGCTACTCTTTGTCCGAGGTGACCCTGTGCGCGTAGATCCATGTTCTACGATGTTTATCTGCAGCCCTAAACAACTGATTCCGCAAATCGTGCCGTTATCACGAGTAGTTTACTAAGAGATATCAACGACCACTTACTCGGCAACTCTCGAAAGCGCAAAAAGGTTTTAAAAGGTTAAAAGAAACGAGTGTTAAGTCGCTAACACTTAATTAACTTCACCCGGCTCAATTTTCCGAAACTGCTTCTGTTTCGTTGTATTTCATTTGCATATGTTTATTGTAGAATTTAATGTGCATATAATTAGCTACGATTTCGATTTCTCCAAGTTTAAGCTAGAAATGTGTATTTTATTACCAAACTATTCATTCTTGAGTTAAATAGTTGAAATATCATAGATAACACTGTTTTCGTCTCCACACGAGTATTAAGGGGAATTGCAGGTCAGGCTGATAAGATCTCACGGATTCATTCATGCGTTAAAACTATCATAGCTTTATTTTCATAGCGTAAAGCACTTTGAAAGACGAGATATGTAGGAAACGCATGATTCCAGCCTTGAAGATAAAGCAATGCGTCAAGGACGCGCGTATCTCAAAAGCCCAAACAATTGCTCAAACTCTTCCTACTCCAGGAACTCGAAGAAACAGTACAATATTCCAGTTTACTTTAACATCAGTATAAATATAAATATAAGATAAAACTAAAGCGAGACCTCTGACGTAAATGTTGTTTTTGATATGTATGTAGATTTTCAATGCAAAATTTCAGAGATTAGCCTGCTGTCATAAACAGGCTGAAAATATTCGCATTGCTCTCATTTATTGGGTTTTCTGTAGTTTATTTTCCGCATTGAGTATTTTTGTTGAGATAGCCATATTGCGAAGTAATTCTAAGGTGCCCGTGTAAAAAGAATGGAGGTGATACTTTTGTGTTAAGTTCTACTCGTTACAGATAAAGTACGTCAGGACCATTTTATGGAAATTAAATACAGTATAGACTGAATCGTCTCCAAAACTTAGTCTGATACAACCGTTGAATTGTTTCTTGTGATGTAGTAACGGTACGCTGCTTTCACGTCGATAGTTATCGATTACTTTTCGCTGCAAGTAATGACAATTGTTGGGATATTCTTAAGAGTATTTACAGCCGAGAACTCTTTCATTCAAACAAAGTTAAAGGAGTCAAATTTTATGTGGTAAAAATTATTAATCGCAAGAGTTTATCATATAATTATTGCTCTTCAGAGATTCTGAAAATATCGTACTTCTTAAAAGTGTTTATGTTAATTTTCGCCTTGAGCTTAAAGGATAATTGGCAATGACGCTCTATTAATGTATACGTGGAAATGAAGGGATTCGATACGCAGCTGTGATTTACACACGAGATCATCCGTGAGTCGCGGACAACCAAATGGAAATAGAACATTTTTGGAGGCTATGACGGAATTTTGAAGATCTATTGAGGGAATACTATGTTTGAAGTGATGTCAGTCTAGCAATAGCCTGAATTATTCTTCGTTTAAGCGGATTCAAGTTTCTCCCCTTAATCATTACTGATTTTGCGATAAAAATTAGTATTGATTTTAATTAAATAAAATAAGAGGCGTTAAAAGATCGTTTATACTAAATTTGATAAAAATCCAATAATTCATATCTGAATGGGGCCGTACGTTAGGAATTTTGTTAAATATAAAATGGAGCGGGAAAAAAATAGAGGAGTAACCTTAAAACAAAATACATAGAAGAAAGGAGAAGAAGAAAAATGGAGTATAAAACAATATAATTGTGGTAGATTTATTGATAATTTTATTAAAGTGCTTCGGCAGTTGAGTTCATTTCGCACATATAGGCTTCCAACGGGAATCGAACCCCGTCAATATCTATTTATCATAGATGTATCAACTTAACATAAGAAGTTTATTTTCTTCTTTAGAAGGTTATATATTGCGTAACTTGCAGTCATAAAACGCATCTTTGAGGTTTATTAAATTACTTAACTTCCACAAATTGATTCCTAGGAAAGGAAAATTTAGAGTATTTTCCCGTAATCATCGGAACTATTCCATAATTCATACGTACGTATTTTCATCTTGCCATGTTTTATGATGTATTCTGGAAACTTTCGCAACACCTCTGGGCACGGTTTGCCTAGTCTCCACCCGCTTGAATGGCGTAGTAGATGGCTTACTTTAAATTGACCATCAAGTCATATTTCTTGCGCGAAAAACCTGTCTACCTCTACTGCCTGAGTGTAAGATTTATTCCGCCTTTATAATAGACGCTATTAGGCGCTTGCCTAATTTAACTGTTAGGAGCAGTTACAAATGGTCGTGAAAGACTTACCTCTCGTCACAAATCACGTATTGTTTATCATGGTATCTCCTCAGCATCTTATACTTATTTAACCTTGTTTCTTCTGATGAATTAGCCATTAATTAGCGCACTGTCACTTTTCATTTTATAAATTATATATTATTTATTCTGTGACTACGATTACGATTGCTATTACTATTTTTTATAGAAAGTGATTTTTGAATGATAATTATTAAGTTTACTGAATAGATTTTTAAATGTATTTCCTTGTAGTGATGGCATCAGATAGTTAGCAACCGCCACAGGGCGAAACATTTTTGGGGCGTGGATTTTTTTAAACAAAAGAAATAAAAAATTAGAATTCTCATTGTTTACCTAACAATGGCTTCTCTAATGTGGGCTTGTTCTGTTTACAGCATTCTGGCTCAGTGAGGAAAGAAAGGGCAAACTACCTCACTCCTCAGCTGGACTAGTAAGCTTCATTTCCCTCTAGCTTTTCGTAGCTGATGGTTGAGGGGATGAGGTCCCACTGGTTTTCGGGCTGAATACTTTACAAATATAATGTCGAGGGATAAAACAGGCGATGCCGTGAAATTTAATTGTAATTTGAAACACAGGATGTCAACAATTATAGGTGAAAAGTATGTCTAGATTACCTTAAGGTGGCCATGTCTGAAGTGATTACCGTTTCCTTGAAATGCCAAAAGTAAATCACGCGGGCAAGACTCGGACCGCCGGCATAACGGCTCATGGGGTGTTTTTAAGCCTCTAAAATAGTCAAGAATTGAATTATTACAGAATTCCATCTCAACACTAACGCTTGCCGATTTGAATTTATATTGGTTTTAGACATGTATTAATGTTTTTCGAGTGTTACATTTGTAACTTCAATCCCTAAAAAAGTGGAATGAATATACTGCTCGGAGAGACAACAAGGCTGTGAAGACAATCCCATCGGTTCTGCGTGTCGCCGTGTCATTTTCCAAGAAACGATTACTCTTCGGGAGCGGTCTTTTTATCATTGCGACCCCCATAACGCAGCCCAAAGGTCATCCACAACGATATTCCACTTATGAAATCCAGCAGAAAAGAATTTCTTATCACGGAAATTGTTTCAGAGGAATTCATGCCATTCATACGTAAGCCTTTCTCTCCCTTCTCAGCGATTTTTGTTTTACTTTTTATCCTCTATTTTATACCCTCTGTTATATCGACATCTCGGAATTCGGAGGTTCCGTGGAAAGAGCAAAACCGGAACTGAACCAATTTTTTTTTTCGTTGAACCGGAACGAAAACCGGATCAATAAATTCTACGGTTTGATGTTCAGCTTCTATTTATTTATTGTATAAGTTAGACGCAAAATCAGGTGGCGATACTAACTTGCACTACAATTTACAGCTAACAAAAACAATGTTACAAAGTTCTTAATGTACAACTAAAAAACATTTGTATCTAGCCACCTCCTCCATGCACTACATTAGATTGCAAACTACGCTAATGTATAATATACACAGCCGTAATTTACAAAATAATCTACAACCACTATAAAATCCATATTCATTTTACTATCAACTCCAACAAGTCACCAAAATCCTGCATATACAAATACAGAATATCAGTAAATAAATTTAATTTCCACATTCTTCAGTTCGCATCGTTTATTTCTATGGAAGCCTCTAACCAAAGAAACTGAAGATGTAGTAGTAAGATACTTTTAATCAGCATTGTTTATAATTAATTATTAGTGGACATTTTTAGATATCCACCAATACTCGAGGAAAGCGAATAACAGCCCCTGCTGCCAATGAGCACATTTATATTGGACTCTGACATTGTTAACATTTTAATCGGATGTTTAAGGTCAACAGTTACTACAGCTACTTCGTAACAAATATTGTGTTGCGTAATAATCAAATGTTGAAATGAGAATCGGAGAAGTCGACAGTTTAGCGGCGATTGATTGAGATGTGGCAGATGTATTATCTTAGAAACTCTTTCAGTTTTTAGTTATAGATTCTCGTCATTATCTTGGAAAATTGCTAGAGCCGCAGAAATCCCTCGATCTGGATACGCCTCCGCTCTATAGCCGGCACTGACCCCTGTACCTTTTACTTGTAATTTTTTGAGATCTTGTACGATTACGTCACCGCATTCTAATTAGTCAGCTACCGTTTCCGTCGCACGGTTAGAGATCGGGCAGCGATGGCTCTCAACCCCTTCCACACCCTCGCTCCTTGAGCAGTAGCTTCACCTGCCCCCTCTCACCTCTTTTTTTCTCACCACACACCGCGTCTCTCCTCCCACGCCCTTCCTTTGTGATTCAGGGCAGATGTCATGGGGTCCCTGCTCTGCATGCTGCTCTCGATTTTTCGCAAACTTTATCCTCCCACGCTCCCCCTTCATGCCTTTTCAAACCAACCCCTGCGTGCTTTCTCCCCATGGTCCCTTTTACGCTTCGTAAAAGCCCCTCTTCCCGAACCCTTTTTTCCCCCGGCCGTTTTCTCCGACTCATGCCATTCTCCCGTATCCTAATCTTCCTATCTCTCAGGGCTTTCCTTCCTTACCGGTCTGCTCCATCATCTCCGGGACACTTTTCGGACAAAGGGAAAATCCTTTTCTGTGTCTTGTTCTGTTCCCCGAACGCGTTGGGACGCGGCTGATTGCGGGGCGGATTCGGTTCCTGGACGTTTGGGGAATTTTCGGTAGAAATGCTTCATTCTTGCGTTTCCGTTCCAGATGCAAGGAAACATACACTGTGGACGGTGGATGCATGGCGGCTAGGTCTGGCTTCAGCTGCGACGCGGTCCATTTATAATAATCACTGCTGCCTTAATTGTTGATCATCATTTTCGGCTCCCAGTTCGGAATTATCAGTGTCAATTATTGTATCGAAAAGTAATATCTCTGTTTCAGTTGTTGAATCTTTTTCTTTAGCTTCGATAGCTTAGGTAATTTCGCACATGGGTCCCTACCGGGATTCGAACCCGGGAAAACAAAAGGCGAACGTGTATCTTGACTATCTGGGAGCCCTTATTTCGCATTAATATTGTCAATAATGTTATTCGTTTCTGCGTAAGTTAATGTAGATAAATCAGGGCTATGGCAGTTTTTTACTCCGTGGGACGCATTTGCCCCTTAAAAAACTCCTATCGGCGGTCCGCTGATGATGTTTGTACTTAACTGTATTTGTGGAGAAAGTATAAAAACTGGGAGCCACGACACAAATATCCCTTTCAGGGATACTTGTACCAGGTCAGGATTACGTCACTGTATTTGTGTACGTTAATAACGCATCCAAAATAATCAGTTCATTTGTTTCATTGTTATGATATATAAAATCGGCATATTTTCACTCTTCGCTGTAGATTTTAATTCGATATACTTTTTCTTCCTTTATCAAGTTCTATAATAGCAGGATATACGAAACTATTTAAGGAAAATATATCTGCTGGGCCACACGGAATGACTTAAAGGATCGTATATGGTCCGAGTGATGAAAAATCCGAAGTAAATTTACAAATTTAGCTGTGCCTGGGAGTGCGTATTATTTTTAAGATATACAGAGGGTCCTTATCTTTTTTAGTGTGCATTGCTCGGGGATTATTTAATTGATTTAACATTCATAGCAAAGTATTTCAAAAAATCTTAGTAGAAATTAGAATTGATAACGATATTTTTGGCATACGTGGCATTTTAGATCGAGGTTTTTGTTTTCGTAAAAATACTGAGCTAAGTACTAAGTAATGTCAATTTAGGCCGTTTTTACGACAGTAAGGTGGGAAATTGCGATTAGCTTTGGGTTTGAATGGCGAAAAGTTATCTATTGAGTCAGCGAATATGCCAGGGGAACAGATGGGCGTTGAAGAGATCAGTTTCCATGCGTTAGATTTAATAGTGAGCACAAGAAATCGGATATACGGGTCGTAACATCGAGTTTTTCAGGAACATTTACTTCGGAGTCATTTCTCACCTGAAGGATGGAAATTACGAANTAAGAAAACCCATCCGTTTTGTTTCTCGAAGAGCAAGAAATAAAAACTTTTCATATCCCGGTTAAAACGCCATGTCGCCCTTGACGCAGTCTTCATTCGGTCCCAAGAAAAGCGGGTTTTATTATGCATCGAATGAAAGACTGTAACATATATATTAATAAAATATAGTATTAATAAAATTCATATATGGTCATTAGCGGATCCACCGGGGGTACGGATGGGAGGATCGCCCACTCCCCCTTGGTGGCTTTGTAGTACTAGCGATTTGCCTAGGAAGTGACGAGGAGCTTGAGTTGAAATTAGATCGTGAAGTTTTTCCGCAATCACTATACATTTACCACATTTATCTCGACAAAATGGCATTTAAAACGTTAATTGGAGATGATCTCATTAGTAAATTGTTCTAAATCGGCCCCACACCCCCTTGGACAGTTTGTAGATCCGGCACCGCGTATGGTTATGTGATGTCTTTCTTTACTTTTTCCTTCGGCAGACTTCTGACTTTGTGTCCGCCATGCTCTGAACCATGTATATCGATCAGCCTGAGATGTTATTGAAAAGGAGACTCGTTTTTGTGTTATGCTTATGAATTTCTACATGACATGTGAATATCTCGTTTAGTGAAGCGTTGTAACCATAAAGAATATGTTACACTAGGATATAAGGTAAAACTCCGGTTGAGCTTTGGGCGTAAAGTGATTATAATTTCTTTAGTGTGCCCCGTTTTCATTGCGTTTGCAAGAGATCCGCGAAGAAAAGTATCTTCTAAGCACGTGCATAGATAACGTTCCATATAAATAACTTATGACTTTAGGACTAGAGAGGTTTACGCGGAATGTTTCCCTTACTCAGGATATTCTCTCCTGTTCCGACTTTGGAGTTTTCAGAGTCCGTGAGGTAACCTTTACCCGAGAAACTTCGCCTTGTCGAAAGGGTTAAGCGTGGGAGTGAATGCGTCTGTAAAAAGGGACAAAGGGACCAATTGTTGAATGCCCTTTTCAAAAGGCGTCGTTGGGAATCATATAAAGACGTTCCGGGAGGTGAATTTAATTTGGTTGCAGGAATGCGGTCTGCCCTGATGAAAGAAATTCAGTAGAAGAGGAGTGTCTTTTTATTGCGGTAGGATGCTTCGGCTCGTAAAGGACGGAGATTAAATTGATGGGCTCTGCTTATGCTTGATTTGGAAATTGCTTTCCGGCGTCGCGATGCGCTCGTTCGCTTCTCAATTGCGCTACTCTTTCGCCGACGTGCTCGCCGCTCCTTTATATCGCACTGCTTCCTTTGAACAACCCTTTGTTTAGCCTTCATCTGCATTTTTCGATACTTATACTCCGACATCGTGGTCTCCCAGATAGCCAAGTGGGNAGTGATGGCATCAGATAGTTAGCAACCGCCACAGGGCGAAACATTTTTGGGGCGTGGATTTTTTTAAACAAAAGAAATAAAAAATTAGAATTCTCATTGTTTACCTAACAATGGCTTCTCTAATGTGGGCTTGTTCTGTTTACAGCATTCTGGCTCAGTGAGGAAAGAAAGGGCAAACTACCTCACTCCTCAGCTGGACTAGTAAGCTTCATTTCCCTCTAGCTTTTCGTAGCTGATGGTTGAGGGGATGAGGTCCCACTGGTTTTCGGGCTGAATACTTTACAAATATAATGTCGAGGGATAAAACAGGCGATGCCGTGAAATTTAATTGTAATTTGAAACACAGGATGTCAACAATTATAGGTGAAAAGTATGTCTAGATTACCTTAAGGTGGCCATGTCTGAAGTGATTACCGTTTCCTTGAAATGCCAAAAGTAAATCACGCGGGCAAGACTCGGACCGCCGGCATAACGGCTCATGGGGTGTTTTTAAGCCTCTAAAATAGTCAAGAATTGAATTATTACAGAATTCCATCTCAACACTAACGCTTGCCGATTTGAATTTATATTGGTTTTAGACATGTATTAATGTTTTTCGAGTGTTACATTTGTAACTTCAATCCCTAAAAAAGTGGAATGAATATACTGCTCGGAGAGACAACAAGGCTGTGAAGACAATCCCATCGGTTCTGCGTGTCGCCGTGTCATTTTCCAAGAAACGATTACTCTTCGGGAGCGGTCTTTTTATCATTGCGACCCCCATAACGCAGCCCAAAGGTCATCCACAACGATATTCCACTTATGAAATCCAGCAGAAAAGAATTTCTTATCACGGAAATTGTTTCAGAGGAATTCATGCCATTCATACGTAAGCCTTTCTCTCCCTTCTCAGCGCTTTTTGTTTTACTTTTTATCCTCTATTTTATATCATCTGTTATATCGAAATCTCGGAATTCGGAGGTTCCGTGGAAAGAGCAAAACCGGAACTGAACCAATTTTTTTTTTCGTTGAACCGGAACGAAAACCGGATCAATAAATTCTACGGTTTGATGTTCAGCTTCTATTTATTTATTGTATAAGTTAGACGCAAAATCAGGTGGCGATACTAACTTGCACTACAATTTACAGCTAACAAAAACAATGTTACAAAGTTCTTAATGTACAACTAAAAAACATTTGTATCTAGCCACCTCCTCCATGCACTACATTAGATTGCAAACTACGCTAATGTATAATATACACAGCCGTAATTTACAAAATAATCTACAACCACTATAAAATCCATATTCATTTTACTATCAACTCCAACAAGTCACCAAAATCCTGCATATACAAATACAGAATATCAGTAAATAAATTTAATTTCCACATTCTTCAGTTCGCATCGTTTATTTCTATGGAAGCCTCTAACCAAAGAAACTGAAGATGTAGTAGTAAGATACTTTTAATCAGCATTGTTTATAATTAATTATTAGTGGACATTTTTAGATATCCACCAATACTCGAGGAAAGCGAATAACAGCCCCTGCTGCCAATGAGCACATTTATATTGGACTCTGACATTGTTAACATTTTAATCGGATGTTTAAGGTCAACAGTTACTACAGCTACTTCGTAACAAATATTGTGTTGCGTAATAATCAAATGTTGAAATGAGAATCGGAGAAGTCGACAGTTTAGCGGCGATTGATTGAGATGTGGCAGATGTATTATCTTAGAAACTCTTTCAGTTTTTAGTTATAGATTCTCGTCATTATCTTGGAAAATTGCTAGAGCCGCAGAAATCCCTCGATCTGGATACGCCTCCGCTCTATAGCCGGCACTGACCCCTGTACCTTTTACTTGTAATTTTTTGAGATCTTGTACGATTACATCACCGCATTCTAATTAGTCAGCTACCGTTTCCGTCGCACGGTTAGAGATCGGGCAGCGATGGCTCTCAACCCCTTCCACACCCTCGCTCCTTGAGCAGTAGCTTCACCTGCCCCCTCTCACCTCTTTTTTTCTCACCACACACCGCGTCTCTCCTCCCACGCCCTTCCTTTGTGATTCAGGGCAGATGTCATGGGGTCCCTGCTCTGCATGCTGCTCTCGATTTTTCGCAAACTTTATCCTCCCACGCTCCCCCTTCATGCCTTTTCAAACCAACCCCTGCGTGCTTTCTCCCCATGGTCCCTTTTACGCTTCGTAAAAGCCCCTCTTCCCGAACCCTTTTTTCCCCCGGCCGTTTTCTCCGACTCATGCCATTCTCCCGTATCCTAATCTTCCTATCTCTCAGGGCTTTCCTTCCTTACCGGTCTGCTCCATCATCTCCGGGACACTTTTCGGACAAAGGGAAAATCCTTTTCTGTGTCTTGTTCTGTTCCCCGAACGCGTTGGGACGCGGCTGATTGCGGGGCGGATTCGGTTCCTGGACGTTTGGGGAATTTTCGGTAGAAATGCTTCATTCTTGCGTTTCCGTTCCAGATGCAAGGAAACATACACTGTGGACGGTGGATGCATGGCGGCTAGGTCTGGCTTCAGCTGCGACGCGGTCCATTTATAATAATCACTGCTGCCTTAATTGTTGATCATCATTTTCGGCTCCCAGTTCGGAATTATCAGTGTCAATTATTGTATCGAAATGTAATATCTCTGTTTCAGTTGTTGAATCTTTTTCTTTAGCTTCGATAGCTTAGGTAATTTCGCACATGGGTCCCTACCGGGATTCGAACCCGGGAAAACAAAAGGCGAACGTGTATCTTGACTATCTGGGAGCCCTTATTTCGCATTAATATTGTCAATAATGTTATTCGTTTCTGCGTAAGTTAATGTAGATAAATCAGGGCTATGGCAGTTTTTTACTCCGTGGGACGCATTTGCCCCTTAAAAAACTCCTATCGGCGGTCCGCTGATGATGTTTGTACTTAACTGTATTTGTGGAGAAAGTATAAAAACTGGGAGCCACGACACAAATATCCCTTTCAGGGATACTTGTACCAGGTCAGGATTACGTCACTGTATTTGTGTACGTTAATAACGCATCCAAAATAATCAGTTCATTTGTTTCATTGTTATGATATATAAAATCGGCATATTTTCACTCTTCGCTGTAGATTTTAATTCGATATACTTTTTCTTCCTTTATCAAGTTCTATAATAGCAGGATATACGAAACTATTTAAGGAAAATATATCTGCTGGGCCACACGGAATGACTTAAAGGATCGTATATGGTCCGAGTGATGAAAAATCCGAAGTAAATTTACAAATTTAGCTGTGCCTGGGAGTGCGTATTATTTTTAAGATATACAGAGGGTCCTTATCTTTTTTAGTGTGCATTGCTCGGGGATTATTTAATTGATTTAACATTCATAGCAAAGTATTTCAAAAAATCTTAGTAGAAATTAGAATTGATAACGATATTTTTGGCATACGTGGCATTTTAGATCGAGGTTTTTGTTTTCGTAAAAATACTGAGCTAAGTACTAAGTAATGTCAATTTGAGCCGTTTTTACGACAGTAAGGTGGGAAATTGCGATTAGCTTTGGGTTTGAATGGCGAAAAGTTATCTATTGAGTCAGCGAATATGCCAGGGGAACAGATGGGCGTTGAAGAGATCAGTTTCCATGCGTTAGATTTAATAGTGAGCACAAGAAATCGGATATACGGGTCGTAACATCGAGTTTTTCAGGAACATTTACTTCGGAGGTCATTTCTCACCTGAAGGATGGAAATTACGAAACGCGGATTGTGCAAATGCTAGCGAACGTCCTCTGGCGGAATTCCAATCCTTGACTTCGGCAAAGTTAAGCAAGAGTGCATTTTTCTTCGTGGCTCTTGTCGCCTCTATTCCCCCAACTATTCATTTTTAAGTCTCTTCCAATCTGTAACTTTTAAACTGCAAATTTTCATATTTGGACCACAAAATAGTAATTAGAGATCTATCTTTTTATCATAGACTACACCATTGCTTTCCAAACTTGTGTTTTCCGCGTCACACTTACGTGTCGTTGCGTATGCACAAACTTTGCAGCTTACTTAACAACGCCTTTATCAGTTTAATTCAGAATTCGAATTGGAAAAGAAGAGACAACAAAAGAGGGATATTTTTAAGCTCTCATTACGAACCACTATTGAACGGAAAATAAGTTATATTGTACATGATCCTAACATTAAAGAACCTGTTATCCTCGGATACTGTTGGACTTACCGAGAGATACACCAGTATGCCGTCTCAAACCTATGGGGAATCAGCTAACTATACTGTTACTAAATGTTGATATCAGTCAATGATATCCGTGCTTATCGAATTCCAACAAATTTCCTCGAATTCATGATATGTAGATGATGTTATGATACCAGCGTCAGATCGGATCTATAGGACACCTATTGCCAATGTCAAGAGATCTTCAGTGTCATAAGCTGACGTCATTCGTATAAGAATCGTAGTAGCCGATTTTCGGATTTAGTAGGAATTGAAAGGCTGAACGTTATATGTATGATATATTTATCCAAAATGAAAGGCAATGTATAGAAAGATACAAAGCTGTGTGAGCAGTGAAAGGGTTCTATGCAAGGATAGGAAGTTGCTTCCATTAAATCACCTTAGTTTAATATCGGCGTTTCTGTATACACTTACGGGACCGTTATAGCCATATTGCAGCAATTTCTACTAATTTTCTCCGAAAATTCATTCGGCAGAGCGTTACAAGTGTTAATGAATTCTTGTCCTCTTCCAATATTATTAAAGGCGTGCTAATTGCGTTTACGGAGAATCTTGGAAATTGGAGTTTTAGCGGTTTTTCATATTGAGTAAGAACCGTTAGCAACGTCCATGCATCCAATTAACTCTCAATACTTTAATCAATTGAAATATTGCGACCGAATTTTTCACGATCCTTCAAGTGTCGTTATATCTTAATTAGCATATTTTCTCTTTCTTGGGCGTGGATCCGTCTTTTATATTATTCTTGTCGGAGACGGTTTGTAATTTATTTTAATTCGAACGTGATTTCGTATGTAAGTAAGTCCTTTCGATTGAGTTTCATGGTATAGAAACTTAAGGCCGATTTTGAATCAATACAATTTACACTAAAAATTGTTTTGGACTACTATTATTTAATCACGAAACAAAGATAATAAGTGAAGACAAATTTCAATTATGGAACAAAGATAATAAGAACAAATGGAAGATTAAAGCATCGAAAGATGTTTTAAATGCGATATCGCACGAGAAGAGGCAAGTTTACGTGTATTTTAGATGTCACATCGAATTTGCGTATTCGTACTTGAAAAAATTTTCCTTCTAGATATTTCAGTATATTAGTTGGAGGAATTTCCAGTGTCTCTTGTTGGAAGAGAAAATGGATACTTCAAATGTAAACGTAAATTTAAACCCTTAAATACCTTATTATCCCTTTTGTCGAATTTTAACCATTACTTCGAGTGTTTCTCAGGATTTTAAATTTATACTGAAAAAGCAATTTTTAATTAAAAATTTCCACTTGAACGCCGGAGGGTTGTTTTTCTGTATATAGCTTGTAAATTATGCATTACCGCTGTACATTTTGTTGATGGCAAGGTGCTAAATGAGCCTAAATGTGAAGGTAACCTAATAAAAATCCCATTGCTACTTAAACGATTTTATTATGAACGTTTGCAAGTATGAGATAAAGAAATTAAATTTTCGCTGTTGGTGAATTTGTCTCTTTTCACTGTTCAGTCGCTAAACAAAGATAAAGGGAACACGAATTTCAATTACCAGACAAAGAAAGTAAGAGCAAACGGAGGTATCACTGTACTTCCTTCTCGGATTCCATCAACGCAACATTGTAGTAATTGCCCTATTGTGAGAACGGTGGACACAGCTGCCCTTGGTCTCTTGAGACAAATTTCGTGAAGAAAGTCTTCCGGCAACCTTTTTCATCTGCATCCCACGAGTGAAAGTCTTCCTCTCTGACATGTCCATTCGGCCTGACCTCCAGAGGAGAGGCCGCCGTAGGAGGTCGTCAGTTCTTTTGGAAGCCCTTTCGTAGCATTACCGTCCGTTGTTAGTTTAGTCTGCACTGAACGCATCTTACGATTGCTATGTATGTCTCCAAGAACCGATAGGTTTGTGATGCGGCATAAGTGAAATTTTCAAGGCGGTATATAATGTAAAATCGGCGCGCAGAATGTAAATAACGTGGAACCATTAATGCAAAAACTAGAGGTTTGCCGTACGTATATTTTTCCGGAAAACGGGTGTACAGGCTTGAAACGCAAAAACACTGATTAAAAATGGAAGAAGAAATTATTTAATGGTCATCTAGCTTTATTTATTTGGAATCATCTGAAGAAGTATCTCAAGCGGATACGGTAGTTAATGGAATACGCGCACCAGAAGTGTGGTACACGTTTCTATGATTATGCAGTTCAGGTATCTGTAAAATTTTTGTTGGAAGCAAGTTTCTGAAACACATCCTGTAAACTGAGATTGTTTTAGACATTCAGATATTTTATAAAGACGCAAAAAATGTGTAAGACGGCTAGAATATATCTTTTGATTATTCCTGCATGTATTCGTTTTTCGGATCTTCCGGTTAAAGAGTAGTCTAGTGTGTGGCATGACACACATTTTGTGGCGCCAAACTATATAATTTATAATACTACATTATTGGTAAAATGATGCGAAATAGTAAGTGTCTTTCAACTACTGTTCATCACTTCTCCCTAAGAAACGTATCAGTTTAAAGTAATCTCTAATTTAACTACCCTATGGGGCGTCATCGTCTTGGGGTGCCCTTTGACAATAGCCTCACCTATTCACCCGTCGCTACGGACCTGCGCACTTCTGTAGCACATGCCAACGCTGAAATTTTGGACTAGAATTTCGATTCGTCAAAGAATATATCTTCAAGTTATATCCATTAAAGCTACCAAATCAGTGGTTCTGCTTGAGGTATTTTGAAAAGAGGAAAATAAGTATAGTATTTCTTCTTAAAAGCTAGCTAAAATTGTGGTGACCATCATTTTCCATCCTATCGTAGCATATCATATTATAGCACACCCATAGATCCATTACTTTTTATCTTCGGAACTTAATATGTATATAACCCAAAAGAGGGATTCACATTCCATACCTCTGTCTTTCTTTGACTTATTCTAATTTTGACCATTCCTCTCCGTACCCGCATCCCAGCTTTTTTACCTGTCATCTCCCCTTCGTTTCCCATGTTCCAATCCCATTTTTTACCTCTTTCACCTTTTGGGCACAGCCTTTCTTCCCTTCTCCCTTTAACCCTTTCCTTCTTTGGCCCTTCAATTTCCCTCATTCTTCCGCATAAAATGCCCTCCCATGTTCCGACAGATGCACAACCCTTTCCGCCCATTTCCCCAAAAGGGAAAGTGCTGCCCCCTTCCCTCCGAAAGGACTTAAATGGAAGGTCTCAAAGGCGCCGAGAAAAAGAGAGAAGTTGCAAAAATTTCCCTACCCTGACCTTCCCTTTTTTGCCAACCCTTTTCCCTACACCTGATTGGCGCCCGCTACCTGACCTACCCTTTGCGAGCTTACCGCCTGAATTTTGCCATGGTTCCGGTCCCTGTCGAGTTGGAATCCGAAATCACTCGTTTTACCGTTGCTATTTTTGGAAACGACGAAGAAATTCTCGAAATTGCAGAACCTTCTTGTTGGGGCGTGAGCTAAAGGTATGGACTTTTGCCACAGCGTGTACTATTTTCATGTATTTAGGGCGATCATTTTTTTCTGTTGAGATAAAGGGCTAATGCAAAAGGAGGTCATAGGATGATTGAAATTTTGAATTTTTCTTAGAAGTTCACGACTGGTTCTGCAAACAGTTTCTGTGGTAGAATGCATAAAGTGTATATAAAGCAAACTTAAGAAGTATCCTTTTCCTTACTGGTATGAAGCATATATTTAAAAATTAAAGAGCCTAAGAAAACCCATCCGTTTTGTTTCTCGAAGAGCAAGAAATAAAAACTTTTCATATCCCGGTTAAAACGCCATGTCGCCCTTGACGCAGTCTTCATTCGGTCCCAAGAAAAGCGGGTTTTATTATGCATCGAATGAAAGACTGTAACATATATATTAATAAAATATAGTATTAATAAAATTCATATATGGTCATTAGCGGATCCACCGGGGGTACGGATGGGAGGATCGCCCACTCCCCCTTGGTGGCTTTGTAGTACTAGCGATTTGCCTAGGAAGTGACGAGGAGCTTGAGTTGAAATTAGATCGTGAAGTTTTTCCGCAATCACTATACATTTACCACATTTATCTCGACAAAATGGCATTTAAAACGTTAATTGGAGATGATCTCATTAGTAAATTGTTCTAAATCGGTCCCACACCCCCTTGGACAGTTTGTAGATCCGGCACCGCATATGGTTATGTGATGTCTTTCTTTACTTTTTCCTTCGGCAGACTTCTGACTTTGTGTCCGCCATGCTCTGAACCATGTATATCGGTCAGCCTGAGATGTTATTGAAAAGGAGACTCGTTTTTTTGTTATGCTTATGAATTTCTACATGACATGTGAATATCTCGTTTAGTGAAGCGTTGTAACCATAAAGAATATGTTACACTAGGATATAAGGTAAAACTCCGGTTGAGCTTTGGGCGTAAAGTGATTATAATTTCTTTAGTGTGCCCCGTTTTCATTGCGTTTGCAAGAGATCCGCGAAGAAAAGTATCTTCTAAGCACGTGCATAGATAACGTTCCATATAAATAACTTATGACTTTAGGACTAGAGAGGTTTACGCGGAATGTTTCCCTTACTCAGGATATTCTCTCCTGTTCCGACTTTGGAGTTTTCAGAGTCCGTGAGGTAACCTTTACCCGAGAAACTTCGCCTTGTCGAAAGGGTTAAGCGTGGGAGTGAATGCGTCTGTAAAAAGGGACAAAGGGACCAATTGTTGAATGCCCTTTTCAAAAGGCGTCGTTGGGAATCATATAAAGACGTTCCGGGAGGTGAATTTAATTTGGTTGCAGGAATGCGGTCTGCCCTGATGAAAGAAATTCAGTAGAAGAGGAGTGTCTTTTTATTGCGGTAGGATGCTTCGGCTCGTAAAGGACGGAGATTAAATTGATGGGCTCTGCTTATGCTTGATTTGGAAATTGCTTTCCGGCGTCGCGATGCGCTCGTTCGCTTCTCAATTGCGCTACTCTTTCGCCGACGTGCTCGCCGCTCCTTTATATCGCACTGCTTCCTTTGAACAACCCTTTGTTTAGCCGTCATCTGCATTTTTCGATACTTATACTCCGACATCGTGGTCTCCCAGATAGCCAAGTGGGCAACGCGTTCGACTTCGGCGAAAGCGGTCCCGGGTTCGATTCCCGGTGTGGGCTCACGTGCGAAATGACCTTAGCTGTCGAAGCACTTTTAACAATACTACTACTGCTACTACTCCAACATCGTAATGTCGGCAGTACGCTTGATGCCATCCATCCGTACGCGGCCAGCAGGGTATCAGTAAAGATGTATATGTCGATAGGATTCAAATGCTGTTAGTGATGAGAGGCAGATATGGATAGTTTAAGCTATATAGAAAATCTAAGAGTTATTAACATTTAGGAATAGAAATGCCAGCAAGACCTCAAGGCCCCAGCTCTTCAATAGACGATTGTCCAAAGCACTAAACTTCGGATGAGGTCGCAAGTTGCCCAAACGGTGGAACGCGTTCTGTTGGGGGCCTGAGAGTCCGTTTGGTCGGACTCGAGAATGTTGATGTCCTTTCATTTTATTCGTTTTTGTATTTTACTTTGCTAATGTTTTCCTTAATTGAAAATAAATCCTCCGATTGTTTCGCTGTTATTCGCCGGATTACTAAGTATTCATTAACTAATGAAATGAATATGGAAAGCAAGACGTCATACTATAAATGTGGAGAAATACTGGTGTATTGGATTGGCTTAATCCTGCTCTCCTAGTTATTTATAAGAGTTTTTTTTCATCGCGTTTTCACCGATAAATCAGTTTCCTTATATTTGTAGAATACTTTAGTATCTATATTGTATTTGAAGAATTGATGACTAATTGAAGAAGTGTTCAAGCGATCATAAAAACGTTGTATATCTGGAGGTAAGCTATTATTTACAAAATCTGAATGTTATAATTTTGAGGGATATTTAAAATTGATTTAAAAATACGGTTATTGTTTAACTATTAATAACAGTAGATGTTTATCACCGATTCTTTCGATCATTCCGCATTCCCTTCATCATTAAATTTTGGGAGTTTTAACGTTATTTTATGTGACTTGATTACTATTGTCCCAATATGAATCAAGTCATTCGAAAATCAAACCTTTAAGTCATTCGAAAATTAAACCTAACAGATATTCCGTTTCTCTAGCCGTATAATATGCTGAAAAGTAGTGCGTCAAATGGTTCCTTTTTGATGAGATAGTTTCTTGAAATATCTTTATAAGCTAATGTAATAATATTTTAAAGATATTTTTGTCTCATTGACACATGTACCATTTTACACGACATACATAGGTATTTTAATTTTAAGATTAACAGAATGCTCATTCTTGTGAAATTCGCCGTAGTCTCACATTTATAACGGTATTTCTTTTAGAAAATCCTAATGGTTTTAATGAGAACATTTTTTCAAAGAAGTAAGCAAATCTTCCAAGAATTTTTAAAATCGCCTGTATCGAAGGTACTCCTGAATTACGCTCTAGGCGCCACTATATCCAAAGCTGGCCCTACTAGTATTGTTGGTGTAATAATACTGCCGTAATAACATTTGGTAACATTTGATAACTGATAGATAAAATGAATTTATAAATCTTTAATGGAGAAAGAAAGTAAAAATACTTTGATTTTCTAGAGCCGCATTCTTGGAGTTCATTACCAATATACTTCTAATTTTACGAGCTGACGTCGATACAGAATCACGTAAGGCAGAGTAACGTAAAAATCGACTTCGAATTCCATTTCCTTTAGTACGCTTTTGAAACTCGATATTGTAGGGATTGTACATACTTGTAGCTCATGTCGGAAACCGGTTCGAGGGCGCTTTATCGAATTCTGAACGCACCGCTTTATTTCCGCGTCAGATTCGTGCTTCAGACCGAGTGCTGACTTGTTAACGCGCGATAAGGATGAAGAATTTATGGTCCATTTAATACTCGCAGGGCAGAGAAGAATGAGGTCCCCATAAAGAACGAATCATTTGCTTCGAGAAGTCCTAATTGATTAAATAGCGGTGCATTTCGTAACACTCGCGCCTCTTTTTTCGGAAGGAATTTTTACGATCTTAGAAGACGCTTCTATACAGTCATTCGCAGCTCTAAGCCTTCTTAATGACTCAATTGCTAGGTTGTCGTTTATCGCCTTGTCCACGTTATCCAAGAGAGAATGCCATAAACGCACGATATCCGTCCTTGTTAACTGTCTAGCGCTTCAAGATGGGAGAGTTGAAGATGTGTGCATTATTCTCTACGAAGCATCTGCTCAGTTTATCAGCGCTGGGAAATACCTGGTCAGACAGAGCTGAGATTGGGGTATTGGCTTATCTACTTTAGAAATCTCCTCCAAGAATCGGGTAAGGCAAATGCGTTATCACCCTCAGAAGTGAGCCGCGAATTGATGAAATTCACTAATCAATCTATTCAATATTCAATCAATCTATTCAATATATAATATTCAATCTTTGACTTTAATTTCATTGTCGAATTTGATGTAAATTATTGATTAGTAACACTGAATTATTCGCTGCAATCCTTTGTTATTCGCTATTTCATTTCATTGTAATTCAAAAAAGTTTTTATGTGATCTCCAGTGACATCAATAACAGATTAATCACGCTGTAGTAGTATTGTTAAAGGTGCTTCGAAAACTTAAGCCATTTCGCACACATGGACCCCCACCCAGAAATCCTGGGGCGCTTTAACCATAGGCGAACGTGTTACCCATCCTATGTCTATCCGGGAGCCCAATTTTAATCTAGCACTATCCATTAACATTTAATGCGAAAAATTTTCTGTTTTTAATTTTGAGGTGTTGTTATGAAAGCTAATATTGACACCTTATCGATTGCTGCGCCCTTGAGGCGATTGCCTCTCATCTCGGAACCAGGCCCTGGGCAAAGCATGGCGCTCTGTTCCATAGCTATATGTACACTAAATTTCAGAGCAGTTAATTATACGAGTGATTAGCAAATTATTACATTTCTCCTTCGATAGAAGTAATTCTTTTATAAAGAAGCATTGTCTTTTGGTGGGAAATTACTCAAGTTTGCCAGAGTTAAACTTGTAAAAGGAGGAGGAAGATTTATATTGCAATAGAAGTTACATTCATGTATCAACTGATTATTGGAATCATTTGTTTTGAAGGGAATTTGTTGAAACTTCTATTCATTGTTATTAACATTTTTTATGAACGCGATCTTTCTGTAAAGCATTCAGTCCGAAGATTGACTTAAACCTCATCCTCTCCATTATTCAATAACTATTACCTATAGGTTTTGGAGAAGGAATGAGGCTTTCCATGCCTGATGAGGAGTGAGGTAGTTTGCTGTCACCTTCCTCAGTGTGCCAGAATACTGTTTCGGTGAAATCATCCTCCTAAGGGCAGCACGATGACCCTGGTTATTACTCTTTCCATTGCATTCGATAAGGAGTAACATAGATTACCTCCATAATTCAGAATCACTAATACTTTCTAGCTTCCATGATGTTACATCCATTAACAAATCCTTGACGTAAGCAAATGACGCATTTTTATTAAACGTATACGTTTTTATCGAGTGCAAAAATATAAACAGGAGCTATTCCATTGATGGCTTTTGAGAAGGATATTTTAAATCCATCTGTATGTTCTCAGGTTTGAGTTTCTCAAGCTATATCGAAGATCTTATATCTGTGGTTCCCTTATTCACGCTCTGTGCTTCAAGTAAGACTTCCCACCTCGAACTAGCTCCTTGTCGAAAAGTTAAGTCACGTACGTGACTTCGTGACTAGTGGTGGCAAAACTGGACACACGTGTTAGAATAGGCGTCCTGCGGAGGTAGAAGAAAGATTTGACAACGGAGTTTCCGTGGGTAGCGGATTTTTAATTACTTTACTGCTGCCGTGTCCTGCGGTTCTGGGTTAAGCTGCAGGAAGGAGAGCGTCGTAAAAGCCCTTTTCTGGATCGCCCCTTCAAAAACCACTTCAGTCCGGAGTGTTATAAACCCCAGTAATGGACGGCTGTAATTGTAATTATGGGCAGTTGAAGGTCATTCCCCATCGGACCGATGTGTGTTACTTCCATTTGAAGTCAAGTTCATCTTAATCGGCGTCCGAATTTAAATAGTTAGGACAGACCTTTTTATCCATACTTGATGTCGTATTGTTATTCGAATTCATACTGAAAGCATCAAACGCCCGGTTTAATATGCCGCGAAGTTCGAATGAATACGTAAGTGAACCATGGTGGATAAAAGTCTTGAAAGCACTATGTCAGGGGTGGCGAACCTACGCACGCGTACCCAAAGTGGCAGCACACAAGAGAACGTTTTTGGCACGCGGAACTCTGAGTGCACTATCCTTTGTATATATTGTCCTTAAAAATTAATCCCCAGATGTAATAAATGTGCATTGTGTTTATTGGTAATGATAATTAACGATTTTTCATAAATTCCAAGGTCTTAATCCCACCATTGGTGAAATAAAATGGATAAAATCAGCATCTCCTTCTATGGTTTGGCACGCAAGTCCTTTACAGTTATCAAATATGGCACTCATGTCATAGAAGGTTCGCCATTTCTGCACTACAGAGTTACTATCAACATCCACAAAGGAAACTGGCTCGCAATTTTTGTTTTAAGAGCATATAATTGGTGTTTAATATACCTACAACTTCTGGAATATAACAAAGTACTCATGGAGCGGTGGGGAATTCTTTCGTCTAAATTGAAAGTAAAGCTTACTTGTTAATGAATTGACAGAGGATACCATCAATTTAATAGGTTTCCTGGTTTCTTATTAAGTTCACTTTATCTATATGTGTCTGCTATGTGTTCCTATGGTTATTCCTGTCGTATTGTGTTTCTTCTGTGTAGTTTCCCTTGCTAGTCATCCATTACCATTCTCCACCTTTAGCTCGCTTTTATCTATGATCTTAGAAGTACCTATTCTAATGTCCATTAAATCCACTCTATACGAAGCTGATAAGCAGCAAAAGTGACGCAACTAAAATGTTTTGCTTCCGTATTTTGCGGCTTTTCTAAATGTATATCTTAGTGATTTTTGCGGAAAGAAATATTTGTGCTGTTTTCCGGGCCTCTAAAATTAAAACTAGTTGTTAAAGGTGACGGCAAACGAGAAATGTCAGGAATAATTAATTCCCTAATCTCGATCCGGTAATAAAAAAACCGGAAAACAGGGTGACTTCCTTTTACGTATGCTACGAGTAAAAAGTCCAAATTATATGTATGTTTGCAAATGGCAGGCTTCAATGTAAATATTTGAAGATTAGACGTAAACGTGTTAATTTCTGAAGATAAAGAGTTATCCATAGAATATTAAAGGAATGATTGCCGTGAAATTACCTTCCTGTGATAGTCGAGAATGGTCGGAAGTTCTTCACGCAGTGACGTTTTGAATGTGCATGAAGTATTTTTCGCGTGATTATTAATTAAACGAAGGATTTACTCTTACATTATTTTCTGATTATATTTTCAATTAAATGGCAAATATTTTACCAGGAGAAAATAAAAATATTTGCCATACGATATGGAATTCCACAATGCAAAGCCAGAAAAAATTGAGTTTATTTTTTCACGTAATCATAATAGCACAATACAGCACTGTATGTACTCTCCCTGTCAGACGAATCTTGCATTGGATCTGATAACGTCATTAGGATATCACTATTCCATATTTTTATGTTATTTATTGAATTATATAGAAGAATAGAGTATTATTTTCTTTGGGAGGCTCTTCTAGACTCTTCCAGATGAAATTATATAATAATTACTTGGTGTAGTCTTCCTAAACGCCAGCTATTGAAGCATATCTCACCTCCTATCAAATCTTTAGCAATACTTGTCTATATTTTTCTTTAAAATTCGGTATTTGGATCAGGTTTTACTATTATTTTCATATGATAATCGATCTAGTGGAGAATGAATACTTAATTGTAATGCAATGATGTATTTGATTATCATTTGATTTATCTATTCATATTATTGCTTTCATTAATGCTCAGTATATTTTATTTTATAATATTTTTTAGAATTTTTTATTCAAAACTATCATTAATTTAGCGCTTCAGACAGAGCACACCACAGAATTACTGTTAACTTTGTTGTTTCATTTTGTAGAAACTTCTTCACCGACATCGCATCGGAGTGCCGAAATAAATGCAGTTGCTCCAGGTGTTAGCGCTTTCAAATTTACGCTGTTTAAATTTTGGTATAAATTTTCATCGGAATCCTCATTCATGTAATCTATAATATTCTATAACAAGTCATCTTTTTTCAAATAGTTGCGAATTTAAACTGAAAATAAATAATAAAAAGCAGAGGCATAGAGGTATAGCGTTTCATGAAAATTTGTGTCAATGCGTGAAGTCACCGTGGAAGTATTAAAATCTTTAGAAACATTTCATTACCTCTTATCTAATTAAATATTGAAGTAATTAATATTAAAGCTGAGTACTGCACACGTGATAGCTCTGTCACTGGAATACTACAATGACTCGATTTTGGAGGCGAAGAATACTCTGACTTGCGGGTCTCTTCTCGATCGCGGCCTCTCGATCCTACAATTCAACACCGGCGGCGCCACTATCGTTTTATCCCTTTGTTTTCTATTCTTGTGTCGTTGTCCGCAGTACCCTCAAATATAGATACTCTGTCGGCTCTCGCATTCTTCCCCTCCCCCTGTTTCGCTTTTAACTCTTGCCACCCTCGCCCTTCCCCCGCTCACCCCTTCCCTGCGAAGTCTCCCACGCCCCCATTTAGAACAAAGCTAGGCTTAACTGGATCTGACTGGTCTCCGAAATATTTGAAGACGACAGCTCGAGATAGGGCCCTTAATGGAAAGTTTATCAATATCGGCTTCTGGTTTTCAAATTTTCAATTTCTATTAGGGCAGGAATTCCCAAGCTTTTATCTAAAGTTGTCCGAATTAGATGCTATAGGATTTCTCGGGTCGAAGATAACGTTTTTTGTTCTATTTTTAAATATTTATAGTTATTCGTTAATCGTTACTTTATTTAATTGCATCAATTTTAATTTTGTATTAATTTGACNTCCACATTGTTTTGACATAATTTACCTTTGAACGCCGGAAGGTTGTTTTTCTGTATATAGCTTGTAAATTATGCATTACCGCTGTACATTTTGTTGATGGCAAGGTGCTATATGAGCCTAACTGTGAAGGTAACCTAATAAAAATCCCATTGCTACTTAAACGATTTTATTATGAACGTTTGCAAGTATGAGATAAAGAAATTAAATTTTCGCTGTTGGTGAATTTGTCTCTTTTCACTGTTCAGTCGCTAAACAAAGATAAAGGGAACACGAATTTCAATTACCAGACAAAGAAAGTAAGAGCAAACGGAGGTATCACTGTACTTCCTTCTCGGATTCCATCAACGCAACATTGTAGTAATTGCCCTATTGTGAGAACGGTGGACACAGCTGCCCTTGGTCTCTTGAGACAAATTTCGTGAAGAAAGTCTTCCGGCAACCTTTTTCATCTGCATCCCACGAGTGAAAGTCTTCCTCTCTGACATGTCCATTCGGCCTGACCTCCAGAGGAGAGGCCGCCGTAGGAGGTCGTCAGTTCTTTTGGAAGCCCTTTCGTAGCATTACCGTCCGTTGTTAGTTTAGTCTGCACTGAACGCATCTTACGATTGCTATGTATGTCTCCAAGAACCGATAAGTTTGTGATGCGGCATAAGTGAAATTTTCAAGGCGGTATATAATGTAAAATCGGTGCGCAGAATGTAAATAACGTGGAACCATTAATGCAAAAACTAGAGGTTTGCCGCACGTATATTTTTCCAGAAAACGGGTGTACAGGCTTGAAACGCAAAAACACTGATTAAAAATGGAAGAAGAAATTATTTAATGGTCATCTAGCTTTATTTACTTGGAATCATCTGAAGAAGTATCTCAAGCGGATACGGTAGTTAATGGAATACGCGCACCAGAAGTGGAGGACGTTTCTATGATTATGCAGTTCAGGTATCTGTAAAATTTTTGTTGGAAGCAAGTTTCTGAAACACATCCTGTAAACTGAGATTGTTTTAGACATTCAGATATTTTATAAAGACGCAAAAAATGTGTAAGACGGCTAGAATATATCTTTTGATTATTCCTGCATGTATTCGTTTTTCGGATCTTCCGGTTAAAGAGTAGTCTAGTGTGTGGCATGACACACATTTTGTGGCGCCAAACTATATAATTTATAATACTACATTATTGGTAAAATGATGCGAAATAGTAAGTGTCTTTCAACTACTGTTCATCACTTCTCCCTAAGAAACGTATCAATTTAAAGTAATCTCTAATTTAACTAGCCTATGGGGCGTCATCGTCTTGGGGTGCCCTTTGACAATAGCCTCACCTATTCACCCGTCGCTACGGACCTGCGCACTTCTGTAGCACATGCCAACGCTGAAATTTTGGACTAGAATTTCGATTCGTCATTCGTATATTCGTATTTCGAATATATCTTCAAGTTATATCCATTAAAGCTACCAAATCAGTGGTTTTGCTTGAGGTATTTTGAAAAGAGGAAAATAAGTATAGTATTTCTTCTTAAAAGCTAGCTAAAATTGTGGTGACCATCATTTTCCATCCTATCGTAGCATATCATATTATAGCACACCCATAGATCCATTACTTTTTATCTTCGGAACTTAATATGTATATAACCCAAAAGAGGGATTCACATTCCATACCTCTGTCTTTCTTTGACTTATTCTAATTTTGACCATTCCGTACCCGCATCCCAGCTTTTTTACCTGTCATCTCCCCTTCGTTTCCCATGTTCCAATCCCATTTTTTACCTCTTTCACCTTTTGGGCCCAGCCTTTCTTCCCTTCTCCCTTTAACCCTTTCCTTCTTTGGCCCTTCAATTTCCCTCATTCTTCCGCATAAAATGCCCTCCCATGTTCCGACAGATGCACAACCCTTTCCGCCCATTTCCCCAAAAGGGAAAGTGCTGCCCCCTTCCCTCCGAAAGGACTTAAATGGAAGGTCTCAAAGGCGCCGAGAAAAAGAGAGAAGTTGCAAAAATTTCCCTACCCTGACCTTCCCTTTTTTGCCAACCCTTTTCCCTACACCTGATTGGCGCCCGCTACCTGACCTACCCTTTGCGAGCTTACCGCCTGAATTTTGCCATGGTTCCGGTCCCTGTCGAGTTGGAATCCGAAATCACTCGTTTTACCGTTGCTATTTTTGGAAACGAAGAAGAAATTCTCGAAATTGCAGAACCTTCTTGTTGGGGCGTGAGCTAAAGGTATGGACTTTTGCCACAGCGTGTACTATTTTCATGTATTTAGGGCGATCATTTTTTTCTGTTGAGATAAAGGGCTAATGCAAAAGGAGGTCATAGGATGATTGAAATTTTGAATTTTTCTTAGAAGTTCACGTCTGGTTCTGCAAACAGTTTCTGTGGTAGAATGCATAAAGTGTATATAAAGCAAACTTAAGAAGTATCCTTTTCCTTACTGGTATGAAGCATATATTTAAAAATTAAAGAGCCTAAGAAAACCCATCCGTTTTGTTTCTCGACGAGCAAGAAATAAAAACTTTTCATATCCCGGTTAAAACGCCATGTCGCCCTTGACGCAGTCTTCATTCGGTCCCAAGAAAAGCGGGTTTTATTATGCATCGAATGAAAGACTGTAACATATATATTAATAAAATATAGTATTAATAAAATTCATATATGGTCATTAGCGGATCCACCGGGGGTACGGATGGGAGGATCGCCCACTCCCCCTTGGTGGCTTTGTAGTACTAGCGATTTGCCTAGGAAGTGACGAGGAGCTTGAGTTGAAATTAGATCGTGAAGTTTTTCCGCAATCACTATACATTTACCACATTTATCTCGACAAAATGGCATTTAAAACGTTAATTGGAGATGATCTCATTAGTAAATTGTTCTAAATCGGCCCCACACCCCCTTGGACAGTTTGTAGATCCGGCACCGCATATGGTTATGTGATGTCTTTCTTTACTTTTTCCTTCGGCAGACTTCTGACTTTGTGTCCGCCATGCTCTGAACCATGTATATCGGTCAGCCTGAGATGTTATTGAAAAGGAGACTCGTTTTTGTGTTATGCTTATGAATTTCTACATGACATGTGAATATCTCGTTTAGTGAAGCGTTGTAACCATAAAGAATATGTTACACTAGGATATAAGGTGAAACTCCGGTTGAGCTTTGGGCGTAAAGTGATTATAATTTCTTTAGTGTGCCCCGTTTTCATTGCGTTTGCAAGAGATCCGCGAAGAAAAGTATCTTCTAAGCTCGTGCATAGATAACGTTCCTTATAAATAACTTATGACTTTAGGACTAGAGAGGTTTACACGGAATGTTTCCCTTACTCAGGATATTCTCTCCTGTTCCGACTTTGGAGTTTTCAGAGTCCGTGAGGTAACCTTTACCCGAGAAACTCCGCCTTGTCGAAAGGGTTAAGCGTGGGAGTGAATGCGTCTGTAAAAAGGGACAAAGGGACCAATTGTTGAATGCCCTTTTCAAAAGGCGTCGTTGGGAATCATATAAAGACGTTCCGGGAGGTGAATTTAATTTGGTTGCAGGAATGCGGTCTGCCCTGATGAAAGAAATTCAGTAGAAGAGGAGTGTCTTTTTATTGCGGTAGGATGCTTCGGCTCGTAAAGGACGGAGATTAAATTGATGGGCTCTGCTTATGCTTGATTTGGAAATTGCTTTCCGGCGTCGCGATGCGCTCGTTCGCTTCTCAATTGCGCTACTCTTTCGCCGACGTGCTCGCCGCTCCTTTATATCGCACTGCTTCCTTTGAACAACCCTTTGTTTAGCCTTCATCTGCATTTTTCGATACTTATACTCCGACATCGTGGTCTCCCAGATAGCCAAGTGGGCAACGCGTTCGACTTCGCGAAAGCGTTCCCGGGTTCGATTCCCGGTGTGGGCTCACGTGCGAAATGACCTAAGCTGTCGAAGCACTTTTAACAATACTACTACTGCTACTACTCCAACATCGTAATGTCGGCAGTACGCTTGATGCCATCCATCCGTACGCGGCCAGCAGGGTATCAGTAAAGATGTATATGTCGATAGGATTCAAATGCTGTTAGTGATGAGAGGCAGATATGGATAGTTTAAGCTATATAGAAAATCTAAGAGTTATTAACATTTGAATCGTGCATTTCCAAAACGTTGTAAGTGCCAAAAGTAAAATTTTACAGGAAGAAGAAAAAACATATTTTGCAAAGAAAAAATTTATTATTAAGTAGGTGAATAACACATTAAATTATTTTTGAAGTAGGAATTGAATCTGTTATTTTTAAAAATAAAAATTCTCATCAGTTTACATTAAAAAAATGTTTTTTCTTAATTGCAACTTCAAAACGTTGCAAATGCTATGCAAGTCACTGCACGTAACCATTAGGAAAAGTTCATATTCTTTCATCATCTTGTGGAGCTGCGTTTGGTGGAGTTTCCTGTAACATTTCTTCAAAGTACTCTTAAAAAATAATCAATAAAAACACAACATAACCTATAAACGTCCGTCGTTGTCTTATGTCAGACTAACAATGGAGCAACTAATGTCCACGTTGTTGCAGACTGGACTTACAACGTTTTGACTTGCACTGCTACTTCTAATTTGGTTTTCTCCTGCTAGGGTCAGCACTATCCAGACAAACTGTATTGTCATAGAAAGATATGGCATTTACAACGTGTTTTAGTATGAAAAGTAATATTTTCCAATTTTGGCATTTACAACGTTTTGGAAATGCACGATTCATTTAGGAATAGAAATGCCAGCAAGACCTCAAGGCCCCAGCTCTTCAATAGACGATTGTCCAAAGCACTAAACTTCGGATGAGGTCGCAAGTTGCCCAAACGGTGGAACGCGTTCTGTTGGGGGCCTGAGAGTCCGTTTGGTCGGACTCGAGAATGTTGATGTCCTTTCATTTTATTCGTTTTTGTATTTTACTTTGCTAATGTTTTCCTTAATTGAAAATAAATCCTCCGATTGTTTCGCTGTTATTCGCCGGATTACTAAGTATTCATTAACTAATGAAATGAATATGGAAAGCAAGACGTCATACTATAAATGTGGAGAAATACTGGTGTATTGGATTGGCTTAATCCTGCTCTCCTAGTTATTTATAAGAGTTTTTTTTCATCGCGTTTTCACCGATAAATCAGTTTCCTTATATTTGTAGAATACTTTAGTATCTATATTGTATTTGAAGAATTGATGACTAATTGAAGAAGTGTTCAAGCGATCATAAAAACGTTGTATATCTGGAGGTAAGCTATTATTTACAAAATCTGAATGTTATAATTTTGAGGGATATTTAAAATTGATTTAAAAATACGGTTATTGTTTAACTATTAATAACAGTAGATGTTTATCACCGATTCTTTCGATCATTCCGCATTCCCTTCATCATTAAATTTTGGGAGTTTTAACGTTATTTTATGTGACTTGATTACTATTGTCCCAATATGAATCAAGTCATTCGAAAATCAAACCTTTAAGTCATTCGAAAATTAAACCTAACAGATATTCCGTTTCTCTAGCCGTATAATATGCTGAAAAGTAGTGCGTCAAATGGTTCCTTTTTGATGAGATAGTTTCTTGAAATATCTTTATAAGCTAATGTAATAATATTTTAAAGATGTTTTTGTCTCATTGACACATGTACCATTTTACACGACATACATAGGTATTTTAATTTTAAGATTAACAGAATGCTCATTCTTGTGTTTTACCGTTGCTATTTTTGGAAACGACGAAGAAATTCTCGAAATTGCAGAACCTTCTTGTTGGGGCGTGAGCTAAAGGTATGGACTTTTGCCACAGCGTGTACTATTTTCATGTATTTAGGGCGATCATTTTTTTCTGTTGAGATAAAGGGCTAATGCAAAAGGAGGTCATAGGATGATTGAAATTTTGAATTTTTCTTAGAAGTTCACGACTGGTTCTGCAAACAGTTTCTGTGGTAGAATGCATAAAGTGTATATAAAGCAAACTTAAGAAGTATCCTTTTCCTTGCTGGTATGAAGCATATATTTAAAAATTAAAGAGCATAAGAAAACCCATCCGTTTTGTTTCTCGAAGAGCAAGAAATAAAAACTTTTCATATCCCGGTTAAAACGCCATGTCGCCCTTGACGCAGTCTTCATTCGGTCCCAAGAAAAGCGGGTTTTATTATGCATCGAATGAAAGACTGTAACATATATATTAATAAAATATAGTATTAATAAAATTCATATATGGTCATTAGCGGATCCACCGGGGGTACGGATGGGAGGATCGCCCACTCCCCCTTGGTGGCTTTGTAGTACTAGCGATTTGCCTAGGAAGTGACGAGGAGCTTGAGTTGAAATTAGATCGTGAAGTTTTTCCGCAATCACTATACATTTACCACATTTATCTCGACAAAATGGCATTTAAAACGTTAATTGGAGATGATCTCATTAGTAAATTGTTCTAAATCGGCCCCACACCCCCTTGGACAGTTTGTAGATCCGGCACCGCATATGGTTATGTGATGTCTTTCTTTACTTTTTCCTTCGGCAGACTTCTGACTTTGTGTCCGCCATGCTCTGAACCATGTATATCGGTCAGCCTGAGATGTTATTGAAAAGGAGACTCGTTTTTGTGTTATGCTTATGAATTTCTACATGACATGTGAATATCTCGTTTAGTGAAGCGTTGTAACCATAAAGAATATGTTACACTAGGATATAAGGTGAAACTCCGGTTGAGCTTTGGGCGTAAAGTGATTATAATTTCTTTAGTGTGCCCCGTTTTCATTGCGTTTGCAAGAGATCCGCGAAGAAAAGTATCTTCTAAGCTCGTGCATAGATAACGTTCCTTATAAATAACTTATGACTTTAGGACTAGAGAGGTTTACACGGAATGTTTCCCTTACTCAGGATATTCTCTCCTGTTCCGACTTTGGAGTTTTCAGAGTCCGTGAGGTAACCTTTACCCGAGAAACTCCGCCTTGTCGAAAGGGTTAAGCGTGGGAGTGAATGCGTCTGTAAAAAGGGACAAAGGGACCAATTGTTGAATGCCCTTTTCAAAAGGCGTCGTTGGGAATCATATAAAGACGTTCCGGGAGGTGAATTTAATTTGGTTGCAGGAATGCGGTCTGCCCTGATGAAAGAAATTCAGTAGAAGAGGAGTGTCTTTTTATTGCGGTAGGATGCTTCGGCTCGTAAAGGACGGAGATTAAATTGATGGGCTCTGCTTATGCTTGATTTGGAAATTGCTTTCCGGCGTCGCGATGCGCTCGTTCGCTTCTCAATTGCGCTACTCTTTCGCCGACGTGCTCGCCGCTCCTTTATATCGCACTGCTTCCTTTGAACAACCCTTTGTTTAGCCTTCATCTGCATTTTTCGATACTTATACTCCGACATCGTGGTCTCCCAGATAGCCAAGTGGGCAACGCGTTCGACTTCGCGAAAGCGTTCCCGGGTTCGATTCCCGGTGTGGGCTCACGTGCGAAATGACCTAAGCTGTCGAAGCACTTTTAACAATACTACTACTGCTACTACTCCAACATCGTAATGTCGGCAGTACGCTTGATGCCATCCATCCGTACGCGGCCAGCAGGGTATCAGTAAAGATGTATATGTCGATAGGATTCAAATGCTGTTAGTGATGAGAGGCAGATATGGATAGTTTAAGCTATATAGAAAATCTAAGAGTTATTAACATTTGAATCGTGCATTTCCAAAACGTTGTAAGTGCCAAAAGTAAAATTTTACAGGAAGAAGAAAAAACATATTTTGCAAAGAAAAAATTTATTATTAAGTAGGTGAATAACACATTAAATTATTTTTGAAGTAGAAATTGAATCTGTTATTTTTTAAAATAAAAATTCTCATCAGTTTACATTAAAAAAATGTTTTTTCTTAATTGCAACTTCAAAACGTTGCAAATGCTATGCAAGTCACTGCACGTAACCATTAGGAAAAGTTCATATTCTTTC
>KZ309469.1:1075328-1168489 GCA_000376725.2 Ladona fulva
ATGTAATCTATAATATTCTATAACAAGTCATCTTTTTTCAAATAGTTGCGAATTTAAACTGAAAATAAATAATAAAAAGCAGAGGCATAGAGGTATAGCGTTTCATGAAAATTTGTGTCAATGCGTGAAGTCACCGTGGAAGTATTAAAATCTTTAGAAACATTTCATTACCTCTTATCTAATTAAATATTGAAGTAATTAATATTAAAGCTGAGTACTGCACACGCGATAGCTCTGTCACTGGAATACTACAATGACTCGATTTTGGAGGCGAAGAATACTCTGACTTGCGGGTCTCTTCTCGATCGCGGCCTCTCGATCCTACAATTCAACACCGGCGGCGCCACTATCGTTTTATCCCTTTGTTTTCTATTCTTGTGTCGTTGTCCGCAGTACCCTCAAATATAGATACTCTGTCGGCTCTCGCATTCTTCCCCTCCCCCTGTTTCGCTTTTAACTCTTGCCACCCTCGCCCTTCCCCCGCTCACCCCTTCCCTGCGAAGTCTCCCACGCCCCCATTTAGAACAAAGCTAGGCTTAACTGGATCTGACTGGTCTCCGAAATATTTGAAGACGACAGCTCGAGATAGGGCCCTTAATGGAAAGTTTATCAATATCGGCTTCTGGTTTTCAAATTTTCAATTTCTATTAGGGCAGGAATTCCCAAGCTTTTATCTAAAGTTGTCCGAATTAGATGCTATAGGATTTCTCGGGTCGAAGATAACGTTTTTTGTTCTATTTTTAAATATTTATAGTTATTCGTTAATCGTTACTTTATTTAATTGCATCAATTTTAATTTTGTATTAATTTGACCACAAATAATTAAGTGAGAGAAGTTTGTTGGAAATATATTTGGAATTTAAGGTAAACTAAGGAAATACCCACGAATGGGGGAGTGGAAACACTGTAAAAAATAGAAAATCCTATGCAGTTTCTAGATGAAATAGTTTCCATAAAAATTCCAAGTACAAATATGGAGGTAATACAAGTGTTGATGACGCGCAGCTTTCTGTATCAACCCTGCAATCCCGAGATTTCTCTGTTTTTCCAGGCATTTAATTAGTCATTTTTTGACGCCGAGTCGATATCACGATATAACTACCTAACGAACCAATCTAGCGGCCTCGCTTCTTCGACGTGCTTAGAAGAGGTCGCGTGTTTTTCCAAGCGGAGGATGGCAACAGGCCTTCTCCGTTTCAGCATCTGCAGATCTGCTTGAGTCCTCTCTTTCTGAGGATGAGACGTGTGCATTAACGCTGACATTCTGCAAAGATACTGCACCATAGACAGAGTTGAACCATGTCTCTTATTGTAATGGAGGGGTGCAAACGGATGGAGATACGGTGGTCTTTAAGGAGCACAAAGACTCTTATTTACAGAAGAGACCTATCGCTTTTTTCTCACGCTATTTCTCGCCCTTTATCACACCTTCGAACTCAACGTTCTCGATATCAACTAATGTACCACTCTATCTTAATTTATCGCTGCAGCACTTATTTATTCAGCTACTTTTCCGCTGATCCCTTTGCGGCATCTGATGGCATCCTTATTTTTCATCCTTGCCGGACGCGGTGGCGTAGTTAGGCAGCTACCGCTCCAACCCGAAGGTATCGGGTTCGAGTCCCACTTAGCCGGGTTTTTCTGGTTAGGGAATGATTGTGTGTGTTCGCAATAATCATTATTAATAAAGTAATATAATCCGGGTCTTCCTCTTTCCATTGAAGTTCTTATGTTTATTATTGCTATTAAAGACCTGTAGCTAAACTAACCGTTTTCTATGCTATCTCTTCTTCGAGAGATAGGGGATAATTTTTCAGTTTGTTATCGAAATTGCGTTTACTATTATAATCACAATAGTTGAATTTTTGACGGAATTCACAATTTGACAATCCACATCTTTCAACAATTTGCATTAAACATTTCGTCTTCGATTACCGATTATTTGCTCTGTGTTGGTAGCGAAATAGTTGTCTTTATTATCGACTATTTTGACTCACATTTGAAGAAACACGGCGTCTATTATTTTAACCCAACACTATATTTTCCAGCATTTGGATTAATAGCAAAAGCCATTTGTCATCCGTTATCTTTTTCACCTAAAATTCGACATTTAATTGATACTTCAATTCTTCATTTGTTACAACTTCAATTAGCAAATGGTCATTGCTGTAAACAACTTCGTGTCCAATGCTTTAGGAAGCGTTTGTAAAACGACCAAATTTCATATCCAAGTAGTATTCTTACGAACTTAATTTGTTCTTAAGTAAGATGATCGTGACTCGAAAGGTATCTCGAAACCCAGTATTTCACTATATCTTTTCGGTTCAAACGCTATGATATTTTAGCATTCTGTCTCATTTCACCTCTATGTGCTAGGAGAGATGAAATTGATATTCTCTGAATCAATGTTTTCTAACCTGTGTTATCTTTACCTCAAGGTTTTCTTGTGGGTACGGTGAATAGTAGGCTAATCAGTAATAAATGATCATAATCTGTTACAGTGTATCAAAATCAATAGTTTAGCAACATTTCACCACTAAATCATTTAGATATTTACTATTAAGCTACATTCGCCCGCAGTTCTATGTTAATTTTTGGTTTGCCTTAATATATACCTTAGAAATTATATAACTCCTTATATTTCTGTATTTTTCTCAAGTTTTGTTTTTAAACCTGTGGAAATTGTTTTATCTTTTATACTTATGAATTTCTACAATGTCACGCATTCGCTCATTGATTTCATTTATCTTTCTTATGACGAAAACTATGTTCGAGATACTTTACTTAGTTGCCGAGGGGAACGGAAGCCAAAAAGTTAGGGAACTCTCAAAATAATTGGACTCGTTATTTTAGTCATCACTAAGTTGTACCAAGTGTACAGGGGTCGTCACTGAATTCCCCCTCTTAAAAGTGCGCAACGATGGCTTTCTTAAACATAGCCAAACTTTTTCCATGATTTGTGCTCTCTTAGCTCGTTCCTTGCGTCGGCCAACTCCTTGAAACAACCGCAATCCCGCTATTTGAACTTGATTCCATCTTTCGCCTCATCCCCGCCCTCTATTTTTTTCGCTCAATCTGTTCCTTATTTGTCTCCGGAGATGCTGCCAGCAACAGGTCCGACCGGATGCCTCCGCTTTAGCATCTCTAGGTGAAAGAGGGAGTCGAGAGGGAAAATCTGGAGATGCAGATATAATGCCCGGTATCTATAAGAGGTGCGCTCTCTACTTCGTTTTACACAGCGCATTTACTGCCCTCTGTTGCAAAGTGGTCAACCTTTTTAGCCGAAGGGCCGCATCAGTAATTTCGTCCAACGCAAGCCGATGAGGGCCCCATAAATTAGACTATATTTCTAATCCCACACTCACAATCCCAATCTAAGAAAATTATACAAATACACCTAAAAGATTTGAAATATCATCAAGATAGATTCAAGTGTAGTTTTCTCTTCACCGAAGAAAGCGAATCAAAGAATAGATCAATTTCTCAGTTATTATTCTGAATCTCATTCTTCTTTCTTAAGAATTATCTTACTTACAAATACTCTCGCAATTAAAAGCTGGAAATTTAGACATCTGAAATCAAAAATATCGGAAGAGACTTACATCTCTCCTTTTGTTAGCTTCTGTGTTCGCCTTGTTCATAAGTTCAATATAGTTTCTGTTAAAATGGGAATGTTTCTGAGGAGAATTTCGTGAACATGCAATTCTGCAGTTAATCGCGCTTTCATCGTTAACTACCTTTGCATCTGAGAAGAGTATTTACCAAATGTCGTACGTCGCCTGCGTTGTTGTCACTAATAATAAATCTTCCAAATTTGGAACAGAACAGAATTCGGATTAGAAATTTCCTTTTCTAAAGCTTCTATGTTAAAATTGGAAGATTCCCTAATTTTCACAGGAAATCCGTCCGCCGATTTCTTTTTAAGCCCTTCGAAATCGAAGAGAAAGTTTTCTTGGAATTTGCAATTTTAGCCCACGAGTAGGTTTAGCGGCCACATTTCCCGAACAAATTCTATTTCGATTCGTTTCAGGAAATCTTTTCCTGTATCCGTTTCGACTTCGAAGCCATTGTACGACCTTAGTAGGAATCCACCGCTTTAAAAGTTTGGCTCGCAGAAAACGCATTTTCCTACTTTTTCAGATGTAACGTCGTTATGTGGTTGCTAGATAAATAAAAAACAAGTCAATATCCGAACTCGAGAGAGAAATTTCATACTATTAATATACTTTCTTTTAGGCTCGGTATTATGGTGTTCAGTCAAATCTGCTTTTCAATTAACCAAAAGGTTAAGTCTGACCAATATTTAGCTGTATGGACTGTTCACACCGCTTAGTGAGCTTCATGCTGTTTCAGATATCTAGATAATACGTTGAAATTAGTATTAGTGTTTCTAAACGTATATAAAGTGACGGAGCGAATGTGCTTTTCTATATTGAGATATTCATATGGATTGGGAATTAACGCCAGCCAGGTTTCCTTAACAACCGTAGAACAGAGCATCCTCAATAACGATGCTCAAGGATGCTCAAAAGATGCAATCGTGTCTATAGGAGCCTCGATCATTCAGAAATTCGGAGATCACTCTATTGAAATTTGTAAAAAAGGTTTCTAATTCATCAGTTATTTATTCATCTTAGGGTTTGATCGTCAGTTAATGGAGATTGCGGTCTAATGAACACTTAATGTGTGAATTTGTATAATTTTAAAGTATGGTTACAAGACCACATTTTTCAGTATCTTACGCAATTTTTTAAGCCAGAGATGACGAATTATCTGTATTTGTACTGCGCCATATTCTGTTGACGGATTTATGTTACGAAAGGTCAACATTCCTGAGACTCATCCATAAAGCCCTGGTGATTGACCAAACCCGACTACGGTGACGAACAGTTCGGAGCTAACGAAGTACCGTTATTTTAACTCACTCGAGAAGATATTAGGTAGATTAGTGTCTTGGAAAGGAAATTTGCGCCGGCATAGTTCTAATTTCTTCCTCTTCATCATTCAGATCACTTAGGTGTATTTCGTCCCGAGTAGCACCAACTGTATCGCAAAATGAGTGCTTTTACGGATTCTTTCTGACTTCTGACCAAAAGAGAACATGTTTTGAATATCTTAAAACCACCTAACACTGTGAAATAAATATTTGGTAATCTTAGATATTCCACTTGGATGATATTAGGACTATTTTAGATAGTTTCGGGTTAATTATGACCCCAAGTCTCCATTGGCATTATTTGCTTTGGATGTTTGGAAATTGCTAACAATCAAAGGCAAATAGACGCTAAAAATAGTTTCGTCAATCATTTGGTGAGTTTCCTCTAGATAAGTTGTTGTTCCAATTAGAAGCGGCGGTTATTATTGGAGAAGTAGAGAACCTGTCCAGAATGAAGGACTTTCTACGTGACAAAGAACAGCGAGTTGTAGTGGATCGTATCGGTTCCAAAGCGGATAAGGAAAATTTTGGTGTCCCGCAGGGTAGCGCAATCGTACCTGTATTATTCTTAGTGTACATTAGCTACCTTAATCATAAGATTTGCATTCACGTTAGAAGTTTTGCAGTTATGTGAACTCTCTCCACTTATTTCGTTTTGGCTCGATGGAACTGCAAGATACTACCTCACTTCTCATCTTACCCTAGGATCTTTGTCGATAGTAGTGGCGGGTTTGAGATTTAAATCAATCTCCGTGCTGAATTTTATGTAGATATGGATGATAATCATAAGTGTCGTAATTTTCTTCTTTCCATCTCTTATAAGTCTCCATCTAATAGCACTTTCTTTTTTCTAGCGGAGGTTTTAACTTCATCATCAGATTCCATGCCTTCTTGCTTACTTCGGTATTTTGCAGGTTTAAAATCCAAGCCCATATCTAACAGAAAGAGAGATGGAGAGATCCATCCTCCTACTCCCCAGCGTTTAGTGCATATCATTAGCGATACTCCAGGGTTGAAGTTTTAATTATGCACCCCCGAGATCGCTAATTGCCTGAAGGATGAAGTGCCAAAAAATCGAGATCGTGCATTGGCACACGTATACACATGGGTTGTAGAGTGATTATCCGTTTGCCATTTACCTTGCTCGTTCTTTAACGTTTTTTCTACTTAGTTTTACGGTTTCTACCACACTTTGCGTCGGCTGATAAATTTGAGCATTAGAACAGGTTATGTATTTAATTGATGTTTGTGTGGGCCGACCTTTGAAGATAATTGGGAACAACTCCGGGTGAGCTGGCATTACTTTGTGGAACGCCATCTAAAACAACTCCAAGAGCAGTGTTTCGTATTTTCCACATCATCATGGTACACTATGTACGGAATCGCTTCTTAGTTTTCTCTCGGAGCTCACGCACATTGCTAACCGGAATAACAATATCAGCTATCTCATCGATGAGATCTGTGGTGATAAACTTACGTCGATTACTTACCGAAAAGCTTACGTCGGTAATCAAGTCTTGAATTGAAGTCTTTGTTTCAAATTATTCAAAAAAAAAANATGGGGATTTTCAAACCCGTATGGTGTTATTATTTGAGGTGGTACTCAATACGATATTTTCCAGGAAAAAATCATAAGTAGTCTTCCATTGTGATATTTTGTGTAAATCATCATCCGTAAGAGAGTTAATCCATATCCCTTCAGATTGCCAGAATGCACAATCACGCTATAGATAACATTTTTTACAACATTAAATGAGGAGAGACCAAACAAATACTTACCATTCAATCATTCATACGTCACTCATACCTTCCATGTTTCATTAGACATGAACAATACTTTATAGTATTAAAGTTGTATTTAAAACTCTTGAGCTTTCTGCATGACGAAGAAAGAACCCAAGAATTTCTTATATTTTATATATACATCGTGTGTTATACCCGGACTTTGCTGTTAAATCGATGTATCATTTGGTTTTATGATAATTTTAATCGGAGCAATATGTCAGTAATTTTTATCTTTGTTTTACCTTTAAACTCTGTTTGCGGCTTAATATTTCAGGCGGTTCGATAATGTAAAACTGTACGTTCGACTCACACTCTCCGTTCCATCGAATAGCTACTAAATTCGGTAACTTATATAAATTCATGGCTAATTTATATCATTTTTTATAATGTTAAACGTTGTATTGATATCCATTCTTTCATATATTTTACATAATAACTATCCTACTTAAGTATGTTATTTGTATCGATTAACGGTAACTCAACTGTCTTAGTAATTTATATCTTACTTTCTGTTTTCGGTGTTATATGTCATGCCATTTTCTTACACAGTACTAGATTTCTGTCTTGTATTATATTTTTCCCTGTATACGATTAAGTACCTGACTCTTTTAATCGGTAATTTATATCAATTTAAAAAGTGAAAAATGCGATTGTTACGGAGGAGATAAATGAGACTTGGAACCAGTCGAGAAAGGGTCAAGAAGTTCGCGAATCGCTTCGCTAATGGTCATTAGAGTACACCTTAAGTCTTTAATACACTTATTTTCCGCCTCATAAGTCATCGTGTTTTTTAATTTGCCTTTACACAGTGGCCCCACGGGGGAGGGTCCAAGGCCGAAGGTGCCCTTTTCAGCCATATGTTATTTCCTGCTTATCATCCGCTGTGGGAGGCTCTCTAATCGTTACTATGCGTCTCTGCTTTTTAATTATGCCCGGAGCGTATTTTTAGTTTTCTGCCGATTCCCTTCTTCTAAGCCTCTCTTGTGCCATTTCTTCGCTATCCTTTATTTCTCTGCTACCCTTCATCGCCTCATTTTTTCTCTTTCTTCGCTGTCTTTCAGTCTTCTATTCTTATCTGCACCATTCCAGTTTTTTACTCTCGTCCCATCTCTGTTCTGTCTTGGGCAATATTTTCTCCAACTGAATTACTTCAGCCTTAATTTCACTCGATAAAGAACTCTTTATTCCTTTAACTAGTAAAGTAAAGGCTCATAAGAGCAAAAAGGCACACAAAGTATGCCTAATCTTCATGACTGTGTATTAAATTAATATAAGATTATCTAGAGTTATACAAAATAGATGAAGCGAAGATCGGTGTGGTGAGTGACCGAACCATTATTCTTCGTGTTTAGTGATCGGTCGCTGGATTGGTCTGCAGGAGTATTCCAGTTTTCTCCATTTTTTTCAGTAAGAAGTTTTTTCAGAGAAGTAGTCTTTCTCTAAACCTCTTTCCTTCTGTCAATTCCTTTAATATTGTCCTCACCAAGCTCTCGTGGCATAGAATGTGTCCAATTAGTCCTGTCCTCCTGTTTCTTATACTTTTCCAGATGTTATTGCCATCCCTTACCCTCCGATAAACTGTTTCATTCGTCACTTTATCCTTCCAACTGATCCTGAGCAACTTCCTTCTACAACACCACTTTTTATATAATTTAGCCTCTTTTTTTGTTCCTTCCCTATCGTCCACGTTTCACATCCATACAAGGCAACACTCCATACGCATGTTTTTCTCTTCCTTGTGCACTGACTGTGTCATAAAATAGCATTTATTTTGGTTAGAAACCCTTTTTGCATGTCCTATCCTCCTCCTTATTTCCTTCTTTTTTCTCTGATCTTTAGTTATTCTGCTTCCTAGATATGTTAATTCATTAACAGAATCGTTAAAAGAATATAATTAAGCTGAAAAATAAATAATTAAAGAGGATGAAAAATAACAAAGAGGATGGGATAAGATAAACAGATAGTTATCTAAATTATCTGAAAAATTACCTAAGTGATGCAAGTATGTAATATAAAGACTTAAGAACAAATCGGGTTTAGCTGAAGCGGTGAAAGACGCTATCGTTTTTTCCCTTCTGTGATTTTATGAAATCTTCCAAGCTCAGGAATGGGGAGCTTATTTTTATCGGAAGGAATCATCGGACAGCATGTGAAAGCAGTGTGCCTCGTTAAAGTCTTTTCTCTTGTATTAAAATACTCTGATATCAAAATGGTACACAGAAAACATCTTAAATTGCAACTTCATTAGAGGGAAACTTTTTCATATTTTTACAATTTGCAATTTTCACAATAATAAATGAGATTGAATTCTAAAACCTAGTTCATTTAAAGAGTTAAAGATCTCGTTGAACTCGGAACAGCCTCGTGCGGTCTTAGGATCTCAGGTTTTTCATCCGAGGGTTAGCTACAAGTTTAAATTTAGATTTAGATATTCGTAATGTAAGTATCCGCTTAAACTGTAATTCTATTTCCAGGTTTTGCCAAAAGCGAATATTTCCACCAAGACCAATGGAAAATTCCACATTTTTATACTCTGGACGACATTAATGTAGGTTTACTTGGACACAAGGAAATCTATAAAAAAATACTCCCTTAAGAATCATTGATTTACAATATAATGTACAAAAATTTCCACGATTTTGAAAGGAGTGGTTTTATACCCGACTTGGAGCGAAATTAAGTGCTTTATGGTGTATTTTATGTTTAATTACTTCAATGGCAGTTTTTGTGCTACTAGCCTGTGTAACTCAAGATATTACCTGAAATTGTTTATGTAGTATTTCTTATTTATGGAAAATTTAGTTTGTCATTTTTCTAATGTACCCTTTTAATCTGCTCGAGACTTAAGGATCAATTTTTAAAAGGCAATCGGAAATGTTAGTTTTTCGTATTCAAATGTTCCTGGCCATCTTTTCTTACGGTGTCGGTAAATCGTGCGGCACACCATATGTCCGCGGAGCACCGATTGAAATACCACATCTTATCGCATGCGTAGCTCGATGATCTTGCGGGCGTCAAGTGGAATCGGTGTTGGTAGCACTGATGCAACAGACAGCTGCAATCCGTATGTGGTCTCATAGGATGACCCTTTGATCTTTGAAGCGCCCTTCTCAACTGTTTACTCCCATGTTCTTTGAATGAATAAGCGTCATTTCATCCCCCGGAGACCTTAGCGACGGAATTCACCACGTGACTGCGATGTTACTAACTCATCAAAGAGTCGGATTAGGGGCATTCTTGCCATCGGAAGAGAACCATCTCCTAAGCATTTACTCGCGTATTCCTTCTCAAAATGCTGCTTTTTCGCTTTTTCTTGAACGAAGAGGTGTAATTAAAAGGCAGGTGTTGACAAGCTTGGCGACCAGCATATTCGGACGATTTCCGATGTAATTTGCAAACTGGTTGAAAGGAAATTCTTTACAATAAAATATAAAAGTCTTTATTGGGCGAAGCTTGGACTAGAGAGTACCATCTTCCATTTAACCCTTAGAATAGGGTCAGAATTAGGTACAATATACGAACACATAACAAGATATAAGATTTTAAACCAAAATATACAGATTTTTAAGGAATTCTGTGGAAATGGAAATAAAAGATAGAAGAAGGAATGGTTTGTCGAGAAAAAGACTAATTAAAATCTGAATAATCACCACTAAGAGGTGTTCTTTAGTAAAATTAAGTGTGATAACTTCAATTGGCTATTAATAGAAACGTGTCTATTGTATAAATGTCTTTTCCGGGTGGTTTGCATTTTAAATGTTCTCAGCTTCTGTTTTTTGTTCTCAGCATCACTCAATCTTACTGGCTGTCATATAATCATTAGCAAGGCTGAGACAGAAGTATAAGAAAGATAAATTTCCCTGTGCTGAAATATGTGATAAATGCTGTAATAAACTAAATATGAAACCATGAAGCAATTCAGACCTAATTCACAGTAAAATTCGCTCATAAATTCCTTCGTAATTTTAAGATTTACCCTTTGTATTCCTATTTCACTGTTGTCTTCTTATATATGAACATACGTAATCTTGTTCTCCAAAAAATGTATTGCAGTAAAGGTTCCAATGGAAATAACACTCGCATGTTTACCATACATTCGCCTAACTATAATTGTATCAAGCGAAATTATCATCTAGAAAGACAGAAATATTCAGGTTCTGGTTCTCCTCCTAAGCCCAACTTGGCGATCAAAATTTCTTTGCATTTTTTAAGACCTCTCAAACTCATTAAACTAAATGACTGAATTCTATGAAACTACTGCAGTTCCGCCTTAATCTATGCATTCGCTAGGTAAAGAACATTCTAATTTTCAATTCCTTCTTTAGTTAATGGAAAGGACAAAACTATCACCGTAATTTTTAATCGTCATTTGCTGCTGGAGGTGGTTTCAGGTGAGATAAATGGGTTTTGCGCGGAAGATTTTCTTTCGTTTTAAGAACCTGTCGAACGAGTGATATTCCACTTTGGCAATTCCATGGAATGTCTTTCACGCTTTAGGGCGAGTGGAGATAAAAATGATTATAAAGAATAATTTATCATAGTTGAGCTACCAAAATATACGTATGAAAAACCCTGTAATAAATGCGTACGCCACCGCTGCATAATTAGTCAAGTTCATCCTAAGGAATTGGCCGTTTGAAAGAAAAATGACCAGCCTCTCTAATAGTTGAGATGTTCAAATAATCATTTATTAAACGTAATTACGTTTGCGATCGCCTAAAGAGTAAGCATTTTATCGTGACTTTCGGCACAATAAATTTAGCAAAACGTGGTTTAATTTATTACGACTGATTAGTTAACTCCCGCTGAACTCTTGACTTTTTCAAGTTGTCAAGTTTTAGTAGCATTTCGCTCAGTCTTGCACAACACATCTACTTATTTATTTACTTTTTATATGCTTTATTTAAATGTAAGGCGTATTTAACTATTCAGGCTTTCACTGAAGAGGATTCATTTATTTGTGGTTTGATCATTGGAGTAATTTTAGGCAACATCCCAGTATATTCTCAAACGCGGTTAATTTATGGTTTAGAACGTCAAGTCCTCGTTTGATTTCCTTTCTTCGCTGTAGATTCTCCTTTGTCAGTGGTAATCCTCATAATGGTGGTCATTTTTCCTGCAGTTGGGGTCTCCTTTGATAGGTAGATATGCAATCGACTTGAGAGTGAATATATATCGATAAATTACTCCAACTAGTTGAATTTATACGAATGAGGGAAGAAAATCTTTGAAGTATATTTTGATTATGGTTACTCTTACGAAATCCATGTTATTTCTGGCTTTTGTGCGTTTTAACTTATCAGCTCCCTCGAATTTAGTTCTTTGATCTTTCTAAAATAAAATCTTTTCTATGGAAATAATAATTACATTTAAGGCGAGAGAGAAGGCAATGGCAAATTATCATCTTTTAGCTAACGCCTCGTTTAAATAATGCAATTTTTCGAGATTGTCTCTATATCAAAGATATTTTTACCTTTAAGGTGCTAATAAGAAATTTATATAAATGAAATAAAGGTATACAATAAAATAATAACTCACAAGAACTTGGAATTCAGCCATTAAGTGTTATAATCGAGCGCAATTGCGAATAATTATTTCTCAGGACACGTATCTAAGATCATCGGTTATTTTAAAAACCTGTCTAAATCAGAGACTAGAATAATATCTGCCAAATCTTACGCTGTTTACTATTTGTGTTACTCGGTTATGTAAATCACTTCAACTCTCTCTTTTGTTATATAGTTTGAAAACCAAATGGTAAATATTCGTTTTTAGTTTACTTAGCTATTTTTATTCGTTTCCCATAGATACAATATCGATGTCGGAGTAATGGAATATTTGAATACATTTTTCAAGTGCTGTCGGATGGTTTCATATGCTGCCTGGTATAATATGCGAATAAATATATTACCACCAATAGAAAATGGTTAGAAATAAATCTGGTCCATTTATAAAGTATTCCAATTATGGTCCAATCGTATGTATTTTCGACTAGAAAAGATGCTTTTCAAAATCTTCCGGATTTTTATGTCACATAAATTCTAAATATCTCCGAATTGAAAGCTCGGTTGATGGCAGCCCTACTGGTAACACTCCCTCAGGGGAATCATTTTGGAATCAATAAAACATGCCCGTAACGATCGTGTTACTATAGGCATCAGGATGCATTATTGCTTCGAGCATGAGGTCACCGTTCACTTTCCGTATGCTTTGATAACTTTGGGATTGAAGAGGTGGAAATGCGGTTTGAGCTTCGAATGAATAAGCGGCAGCGGCGAAAGCGGTAGTTAGTAACCGATTTGGAGGATTGGTTGGAGGCGAAGGAGTCGAGGCCATCATTTCATCTGTTTAACGCTTCCTTCACGTAGAATGGGAAATTAAGGGGTCCTCGTACCAGCTGTAAGAATTCCTTCCGCGTGATGCACCTCTTGACGAGTGTTTCGCCACGATTGCGGCGCATCCAAGACCGGTTACCACCCACTCTTCAACCGGTTATGACGTAACTGCGGAGCAACTGGCGTAATTTCCGATAAGCCAACGCTTTTAACTCTCACGACGAAAAAATTCATCATCGGAAAATGTGCCTGAAATGTTATACACAATGTGTTCTTTTTAGTAACTGTAAAAAACTGTTCTAAATAGGAAGATAGAATTTTATTTTGAATTTGTTTATCTTGTTTGGCTTCATGGGGATTTTCAAACCCGTATGGTGTTATTATTTGAGGTGGTACTCAATACGATATTTTCCAGGAAAAAATCATAAGTAGTCTTCCATTGTGATATTTTGTGTAAATCATCATCCGTAAGAGAGTTAATCCATATCCCTTCAACCATTGGCAATACAAAGCTTTTAAGAGAGGATTAGGAGTGAGGCAGTTTGCCATTGCTTTTCTATTCGAGCCAGAATGCACAATCACGCTATAGATAACATTTTTTACAACATTAAATGAGGAGAGACCAAACAAATACTTACCATTCAATCATTCATACGTCACTCATACCTTCCATGTTTCATTAGACATGAACAATACTAAAGAATACTTAAATGAAGGACATATTTTCTTCTATCCTGCTTCAGAAAAACAAATGAAAAGTATCAGGACATGTTGGTAGAACTTTATTGTGATGCTGAATATCTTCTTTTAGCGTGAAAGGATTACTCTAAATCCAAGATTCTAAATTACTAATCAAATTAAACTGACCTTTGATCGTTATGAATCATTCCTCCTCCATGCATCATAGGCTTGCATTATAAGAACAATGAATAGATTTTCGTAGATGTTAAAGCCACCATCTAGTGGCGTATGCGGATATAAATTGCATAGTATAAAAGTCTGTTTCTAGGTTTTACCTATTACATTCCATTGTTGGGTAATGGAAGCTTCCTGTAACTACCTTAGCTTGAGTACTATTTTCTTGCGCAGATTTGCACCCTAGCAACGCATTTCTCGGTACGTCAGAACGTATGGAAAGACGCGCCGTATCCAAGTTTTCCGCATGCACCGAGGTAATGTAAGCAGAAATTAGTATGCCAGCGTAATGAAAGTAGCAATCAGAAAGGCAATCGCGAATGGAAAATGCGTGCCGATCAAGGATCACTCCCTTTAAAGAACCCATGGCAACAGAATTGGCGACTCTTCAGATAACGGAACTTGGAACGCCAAATACCTATTGTTTCCTAGCATGAGCTGTAAGCTGTCTCATGCAACCGAGATGCGGCGTCGGCATTGAAAAACTAACCTTTAATGGGCAAAAATGTATTCGTAATCCGGAGAAATATCTCGGAGGACAGCGGCGACAAACTGCTGACGTGAAATAATCGCATCGCCATCCTCTTTGAATGAATCATCGGACGGACTACAGGCAGTCTAATAATCGATCTTTCTGTACCAACACACATCTATGGCTTCCGTAGATGGAACGATTGCGAAGGAACCCCACGCCTGGGTTCTCCCAGCACTGTTTTTCAAAATCTTTTAAACTTCTCTCGCTCGATGTCTCAGATGTGTAATGCGAAGTAACATCGTGAGATCCTCTTGTTCTTTTCGTTCTTTCTAGGAAACCCGAAGAATATAATCTACGTGGGTGAATCACGCGAGTTCTCCCTTGACGATTGCCTTGAATGTACATCACGTTCTTTGGCGGTAAAACAGTACCAAGTAAATCGATGCTTCCCAAACGGAGTGCTGCGGGATATCAGTGTGCTATGAATAAGCTGTTGGTGTGCCGCGGAGTTTCCAAAGAAAACATTTTTCTCTGCATTGCACTTGTCGTGTAATTGGCGATGTATTTTTTCTTTTAATACTAATTCGTTGTCTGTTAAGTATTCAGACCGAAGGTTGGTTGGGATCTCATCCCTCGATTGGTTCCTCGATTGTTGAAATATGTGCTATATTCTCGAAATGTCTCGGGTGTTTCAAGAAATCATTAAGATGGAAATGAAACAGTTAATGGCTATTAGTCTACTCAATGAAGCGCGCAGAAGTTTTTTCCAATTAACGTATTTTCTTATGTATGACTCTTTCATGTCCGTTTTTCATTTGGATTTCTAGTTTTTGTTGCAATTAAATTAAATTTTTAATAAAAATTGTCTTTTAATTTACCGTAAGTTAATTTTGTCTTATACTTTTCTTCATTCTTTTGCAGGTAAGATGAAATACCCGTGGAAAGACTTCAATTGTCTTGTATGGCAGTGCTGTAAGGTAAAGCAAGCTACACATTCTCTCTCCACTTTAGTTATGTATCACTTACTGATGTAAGCGTTCTTTTCCGCACTAAGTTGGACATCTTGAGTCGATATGTCGTAAGAATGTTCAGGGTCAACCCTCATTCCAGTTAATGATGGAAACCCACTTTCTCATATGAATGCCGCAAATTTTGGAAAAGGAATCGGCGATCAACTTGAGAGACGCCATAACCTTTGTTTTCTATGATTCAAAGAGCAGTGGGACATGCGGACTCATCGATCTAAGATAGGAATGCTGTGACGTGAGACGTCAATGAGAAACGTATGGGTGTGTGCGTGTGCCGAGGTTATCAGTCTTTTACATCGATGTTATTCGTGCTCGGAGGTGATCATTTTGTTGCTGCGTAGCGCGATTGCACCGCATTACATTGAAATATTTCGGGCTTGCTGAAATGAGTGGAATAAGTGGAAAAATCCATGGTTACTAGAGAGTTAAAAGGAATTCATTGCCGCGGTAAAATTAGGTTCCTACGCTAATTATGCATCCCCATTAGGAAAGAATTTTTTTCAACTCCGTTCGAAAAGCTGAACATTCTTTCATAAGGATATAAGTCTTAACGTGATTTATGATAAATCAACTTGATAGTTGAGTAATACTTATACTCAATATAAGTTTTTCGAAAAGAAAATTAGTCTCTACATATAACCGAGTCAACAGCAAATACCCTATCATTGCTATCCATCAGGTCGCTCAAGTCGTTACATATCAGAAAGAGGATACGTAATGGAGTTAATTCTACTGGATGGTTGTTCCCTCTCGTAGAGCAAATCCTTGACCCATTCAAATTCTTCCGTACTAACATTCGCTTGTTTGAATTTGTAAATTAATTTGGAGCGGGACTATGTCGTAAACCATCTTGAAATGAAGAAAAATCGTGTTCACTTGCTTTTTACTTACGGCGGAATTTGAGATATCGTGAACGGATAGCGCTAGTTGTGTTTCGCATGATCGGGAATTTCGGAAGTCGTATTGGTTCCTACTGAGGAAAAAATGACGAATTATCCTGCCAGGACTTCATTCAGTTACGATAGCATTAGTTTAATATACTTGCATTTACTTATTTTAAGTTAAACATGAAAGCTACAAAGCTTCAAATGTAATTAAAAGAGCGGAAAATAATGGGATCGAAGTATTGGGTTATTTCTATACGAATATACGTTTGATTTAATTCAGTATCCACATTCAACCAATACCCTGATACCTTGGTAGAGAAACTCTTCTTTGTTTTTGCCAAGGCATACATTGGTGTGTTGCCATCTCGCTTTCAAACCCGCTTACGAATGTTTTCCTCTTCGGTTTTTGTCATCCTTAACGTTCCTTTGCCTACGTAAGGAAATTTGTATATGCATCGAGGGTGGAGTAAGGTCGAGTCCAAGCTATGCGTATCTTTCGGGCTCTTATTCACGTGCTTTTCAGTTGTTTATTAGTCGGTGGACGTAAGGAATCCGGTATAGATGTTTAATTTCTAATAAACACTAATTCTTAACCTTTCGTCTTCTTATTGGGATAATTTGTAACCTATTTCATATTGAATTCATCAACCAGCTAAAATCAAGTCACCCTCGCGGGCAATGACAAATAGGAATAACATTTTTGGTACTGTTGTGTCAATAAGAATTTCAACGTTTTCTCTCCTTCGCAGGATACTTTGTTTGAAATTAAAATTATTTTGAAGGCTTGTTATGATCAATGAGAAATTCTTTTTTCTGTAAAATTTTAAACAAATTTCTGTTACAAATTTACTACACTACTAACAATAACAAAAAGTTAAAAATGTAAATTATTTTGGGCCTTGGCACTATAGACACCCCTACCCCTGTCTTTCGGCTCTACACGTAGAAAGTGTTTATATACCCTTTTTTAACTTAAAAGTTTATAATATACTTAAATTTGTATTATGATAATTAAGTAAAAACAGAGCCCTCTTGATTTCTCGATGTTCGAGTAAAAAATGTCTACCAAACATTTTTTAATGCTAGAGATTTTTTTTAATTCCAAGATGTGAAATGATTAATTTAAAAAAGGTTCCTTTTTTCCGCCACTTACAATGCCTCGATACGCTACTGATTTCAGTTGCATTTAGGTATCATCGAATGACACTAATAATAATCAAGTTTTTAATATTATAAATAAATGTCACATTGAATACTAACATATGCTATTCCTTATATTACTGAATTTAATATAAAGGGAAATCATGTCTTAGTACGTAAAGGAAACAGTAGAATTTTCTGCTAGCAGTCCAGTATAATTTTTGTGGGAGTGGTGAATCGTTTTATATTGGTTTTACTAAAATCTTTTTACCTTTATTACATGGATGTTTAAGTTAAGACAGTAATGTAATAAAGCTGACGTAAAGCAGTGTACCGAATAATTTCAGTCATTTAATTATATTTTATAAAATACTAGTTAATGTATTCACAGCAGCTACTTCTTCAGATATAATGAGTTAAATGATTCCAGATTAATGCAAGAGGAAATCACTTAACGTTCCCAACCTTTAAAGAAACATGTAAAGGGAACGTTTCCTCTTCTGTTTTTCTTCTTTTCATCTGCTTCGTCTTGAAACGGATACCACAAATTTCGAAATTCCCTTCCGGTGTTTTCCACCCGACAATCAAGGTCGCCTAGAAATTTGTTTTTCTGCCGAGCAACGAAATTTTTATATGGATTCTGCGTCTTCACCTGCTCCCGCACCGAAGCTATTGAAATCCCTCATCTGAACAGACGTATCCTGATGGAAGAGAGGGGGCGTGGCAGCTATCGGTCTCTGCCGGGATTTGTCAATATACATATATTAAACGGACAAGACAACAGAGTGACTTCCCCTCCTCTCTTCTCCTTCAGAGCATCTTCATCCCTTCCTTCACCCGCTGTCGCTCTTATCGAAAGTCTCTTCTTTGTCTCCATCCGTTGACTTTTCGGACTCCCTCTTTCCCTTTTCTTAACCTCGTTCATTCCTTCTCCAAGTTCAGTTTTAATTCCCCGTCAAACATCGACTTAAACTGGGGAAACTGCATAGTACTAATATAGAACTGGGCCTACAGATTTCAAGCATTTTGCGACCTCTTCCTCACTTCCTAAACGAATAACTTTACTTAATATATTTCGTCTGCCAGTCTCGCTGGTGACACTCAGTAGATTTAGAATGGAAAACACTCTCTTTTAGCAAATCAATGCGTTGTGTAATGCGGTATTTCGATGTTTGGGTATTAGAATGTTGAAAATAAGCTATCCAATCACGGCAAAATGGTTTATTTTCCTGCCGATCGGTACATAACAAACTTATGTACTGCTATGCATTTACACGAATGCGGCCTTTCGATTAGAATGGTTCTCCATCGCCTAGCATAATTGCCTATAACTTCTGTACATCTATATCCAACTTATGTATAACCTTATGCTTATGTATAATCTATTTGAAGAAAGAAAGCACGGCTGTGTTAATATATTAAATGCTTGGAAAAAAGGTCTAGAAAGCCGTAATTTGCAAGTAAACCAACCGTTAGGAAACTTCAACAATCCAGGGTTCTCCGTGACTGCGCTTTGCAAGTTTATTATTCCTATTGTGCCGATATATTGCCGAAATAAGTTTTGGGAATAATAACCATGCAGAGCGCAGCCACGGAGAACCCTAACCCCAGCTAGTTCCTAATGGTTGGTTTCCTTGCAAACTACGGCTTTTTGGAGATTTTCTCAAAACTCTAATGTAGCATACGTAGTTCCAGTTTAACATGGCAAATACTAAAAGAAAAGTAGGTATTACTGCATAGTACTTGTAAGAACCACTTATTGACCTATGCGGCTACATAAAATTTCTTGGAAATAGGCGTGCTTTATCTCTGTAAGAAATAGAGGACGATAGAAATTGGTTATTGTACATAAGAAACTGGATAAAATAGGGAAGAGGAAATGCTCTTGATATGCTTGTAATGTTTCGGGTAAAATGAGTTTGTTTCCTCTTTCCTTTATTAAGTTAAACATTGATTTGTTTGGAGTCGAATTTGCACTCGGCTGCCGATGAGCGTCCGATAGGTCTCCATTCATCAAATACCCATAAATACTGCCAAAAGTTACCGCTTTTTATCTGTAAGCAGAAATTGGGATCATTTGCTTTGTTTTGATTACTTTTAAACTTCTAGTGCTTGCGTTTATTCGCGAGTAATTACCAGAAGTTTCGTCTGCCATATGCGAATTCGTTTTCCGAGAAATTACATCGGAAAGAAGAAAACTTTGTGAAATGTTCCATATTTAGTTACTCCATATTTCTAGGTTTATTACATTCTTGGTGTCTTTACTCTTTTTTCATCTTCAGGTAACAAGTGTAACGAAGCCTAATCGTAATAAAGCCTTAAATGTGCTGTGTTCTTCCTTCTTGTGTGGATAAGTTCCTCCGAGTAATGCCTTAAACTGTATCATTATAGTTAAATTACTGGATGTATGTCTTCTTTAAAGGCTCTGCTGCATCTACAGCAGTTTAAGTAGCTAACCTGCTGTATAATCAGTCCTAACAAATCCATCCCGATTGAGTTCATGTTACAACAGCATTCTCTCGAATAAATACAAATAAATCACTACGCATTAGTCCGTAAGGTATCTCGATCCCTTTGTCATACTATCAAACGTAACTATCACTATACGCGAAGTGCTCTATTTAGATAAAGTGTTAGTGTTCTACTAATTAAAGGTTTTTATTTACGGTAAGATATGAAGTACTTCTGCTGAGTTTTTTTTCTTAACCAGTTATCTATCTCTTGAAAGGCTCGTAGCTTTATTGATGATAAAATCTGTAAAAGTCTAGAGATTGAATTTGTGGCCTGTCTCACTAAATGGTATATAATGATTTAAACATCGTAGTAATCATTCACTGAGCATAATCCGAGCCTTTAAGCGAACCTCTCGTATTTAATTGTATAGATTCACTCACTAAATGCTCTAAGCCAAAAGGAAGTACTTGAGGATATAAATCAGTACATTTAGATAATGTCTTGGCGGTCAGGGATTTCTTGCGTCGTGGTCAAGAGTTAAAGAAATTTCATTTTTCATACCATCTCAATTATTTCTTACTTTATTCGAATTTCACAGCATGATAGGAAACGGGATGGATTAAGATGTCTTGGTATGACTAAGCGAGAAAGATGCTAAACCTCCACGGCTTTCTGATGCAATCGCCAGTTAGCGTGTCATATGGGGTAAAATCGTGGTTCTCAATACCTACCAATATTTTCAAAATATCCGCCTTCATTTACGATTTCGAAGAGCATCATCATTTCTCTAGATAGTTCACATCATTTACGAAGATGAGAGCCTTACTGTTCTAAAGCGAATATTATTTTGTAACTAATTTCTTATGATATTCACCGAGTCAAACCGTACGAAATTATTACCCTCTTATGAAAAATAAAACGCGCGTTATGAATAAAATAAATTAGATAAAGTATAAAAATTAATGTGCGCGGAAGGGTGCTATGGAAATGGGACGATAAAGGATCCACATCTACATAAATACCCTGCAAGCCGCCTTTCGGAGTTGAAATTCTGATAAAAAGTTTGTAAGAGTGATTCCTCGGCCCTCGGCAAAATGAATTATGTTACTTAGGATATATAAATACCCCAGTAATTATTTTGAAAAGCTGAAATTATCATATGTGATGTTTGTAATGCGCATATTTTTTCAGAAAATACAGAACTTAAAAATAACTGGATGCGTTGTTTTGTAAGCCATCAGAGCATGTTCAACCGATATTTATATATACCATTTAATCTTTTCTGCTTTTTCGGTTCGTAACTAGCAATTAATTTCATATCTAGAGATCAAAATGAAGTGAGAATAAAGTTCTTGTGTCGAAAAGTTGGTAGGGCCGTTCGTAAGTCGATGTAGCTCTATAGTAAACTCCTTATTGCGGTGTGTTGTGTGGAGAAATCACACTAGACATCCTAATCGATCGCAAATAAGAAAAATCGAAAATAAAACTAAAAGCATTGATAAGCAGAATCACTATCGTGAATCAAATTAGCAGAAATCCATGAAACAAAAACTCGAAATGGAAACTGTCGGTTAAATTCATAACGAAATTAGCTTTTCTCGATTAGGCCCTTTAACATTTCATCTTTCTGTGGTGGTTCTTTTCGCATTAAATTATGTTCCGATTCATCTTCCGCGGTATTGCCTTCCCGTATCGTTCCTTTATCATTTCCTTCTTCCCCACGAAAACTATCGCAATCCCATCCTCCTTTAAATCTCCCCGTCTTCCAACTCCGCCACTCCCCCCACAGATGTGTGCAAGCACGAAGCGGTCCGTTCCTATATGAATCATCCCGTACGCGTGTGGAAAAAAGAAATCCCTCACAAGAGATACTTTTCTCCCCCTGCGGAACACAAATCTCCGCCGACCTGCTGCGGGGATGTCACATTGAAACTATTCGCCTTGTTGACTGGCGTTGGTCGGTGGCAGGTGTCAGTCTTGTTGCTTTCGTTTCCACGCCAAACAAACTCGCTCTGGTTTAATTCAGTCCTCCTCGCCCTCCACGGTGCTACTCGTACTTCACCGCCGCGATGCAAATGACGTAAATTCATACTTCTTATGGGTATATTTTCCCTCAAGTGGTTCAGTAGTACTTCCATCCTTAACCCGATTCGGGATCACCGTCGTTAACCAAAACGGTGTTTATTCAAAACGCGATTCCTAATTATATGTAAATGGAAATCGATTAATTTGTTTACGCTCCTACCCACGACCATTTCAAATATGCTGGACAAACTCATTGAAAAAGCCATATAAATATAAGAAGTGCGCAATAAGTATTACAATTTTAGTTAGTTCTTTTTACTTAACCTCTTAAGCGCATCAAGGAAGAAATTATTATTCCACCTGAGATGTCAAATATCCATGAAAAAATGAAATTCTGAAATTAGGTAGTTTTTGTTCTCACTTCTTTATATGATAGTCATTCATGTATTTTCAGTATTTTTGGCTCATTTGTAGCTTTCGATAACGAGTAATTAGAGGATCTTCCTAGTGTGTAACCTCGCACAAAATATTCGAAAATACTAAATATTTTATTATATTCTTTGCAAATCACTAAAAACTTATTTATAATCTGTTTCTTATTTATATCCTCTAGAACCTCCTTTCTCCCTCCTATCCTGGACCTGTACTGTATAATTCAATTTTTTCCCTGCTCCTCTGTTGTTTATGCATTCCACTCCTCAATTTCTGCTGAAAAAAGTTTAGCGGATTGGGGAGGATTGAAGCGGTGAAAAGACTCCTGAAGCTTTGAATTGAAAGTATATCTGATAAAAAATTGTCTTTATTATGCTTCTTTCGCCTCAAATAAAAATCTACATTGAATATCTGAAATTCATAAATTAACTAATTCATGTTTCTATTTACGGTTATTATTAATAACATGCAAGGAGTATGATATATATCGACCTATGTATATACATATATGTATACGCGATTCGCAGAGAGACCAAATTTTTGTTCCTCATTTTGTGGATGTCTTTGAAGTAAGGTACTGCTTGAAAAAAGCCCTTAAATTTTAAATATACAAATCCTGCACTATTTCTAAAATTGGTCGTATTTTGTACAGGCTATCTGACTTGTTTTTTTTTCATCGTTAATTTTCACAAAATGTAGGAACGAACGAATCAACTGGTATTGGTCCCGTGAGAACACAGATCCTGCTCCTGGTGTCTGCAAGAACCAGAACGATTCTTGAAAGTAGAATGCAAGTAACGGTTTATGCTCTACCCCATACCAATTTGAACAGCTACGACAGCTTGAATCTCATATGCCGAAACGCCTTTCCATTGCAAAAAACTCGATCTTGGGGAAAGGGATCCCATCTCAACAATCCTATCTTTCATATGTCTATCTTTTTAAAAATCACTCAACTGGGGCAAAGTTTTCTAAGCTAATCTCACCGTGCATTCTCTCGAAGTCAGGAATCGAAACTCAAATCTGGTGGTTGCTTCTGAAACGTTCACTGTATGTCCCTGACTGGACATGCTGGACTCACCGCAGGTTGAAATCTCTTCGTCTTCTTCAGACGATCATGCTGGCTCATCATCGACGAAGTCGGATCCATATTCAGAATCCAGTTCTTGGAACATTACGTTTGTTTCTGCTTTCTCTTTCTTCCTTTTCTTGCTCATTTCTGGGTTAGATTAATAATTCATAATAAGAAACGAGTGTTATACAGTATTCAGTACCACTCGATGTTTTGCTGTTTTATTAAAATTACTTACCTTCCGTAATTGTATGTTATCCTACGTTTGTACTAGTATAACGATGTATTTTCGATAAGATTTTACTGTCAAAATATTTGGGAGTATACCAAGAACTTCGATTAACAAAAATAAGCACTTCTTCGAAAACTGGAAAAACCCTTCTAGTGACAGCGGGCTCATCTATCGGCCCATTGGGTTTGTGCGAAAAGTGGTTCGGGCCGATCCATCGGCCAGCGAATTTTGCGCTTCGGCCCTCTCTTCCCTCCTTATCACTTTGCTTTCATAATCACTTGCTTCTTTATCACTGTTGTTGAAATTCTCAATGACAATGCAATATGTGTAAGGATATTTGACTGGGAAAACATTGGATGTTTTTTTTTTCTCCGCCGTAACGTATCTGGTGTTGATGTGTTGCTGAATGCTTAGTTGCATTGTAAGCTGCCGCAATTAATAGAATTAATTTTGAGTTCTGACCTTCGTGGCTATTTTAAACACTTCTTCGATATCTCTCACGCTTATTCATCTCAAGGAATATGAAGCATTTTGTCCACGTAGCATCATCGGCTCTCTTCTCCTCTGTGCCTCTTTTGATATTGCTTACTTAGCATATATTGTTGGTATTCATTGAGTGTATAACGGTGAAAAATGTAGGAAACAGGGAGCTAGTGAGGGGAATTGTCACATGAATTAGTTCACTTTTGCTGGTTCGAGAGGATCTCATCTTAGGCGCACCTTTAGGTCTCTCTGGCGTTTATTTTCCTTTCAAACTTTTAGTTAAGAGCGCTGGGCCAGAGAACAGGTGTTTTCTCTTTCTTTCTTCGTAATTCTGTAACAAAAAGGGTAAAAATTCATCTTTGGAGCAGAATTCGTTCGAAAATGGGAGAGAAATTAGTGCAATTGCATTTAGGCCCAGAATAATTGTTGTTTGACAAAATTTGTAAACCAATTATCTTTAAACTAATAAAAATGTTGCCTTAAAGCGGTGCATGCATTTTTAGCGTGATTCTAGTTGTGGGATTACCGCGATGAAGGGCGATCCCTTGCCCAGTAGCACACCTTATACAGTCATCGTGTCCTTTAGACCCCCAGTCATCATGTCCCAGGAGCCTTCTGCTTCTCTCTCCCCGACTTCTCTCTGCACCCTTTGTACCCCGAGGGAGTGTTGAGGGAGGACTTTGGCCTGACCAGTAAAGGAGGTTAGTTCTCCCTATCGCCTACCAGCACAACTTGCTCTAGAGTCGGCTGGTGTGGAGGCCCCCAAGTACTCTGCTCGCACGACCTCTCGTAGGATCGGCCCGCAAGACTGCTCTCACCCGTCGTTCAGTTCTTCTGTCTTCCAGCACGACCTTTCGCAGGTTAGGCCGCCGCCCACGCGGACTGTCTTGGCGACAGTAGAAATAGTGTTAAATGGAAGTCCCTCTAGTTCCAAAAAATATAATTTCACCTAATAAAGACCTCTGTATTGTATTTGTTAATTTTTGTACTCATGCGAGCATTGTGAAAGCCATTCGGTTGACTAGTCCGAAAAACTGAAGTATCTTCGTTAGCTGAATAACTCTCAAGGCCGCTCTTATTCCGAAGTATCTCCATATATCGAACTCATTTGCTTGATTCCTCTTCTTCTCCTATATCACGGGAGAACATCTTTCCTAAATCCCTTGCCAATAATTTTTTGCAGCGATTCGCCCCGTTTTTTGCCTCTTGGAAGAAAAAGTTACCGATCCAAGACACCGCAAAGCCTCACGTGTTTTTATTCTTACCCCAATGCTGTTTTTGGGTCGAAAAATCTCCTCCTCTCTGCCAAGTCGCTTATTCATTAAAATGTCTTTCTTGAATCGTCTAAAATGGAACATTACGATTTCGATCGTGGAAGGAAGTGGACTCTTTGAAGGAAAGCATTCATCCGAATCCACTCATTCCTCAGCGACTCTTCGTTTCTCTCTCTCCCTTCACCTCTCTTTCACTCCCCCTTCTTATATCCTTTTCAATACAAAAGCAGACGCCATCCAGCCACTGTGATTGAGGCCCTATTTATCATGTGAATAGCTCCCTTCAGAGTGAGGGAAACACGTCCACGTGTCCGACCACTCCCCTCTTTCCAACCCCTTTTCTTGCCTCCCACGCACAATTCATACTCTTCCACTCATATCCCTCTTCTGTCCTATTTTCCATGCCGTGTGTTTTCAACCTCGCTTCTTTCTTTTCGCGCTTATTTTTCTTCTGGGTTTCGCCAGTATTACTTTGTTACTTTCGATTCTAAAACTATTTCGTTTTGTTAACGTCAGGGCCAGATCTATGCGGGCTCCCGGGTAGCCAAGTGGGCAATGCGTTCGACTTCATTAAAAGCTGTCTCGGGTTCGATTCCTGATGAGTGCCTACTTGCGAATTGACCTAAATGTCGTGGGCGTGAAGATCCTGACGCGCCTCTCCCTGTACAAGGAAAATGCGAAAGGGTTTCGTTTCAAATTAATATTTAAACATCACCAGCTGGAACAATACAGATGGAGCGAAAGGTTAAGTTTGTTCTGTAAATATGTAAATAAACGATGATCTCGTTAATGGATCCACATTTATGACCCCAATTGCGCGGAAATCTTACAACTTAAATCTTAATAGTAACTACAACTGAACTATGTTATAACTGTTTCGTGTCTCTAAGTGACTACTGTCTGTACAGTCAATTTGAACTGAAAATCCTATTAAATACTACAAAGAGGGTCGGATGAAGATTGAGGTGGTCTTCTCTCACTAGTATTAGTTAGTATTGAATTTTTAGGTATAGATAAAACATTAAGATTATTGATGCTCTGTACGATTCGAAACGTCCTTTGGCAAAGTGGCACCTTTGTTACGTTTACTCTTCTAAGTTTATCGCCAGTAAATGAGGAAAAATTGTTGGTATAATCCTTAATACCCGGACTTTGGGTGACGTGTAAAACATCATTGAAAATGTGCCAGTATCAGGGTATTGGTTGCTCCCTCCAACCTTAGCAGATAGTTTTGATTGACTCATGTTCCTTAGTTTGAAACTGCTAGTTTTTCTTTCATGAAAATCCAGTCAGTACCAGCTTCGGATATACGGCTGCCAAGATGATAACATTCCCGCTGCCTTAAATCAATATATTTATGTGTAAGGAAAGTAAACTATTTGGATCTTTGTTTAGTGTAAATAACCCTGTAAATTATACATCTGCCTAGTGTAGGACTAGACCACCAGTTAGTTTTCTGATAACGTAGGTAATAGACGATTGTTGCGGGCCTTGTTTTCAAATACTCCTTCCTTTCCCTTATGTTCTCCCAATCCTTTCCTGCCACGAGTCTTATGGGAGAGGATGCCATCCATTCGCCAGCCGTCACTTCTTATTCCGCGTCGTACCTCGCAAATCCATTCCTCCCGCTTCCCATACTCATTTCACCTCTCCCCTCTCATCTTCAATCAAAAGGAAAGCTCCCTCACGAGAGTCCATTGTGCCCTCTTCACTCCCACACCACACCACCTTATGACCACCGCCTTGCCTCGTTCCCCAAGACGCCTGCCGTCACTACAGGTGGTGCTGTGTATTTATATTCCTCCGCAAGTGTGATTGGGTGAACGGCGTCGCGAGAAAATCGCGATAATATTTCGGCTGTAAAATTGGAAATTGCCTTCGATCAAACTATTATTGCGTGGATTTTATTTAAGTTATTTTTTATGAGTGGTCGTCAATCTTTCCTTCGTGAACAGGTTTTTTCGTTGAAGTAGTACCCGTCTTGTGAGCAGATTAGTTTGAGTTGGTGGGATTGCGTGATAAATGTAGTATTAGCGATGGGACGATGCCAAAGCTTTTACCGATTCCGATACTATTCCCGATACTACTCGAAACCTCCGATTCCGATGCAATTCCCGGTTCCGAATCTGATTCCTGCAATCATTAGAATTCATTGTTTTTAGTCACTGCTGTGTTAAGTATACAAGTTGCATTGAGTATTTTCGTAAGAAAAATGACAACTGAATAAAGTATGTTTATCAAGGAAAACATTTACTGGAATAGTTGATGCAAAAGTTTATAAAATAGAGTAGAGTGTTCTTATTATTAATAACTTTCAATAGCTTCAATTAAGACTTCTTGGACTCCATAACTGAAAAAAGAAAAAATAAACTTTTACCCTAAAAGTAAACGTTAAAAATTAAACTAAAGATTAAGCTTTGCTTTTCTTTCTTCAATAAATACTTGATACATTTTTAAACATAAAGAGAACGTTACTTTTTTTAAATCACTTAGCTATCGTATTACATTCTTTAATTTCAGAGCAACATTAAGCTTACTTTCGTCGTATACGATCGTATACTTCAACTACATATGTGCCTGTCTGCTATCTGCCTTTCGGCTTTTGATGTATTCACCGTTTAGTCTGTTTTTATACTCGAATTCTGTCGCGCATCGCTCGCGGGAAATACGTATTACCTGCGACCAGTAGTTGCATCTACGTACATCTCTAATTTTATTCTCCGTATCTGTTTCGATTGTGAATCGGAGTAAATTCATACAATCTGCTTTATCTTCTGAAAATTATTGTAACATTTACAGAACCATGTAAGAGTAAGGCTACGCTTACCGATTGCTCGTAATGATACCTAATGGTTCGTACAGCCTGTCACTGTATCTTTTCTTAATTCACGAATACAACGCCTGTCTACCGGGTCTCATGCACCGTTCGCATTCTCTAAAGAGATATACCTTATCCAAAGTAGCATCATTCGCATACTTTATCTTTGTTTACAGACATTTCGCTTCACCAACCCTTGTATCATAAGTGCCCATCCACATGTGTTTCGGAAGTGGGTACCCTTGTTAAATTCTTCGTGTAGGCAACTCTGAGACACTGTTTTCACTATTCTCTTGTTTTAAAGTGCCTTTCTTAAAGGCTTCACTAATTTTATTTCGTGTTTTCTTAGATCTACTGTGAGTTGCGCGATATCCTATAGTGTAAGGGGTCCCGATTTGGATTCACGATTGAGGCCCTCACGTGCGCAATGACCTCAGCTGTCGAAGCACTTTAATACAAATATTAACAAATCTTCTTTCGATAGAAGCAGTCACTGAGCATTTGTCTGCGTCAGGCTCTGATGCCCAATGTTCGCAATATTTTAATGTCCGTTTGAAATCCTTTCATGAATTTGAAACCCCGAAAGACTACGACGTGTTTTCCCGATCTTCTGAAGGGCATTTACCCCAAACACGCAAGTGGTCGGGATGAATAATTTTACCGGACAATATTTTTACCGCCCTTCTCGGAGTGGACATTCTCCACCTCGCATTGTTCGCCTTAGAAGACGATTTACGAATTTAATCCGAAGAAATTATCTTTCAGCCGGGTTTTTAATGTCAGTTTTACACTTCTGGGCGTCAAATATATGGCGAAGTTCTTAGCGTTCATGCATTTCTTATGTCGCCCACTCGGGACATTCTGTCGTCGCGCGAAACGGGAAATCAAATTCAGTGGGGTAATACTGCTGATAGCGGATTGACAGATGCTTCTAATTGGAAAGATGCTTAGTCATGATAATGCTAATTTAGCAATTTGGTCGCTCGTTTTAGCGAACACTTCTTTCAACGCCTTTTTTCTCCATCTTCGACGACTTGACGAATGACATTCGTTGAACCTGCGTACTTGTAAATAAAGATTTGAGGTTGTGGGCAAGTCATGTAGACCAGGGTCTCACTTGAGGGAATGGTTGTCTAATTCAAGGGCTCATGTAAGTTCACGTGGTTGATAACATTTCCATCGTGGCCTGCCAGCTAATTATACCACCTATACCTCTTATAGAGTGCCTTCCTTATGTTGATGGCTTCCTTTCTAAGTCGAAATCAGGTGTGAATAAAAATTTCTAAAAGAGTTGTAGTTCCTTTATGGATGCATAAATATTTAACTTTATCATATAAAGTTCCTTTATAACCCCATAGACGATCGAAGTTCTGTTTCTGAAATGCGCATAGGGTAAATCCTGAGTTACCGTTAGTTCTCTAAAAGCGAGTTCCATCTACCAACATACAACTTACGGAGTGTTTTTAAACCTCTAATTCATTAACGGCCGTTTTCCAATTTTCTCTCCTTGACCTATCGTTGTTAATCATCGATACATAGTTGCGTTGGGCTAGTTGCTTTGAAGGAATGATAGATGTACACATTTTCGATGTTTGTCTGAATGCAAAAGTTTAGCTGTTTTAAACTTTACTAAAAGGCTTTACTCATCCTTGATAATCCTTTTCCAATAGTTGTAAGTCAATGCTGTGTTGTTTTTTTCACCAAAAGATTAATTCAAGATGAATTTTAATATAACTATTGATTAAATATGAAAGGTTAATTTTCTTCAAACTCGGATTTTCTGAAATACTTATTCGAATCCAGGCCAGGAGCACTATGATAGTAAGGGCCTCTCAAAATTTGTAAAAGCGGCCTTGATCAGAAAAATCATTATCTTTTAATATGTAAAACACGTAACATTTTGAAATAGATTTATGCGATCTTTTCTGCGAATTTAATAGTTATACCTTACTTTCCGGGTCATACTATCGCCACGTTAAGAAAAGTATGTTTCTAATACAAAGGGGGCAATCGGCTCTCTCAACTTCGTTATAAAGCTCTGGGGAAAGCAATTCGCCAACTAAATCAGAAATGCTGAGTTGTTGTCCCACGAAAAAGTTGGCGGTGTGTCGCATAAATGACGAGTTATAAATATCGTTTGTTGTCATAACTGGTAATTGATATATTTTTCATTTTTAGATTTATTGAATGTGATACTAATATCATTGTAATAATTCAGTGGGATTCAGCCTTTACAAAATCAATTAAGGATAGTATAATGTGCGATAATGTCAGTAGTGTTCTGGGGCTCGTAATTGTCTCTATATATGTATTTACTTATTGTATTTATTTATTTCTCTAATGGAAAGAGGGAGGCTTCATTGCAACCACTTTAATAACTGTTATTCAAACACAAACACCAAACAACCATTCCTTCATCGGAAAAATTCGATTGTTTTAATTGCTGTTATTTACAAACACCGAACAACCATTCCCCAATCGGAAAAATCCGATTATCCGGGACTACAACCGGGGAACATAGTGGTTGAGCGCTAGCACGCTAACCAATCCGCCATCGCAGCCGGTGCTACATACGTATCTCTACAAAAATACTCGATATACAAAACCGAGAATAAAATTAGCAAGCAAAATGGACTGAAAGGCATTGTTTTTGACCTTTTGTACGTCTAAGGAAAAGTACGAAAGCAATGAAGGAATAGCAATAGGATTTGGAAAAAGTCGCGAGAAGAGCGTGAAAGAGAAAATAGGAAGAAAGGAATGAGAATGAAAAGGGAAAGAGAGTATAGAAAGGTGAGCAAATAAGGGGACAAGTAGGAGAATCGGAGCAGTGACCTTAAGCGGAGGAACATTAAAACATTTGGGGCGCTCATTTAAATGACATAATTTATGAAGAGCCAACGCGAAGTCGCGATTTATTCAATAATACTAATGTATGGAATAACCGGAAAGTGCGGATGTGAACCAAAATATATGGAGACCATGAAGTAGTGGCGAGAGTTTGAAGGCGATCGCTGATTTGGATAATCCGAGACCGAATTTAAATGCTCTAATCTAGTGCGGGTTCTTAGCAATATGGAGCTGTCTATTAAAGTATATTTAGGCCGGTCTGAACCTCATCCGCTCCTCCATTAGCCACCGAATGCTTTTGAGAGGGGATGAGGATTGTTACACATGATGAGGAGTGAGGTAGTTTGTATTTACTTTCTTCTTCAAGCAAGAATGCTGTAAGAAGTCCATGTTATTGTGGAAGAATAAATAAATGAATAACCCTTTTTATAGGGTTCGAGGAGTGACCAAAACGATTGCCATTATTCAGGATCACTCATACCTCAGTACCTTTCGTACTAGCTCAGCAGCGGACAAGAGAGAGCAAATGAGAGATAAATTTTTTTTATATCTAAACCAAGAGATAAATGAAAAACATTTAATTTTTTTTATTTAAAACAACTGACTATTTTAATGGAAAAAACAACTTCTGTCTACTTAGTCAATATTTGTTTGTTTTTGAATAAAAGTGAGAATAAATTCCAAAAATTATCGCTTGAGTTAATTAGCAGTATTTTATTCCACGAGATGGCAAAAAAATCACCTTGCAACTAATTCATCTAAAATAATTCCTCCGATATTTCAAGAGATATTTTTCTTATTTCTATTCATCCACGAGCTTTAACTGACGAATCTCAATGGAAATAATTTTCTAGATTTCAAGAGAATCTCTGCCCATTCACATAGAATATTTCAAGTGAGATGCACAGCTGATGGCAATTCGTGAGCAAGAGTCACAAAACTCCAAAATCCATTAAAAAAACTTGTTTTTGATGGTTTTTGGAGTTAGTTAGAAGAGAATAAGTTCGTGGTATATTCGACGTAGAGCAGATTGAAGTACTCTTCGAGAAGGTAAATGATGAAGACAGAGAGTAAATGTTGCCTCGAGAAGCCATAACATCTGAAGTCGGTACTGGTCGGATCGGATTTCAATGATTTCCCGATCTTTCGTCTCTTTGCCCCCGTATCCAATCCTATACCAATCTTCACTCTCCTAATTCTCTTCATTTTGTCTCCTTCTTTTTCATTTTCGCTCTTCTTTATCTACCGCTGAAGCCCTGCCTCTTCTATCCCGACGATATTTCGTTCCTTCTTCCGGGGCCTACCCTGGCCCCCTGCCAGTCTGAGATTCCCGCCAAGAACCCACGCCGGGCTTAAATCTTCGTCGAACTCCCCCTCCTCCCACGCACCTCTCTCGCAATATTCATTTCTCCCTCTCACCAAAAGGAATCCCTCCGATCCACCTCGTCCTCTACTGCCTAAATCAGGGTTTCTCGCTAGGAATATTTTTGTGGACTTTGTGGTGGCTGCAGACACATTCTTTCAACCTGGTTCATTTAATTTTTTTCGCGCGGCACGCTTACGCATCGACCCAGACTTGTCAGAGTATTGAACCGTGCCGTTAATTTCACGCAAATTAGCACTTATTTAGGTGGTTCTTAACCGGTGTGCCGCGACACGGTGTGCCTTGTATGAGCTGTTGGTGTGCTGCATGATGTCCGTGGATAATGCAATCTTTTAATTTTATTAATATTTACGCTTTCATTTGCGAATTATTTTGTCTTCCAACGAGATATCGTTATTTAAGTACTGAAATATTTTAATTTACAACTGGTTATTCCATTTTCAATATGAATTGGTGCTGAAACTGACAATGAATTTTGTGAACAGCGAAGATTCCGTCAGTGCGTATGCGTTACGTGGAAGAGAGATGCCATTTGTGAAATTAATATTTTGAAGCGTAATTTTTATAGAGCTGTAAATAGCTTCTGGTCCTTGATTTTCTCATTATCTTGGTACAAGGCTTGAGAAATTGTCTTATGCATTTACTTTTGTTGTAGTCCTGTTCCTGGTGTTATGTAAGCTACTGAAGTATGAAAGATGCTGATTAATTGCATTCATTTGGTATAAAAAGTGATATTCTCTGGGCAATTGTGCTAGTCTTGACCTTTCCGCCTCTAGCATTCTGACTCTGTGAGGGACCAAAATACAGTTTAACTCACTCCTCATCTTGCCCACTAAGCCTCTTTCTCTCGGGGCTCCTGGATTGCCAAGTGGGCAACGCGTTCGAATTCGGCTAAAGCGGTCCCGGGTTCGATTCCCGGTGGGGGCTCACGTGCGAAATGACCTTAGCTGTCGAAGCACTTTTAATACTACTACTACTACTACTACTACTACTCTTTCTCTCCTGGGCTTCTTGTGGGTATTAGTCAGTTTGCGGTCCAAACCGTTATCGAGATAATACTGTAGAAAAGGGGTCATAAAATACATCGCAAATTTAAGCGCATGAGATCTACATTTGCAAGCCGCCTTTCAGCGTGACTTGCTAAAAATAGATCCCTGGATGGATAGATAGATAGATGTGCCCTTTATCTGGCGAGGTAGGGCCAGAGTGGGCCTCTCTTTCATCTAAACTCGCGTTTCGGCTCAATATTTTACCAAAGTAATTGAAAAGAAAGAGGAGGGTGGGAAACATTTTCGCTACTTAAATTTGACAATAAAAAAGCTCAAATTTCGGGAAATGAGCCTCGAAGAAGGGAGATGAAAGCACTTGGAAACAGTAAAAATGAGAGTAAATTTTTAAGATTATCAATAAATATAGGGAAAATAAACGCTGCGAGAGCTTCCTTGCGACTACTTTTGTACATCATAGAGGAAGATTTTTAATCAACTAATATTATCGCAAAAAGTTAATAAGTTAAGCATGCGTTAAATTTTTAGGCCAGCCTCGATGACCAATCTCTCCTCTTTTTAACCTAAATATCTTTATTGAATTCACTCATTTCTTCTATGGCCTACATGCTTTCTTCTTATCCTGTTTTCTCTCCGGGGGTATTTTTTTACCATTTTGCCTCGCCCTCTTTAAAAAAATTCGCCTTTTCTATAGGTTCTCCTTTTTTTTCTCGGACGCAAACGGAATAATTTCTTTTTATCCTCACCTCGCGGAAATCACTTCGTTTTCCGATTGTGCTTTTATTCTTGTTTGAAAGGGATTCAGGTGAGAGATTTCAGTAAGAGTCGGGAAAATGCGGGCATTTTTTCCTCTGCGGGTTAAGTCTGAAGGTTAGCAATATTTTGAGTGCTTGGTGGCCTATTGTGAATCCTGTCTAAAGGAAACAGATCGGATCCGAGTAGTGGATTATTACCGTAATAGCTTTGTAGTCAATTATCCTGAAAGAATACTTAACGCAAAGTTTCTTACGAAAAATTAGTTGAGTTTTAGTTTATTTTATAAAGGTGCCTACACTAGTATTGTAACCCTGGGTTTTATGAAAAATTCCCAGCTTTTGTCGTTGGAAATTTTATTTCGGTAGGGTTTTAGCCATAAATAATTAATAATCCTCATTAATTCTTGGAATGGCGGAACTTCATATTAGCTTTCAATTCAAAAGTTTCCGGTGTTTTATATTTTTGAAACTTTGCAGTTCCTTCAGTTGTCAGCGGTGATAAATTAGGAGCTAATTTGATGTATTGGTAGATACCAATGTTTGCTCACAAGCAATCTACAGTACTAGGTTCGGGTAGGTGCAGGTCCTGGGGCAAAAATTAGCGCAGAGTTATAGTAGTTTATAATAATTTTTTTCCGCTTTTATTTCAAGACTTTCGGAGTGGATTATTCTTACGTTATTCTTTACGCAATTGTTTTGATTATTGAAGCTTAATTTCTAAATTTCTGCTCTCTTAGCTGTCAAGTTTCCTTTTTGATTCGCATGTGAACAATCACTGCGTCGATAATTAACACAGAGCTCTATAATTGTTTCATTAACTTTTCGGTTATTTACCTTCGCGCAATAACAATTCTAGTATTTCACTATTTTGTGTGAGATTAATGTATCTCCTTCCGATTTTTAAGCACTGACTCTAAGTTAATGAGTATCTAAATGAATTTTGACGCCCCGAGGCAATTGTCTCGCCAGTTAACCAGTCCTGCTTCTTTATTACGCAAGCAATTTACTATCCTAGAGTGCCTCAGTTCACATTTCCTCGGATAGCTGAGACTGTATAGTACTTTATTGTAGTGTAATTATGGCATTATGTTATTGTTATGATTCTCACAAACTTTAACATGTACATAGTTTCCTTCACATATTTTAATTTATACTATCAGTGGGTTTATGCAGCTTTTTCATACTCCTTTCTTTGTGGGATTTTACCTGCTGTGGGTATTTTTTTCCTAAGGTAAAACTTATGTTTTTTAAATCCACTAATCCTTTTTAACTTTCCCTGTATATTTCTATTTGCAAGTTTGTTTTTTATACTAATTTATTTATTTATGACGACAGGTTAGATGGAAGAAGAGACTTATAAGTCTCAATCTCGCCTTAATAAAGACCTTAATAAAATAATCAATTGCCTTGAAATTACTGACGTGGTGATTGAAGTTCCTCGGAATAATCAGATACCTCAGAGTGATCTTGGATTCTCCCGGCGGTGATTAAGGTCGATTAGGTAATGGTGGAATTCCTGTGATTCATTCTCAATTGCAGAAGTTGAGGTCGAATCACTTCCACTTTCAGCGCGTGCTCGAAGGTTTTAATTGCGTGAAGGAATACTGATTGGTGAATTCTTAAACAGGCGGATAGATTAGTCAGTTCAGAACAGCTATTGGATCGGTAATTGTACCGAGAGATATTTAACGGCATTTCCAAATTTAGCGTTTTCTTCTGGACTACCTTCAGTTCATACAGAAATGTCATCTTTGGCTCTGATATTCGAAGAGGTTTAAATTGTTTTTATGATTGAATCACCTTAGTCTAAACGTGTGATATAATATCGTATGCCTTTTATAAAAATGGTGAAGCACAGATTACCTGTGTAACCATGTATTTTATCCCATATTCCTATTCTCTTCCTATACTTTAAATTTCTTTTACGATCTGCCGCCAGGGATGTTACCGGAGACTTTTGCTTTGGACCAATCTTTTTAATATATAGTTTGGTAAAATAATACTCTCCTACTGTCATCCCGCGAGGCCTACTTTCGGAACGAATTATGGAAATTCTCTTGCTTTTTTACGATCCCCGAAGGAAGCTCGGACGGGGAAAAAACCTTAGACGCTTAGTTACCGCTGTTTCGAAGTTGTTTACGAGCCTCATTATCCATGTTAGTTGGTTCTCACATCTGGGGCGATTGTTTTATTATGAAGCGACTTAGTTATAGCCGTATTCTTCGACGTAACTGCCTTAAGATTATGATAATTAATCAGGTACTTGGGTGAGGGAATACCTTGGATCGGCAGTGCTTCTCTTCCTTAAATGCGTTCTCATTATGAGGATTGCCTCCCTCCAGTCGTTCCAGCATCCTTTTTTCACCTCTATTTGTGTTCTTTAAAGAATATAATTCTGTTGAATTTGGGAATATCATCGAGCAGGCTTTCATCCTTATCCTTACAATTTCTCAGATAGCTTTCCTGAATGTTTCAAAAGTATCTCGTTGCGGGAAAGGTGATTTTTAAAATGTTGTTGGCAATGTCATTGGTACATTCTGTCTCCGTTATGAATTACTTTATAAACTATCTTTAAACGCAAATTTTTTAATAAAGAGGGGGGTGCCCTCCGAAATGAAAGATTTCTCACCCTACTTAAAGACGACACAACAGAAAAACCCCACCCCCACCCCTTTCTTATTTTTTTACTCATCCTGTTTTACATTATATTTAAGAAGATGAATGTCTGCCAATGGAATTAATCGAGATCAAATACCTATCTCCATTAAAGAAGTTATCATTTTAATTCATAATATGGCAACGCTAGCGTCACTTCTTCGGAGCATGACATTAATATTAACGTTCATTGGTATATTTTGACTACTGTTAGCGAAACGGTAAGCATATTGGATAGTATTGTCTTGAACGATAAGATTAGATTGAAACGATAATATTAAATTTCGCGATTAATCACTTTCCCCTTTCATTGTTTGATTTTATAAGGATGTCACGATATAAGTTTAGATTAGATATGACGGTGTTACTTCTCAGGCTTGATCACTGAACTCCCAGAGTCGGTGTCAACGAATGAAAATGCATAGGTAACCGAATAACTGTTGATGAAATCGTATTTCTTAAAACAAGTAATTTTGCCAACTCTCATTGTTTTTCCTTTACTGTGACGTTACTAAATTAACATTGGTCACGCAAATCCCTCTTCCTTCGCTGCCTTTTTTTATGCCGCGCACGCATCAAAGCGTTTAAAGGGAGTATAATTAGGCGCAACCTCCCACACTCTGAAGCTCTTTACCTTTTCACCTGTTAGTCTATCTGTCGTCCAATCTTTCCTCCTCCACACTTTTTCTTCAGGTTATCCGGCGCCTTATCTATCGCTTTGGTTTTCCCTTTGCTTTGTTATTTCTTCTCTGATCTTTTCTCTCAATGTTTCTTTCCGAAGCCAACCCACCTTACCATAGGCGGACAGTGTGGAAATTTCTTGCATTTGGTCAAAAATTTAAGATTAAATTCCTCTTCTAAGCATAATTCATAAAATAAATAATTTTTCTCGGAGACGTTGTATTCCATCTTGCCATCAGGTATCGTTAAGTGGAATATAATTTATCTGTATTGTTATAAATTGATAAATACTGAGGACTTCATTAGGAGAAAATTGAGATTACAAAGTCCCATCTTCCATTTAACCTACAATTATACAGAGTAGAGAAAAATGTTTCTTGCATTTACTTTTATATTGTTTTTGTTCTTTGTTGTGATAAAATTAAAGGTTCAGAGTTATCAATTATACTGAACGATCGCATTCGCTCTTTATGGAATTCCATGGAAAATATTATCAATTGGGCCGTTTTCCACACGTAACATTCTAATAAATCACAAGAAACTACCTCACTCCTCATCTTGTATAGTAAGCTTCATTCACTTTCCAAAGCTTTGATGGCTTTTTTTAGTGCCGAAATGGCTGAGGATTCTACCAGCCTTTGATCTGATGACTTAGTAGAATTAAAAGGCCGCCTTTAATTCAGCTATTTATTCTAACTATTTTCAGGAATAAGTACCTTATGGTGTACTTCAACGTTTAAGTGCTTTATAATTTTCTTTGGCAAAGAATTCAGGAATGTTTTCTAGAGAGTTGACTTTTTCAAACCAACATTTATCAACGGCACAAGTGTTATGAACTAAGTCACAGTTGTAGAAGGAATGAGGTCTCCGTGGCAGTTTATAGAGAAACAGTCGAACAAGAATAAACGAGAAAAATCTGTAAGTGCGACCAAAAGCCCGGTCCCGTTATTTACATCCCCATTGGTTTTTAACGTATCTGTAAGTGAGAACACCTCGCCTTACTCCTCTACGAGTTCGTATAAGCGATGGTCTTCCAGAAGATGAAACACATAGTGTGTTTAGCCGGATCATTAGCAGATTTTTTGTTGCGTTCAAAACAGTCAGGCGTGTATTAGTAAACAAAGACAAGTTAGTTGATCAATCTCGATCAAAAAGGTAGGTATGTACGTTATGTCCGCAGTATATCTAAAGGAAAATAAAGATGTTTCCATTGAATGATAAAATTCCTCTTCTAAGCATTGAGTGATAAAATAAAAATTCTGTGGGTTTGAGAGTGGGAAGTCTCCAGATGAGATATTGGGCGAGTTTGTCTTGCCGGACTCCATCTTTTATAAGATTATGAAACACGAAAATTCCACAAAATCATTGTGCTTTAAGGGAAATAGTAAGGGAATTGAGCTGATTAATTTCTTAACGTCAAAATTGCCCTTTGGAATTTATTAAAGAAACCTGTCGATTAAAACTTTCTCTTTCGATTAGATCTCGATTAATATAAACCTCTATAAGTGAGAGAAAGCGCTTCTGAACCTCTATAAGTGAGAAACCTCCCTCTTCAATATTAATAGTTGCCGGTCCCTTGAACTAACCCTTATCCAGGTTTGGCTGTATTAAAAGAAAATATAGCGAGGATAGACTCTTTATTTAATTATATTCATGACCTGACTTACGTACTTATCTCTTCATAAAAGTTATCCTCCAATCGTTCGTACTTCGTGTTGTATGATGTGATTTCCTTTCTGTTTGCATACTCATTATCTGATGTGTATTTTTCCTACTGTTTGCTTTCCTATTAACTGAAATTCCTCCGGCATCTAGTCTTCTATTCCAGCAGCGCAAGAGAAGTAGAACTGCTCCATGAGGTTCTCTATCTTATCAGGGGAGTATTCAAACAAAAATACTGAAATTCCTAGAAACGGGAAGACTGAAAATGGACCGGGTAAGAAAGGCTTACATGCTTTTCAGGAGAAGCATTTGTTTATTTAGTATACCGTAGTTGACGTGTCGTTGCACACATTTCGCATATAAAATAACAGGTTGATGATGTCAGTGTTTGTAGGTTTTGGAGTGTGGATGTCGTGGCCCGTGCATTTCCTCTTTCTTCGACGATGTTCACGCTTACCCTTATAATCGTCGTGTTTTTCAGTCCGTTTGAATTTAAGAGGTCGACTTTTACGTGGATCCTACTTTTTCAGGAACGAATTTCATTCCAAATCTAGGTTGAATTTGTTATCAGTGTAAACAGTATGGAAAAGAAGAGAAAAGAAAATAAGGCAAGGACAAATACATTCATAAGTTCCGGAGAATACGTACTGTAAATAATACCTCCAACAGAAATCATAAGGTCTGGCGATAAGCTCCAGATTCGTGTTATTAAATTTCATTTAAGTTCTTCCTCATTTCTCTGGATTTGATAACAGAAAGGTGTCTACACTTCGGCTGCCAGAAAGGTTAGATCAAGTTTTTCATGTAACGTTCAAGTTTAATTGTCTGCGCGTATGTTATGACGCGCATGATAATCTACTTTTATTTGAGGTACATTTAAGAGTCTGGGTTTTCTGCCAAGAAATTATAGAGTAGAATATTAACCGAGATCGAATATTAGCTGGGTATATAATATATATAAAAGTAATTTTGACAAATTCATCAAATTTGAGACATTTTAGCTATATTTATCTTATAATCATTTTCTGTTGGTGCAATTAAAGTCGTTGAAATTTTCTCACTATTTTTCTTTTTTTAAGGTAAATAACAAATATACACACCCGTGTTCTCTTACTACCTGTCTCAACCAAATGGTGAGTCAAATTTATCACATTGTTTAGTATATTTTTCCTCTTTAAGGGGTATAGTTTTAGTAATTTTTTGATCGTCTTTTCCATTTATTTTCATCAACCAATATTTTTATCATATACCTTTGTCGTGACAACTAGCGCCATTATTGAATTCTAATTAAAGTTTACACTCTCGCCATTCTATTCATATTTCTTGAGAATTAGGCACAGTAAGAATCGACGGTGATAAATGTGACTTTGTTTATTTTATTTAAATTCTGGAAAGTTTTACACTTACAATATACTTCAACAAAACGGCAACTTTCATACTTCTTTCGTTTAGTAATAGTATAAAAGGCAGCTGCGGCAGTGTATTTAGCACTTTGCCGAAACACAACTGCAATATTTCATAGATGTTACTTAATATTGTATCGATTTCATCCCAAGAACAAACTTCTATGTAAGATAAATTATTTTCTATGCCAGCAGAGCCAGATTTTGAAGCTGGTGAAAAGTATGTATCCCTCAGCTATCCTCACCCCAAAAACTTTTCCAGCTTTTTCAGTCAAATCGAATTTGAGCCAACGTAAGGTTGTTAATTTCAAGAGCTGTTTGGTTGGAAAACTCTTCGAAGAGACTGAATTAATTAACTATACCTCGATTGTAAAGATGCTGAACTTTGCCAGAATGCTAATGGACGTTGCATTAAATAGCAGTTAAGAAATCTGCGCGATTTTCCACACGATGTGGTCCCAAAGCGATTATTCGTATTGATGAATGCACGGAAATTTTGATCACCAAAACTAGCTGTGCACTAATTACAGCTAAATTAATCACTTATTCGTTTTCAAACGCATGTATCCTTATTTAAACTTCAGGTTTTAAGGAAAAGAGATGAGTGTCTTTCATGGAGGTTGTCCCATAGATATACGTCGACGAAACCCATTCGATGTCATAGATCTTACACTGGCTATATACTGTAGTAATTATAGCACCTCTCGGTGCTTTCGAGTAGCGTAACATTCCTAGAAGTAGTTCTTTTTACTAACAGGTAACTAGCTCCTATTTTATATTGCTCAACGAAATTTATCTCTGCTTTCCTATCTGCGTATGTATTTGGAAAGATATGGTCAAAAGGAATCAAGTTTCGATGATTCAAATTTTATAAGTAACTAGTAAACGCCCACATGATGGAACTTAATTTAGTTTAAAAATATATCTATTATCGTATATATCTGGTCCTCTTAGAAGCCAGAAACATTTTCCGTAAGATCATAATTATTCAATATATTTCTTACCATTATTTATAATATTTATTCTATTGTTTTTAAGTCATGAAAGCCTACCTTGCGAACATTTCTTATAGAAAAATATAAGAACTGGTTATCTCCTTGTACTTATAAGGGATAATTCATGAAATCAAAATTCAGCCTTACTCGCCAAAGGGATGGGTTGTTTATTTCCAAACATTTTTCGAATTTTCAGTCTATTATATCAACATTTTTGAAATTTCGGATCCATGTAAATATTTCACAACTAAAATAAGATTCTACTCGTATGATCATTTTCCTTTCTTGTGACACTTGTCTCAATTCCGTAGGACCATTGTTTCTAATTTAATTTTGTGAAAGAAACAACCTCTGCAAGTCATGAAAACTTACTTTACGTTCATCTCTTATGGAAACGTATTATGGGTTGCTGGGTTCGAACCCGAGCCTTTACAGGGAAGAGAAAAGTTTTCATGGGGGTTTCAGCATCTTAGAAACACAATGCAGTTTGTTTCAGATCTCTGAGTCAAGCCGTTTATGAGATAAATAGGGGGACGGACGGTCGGTCAGGCATTTGTTTTTTATACATATGATTATTAGGCAGCGTTGTTATTGTTTATTCTGTGTGTTTATGATTCTTTTTTCGTACAGTGAACGAAAGCGCAAGGCTTCATGACGGGTTTTCATGATTTCAAGTGAGAGTTCCAATAGAATAGTTGAATTCTCCAAATCATGTTTTTAGCCTCGCGAAATATTTTTTCAGTGACAAGAAATCAATGCTTTTTAATGTTTCATATGACATTCATTCGCGTTTTAAGCTCACCAGGAGGTTCCATACACTTCCTTACTTTGAATTATATGTATCGGAACATCCAACTCGACGTCGATCGACTCCGAGTCGATTAATCAATGTATGTAGCAGCACGTTTCTTGTGAAGTTCCTTCCTTACACATTTATATTTTTTTCGTTGCAGTTTCACTGTTGTAGGTTTTGTATGGCTGCTCGTGTGAAAATTGTAGGGAAATAGATAAAAAATTATAAATGTCACCAATGCTATGCTTTTGAAATTCTCCGTTGCATGTGCATAATCAATTTACAACGATTAGAAAGAAACTGAAACATTACTTTTCGGCTAACGAGTGTGATTCTGGAACGAATTATCTTCGTTAGCCGAGGTATAGGATTTTTCCCCACCAAAACTCTTTTATGTGAGTTTTGATCATCAAATCCAGGACCCTTAAGGCAATTAGCATAACTTTCTCAAAAGTATCTTGTTTTATTGTCATAGTTCAATCAATTCGGAGGTATTCTGAAAGGAAGAAAAGGTGATTTCCTCTCAGTTCATTAAAGATTCACGTGACTATACGAAGTTTCGTTACGGTAGAAGTGTATTGCGGGCGTAAGAGAGCGAGAATGTGCGAGAGGGGGTAAATTTCTGAGGAATTTCGTGGATGAGATGGGGTTCGTTTGAGTGTCGCCTCAACAGGTGGGCGGAAGGTGGGCTCGAAGAGTGGTGACTCCAGTGCCTCTCCGCGGCTGAATCAGGAACCTCGCTCCCCTCTCGAAGAATTCCATTGGTCAGAAATGGCGCCGCGTCTTGGATTTGTTCTAGTGGAGGGAAAGCGCTGTCATCGTCGTGGAGGGATTTCTGTCTGCCAGCGTAACGAAATGTGGAAAACGTTCTTTTGAAGTTTTGATGGAAGCTGTCTTTTAGCATTACCGTTTTCTTATTGTCCGAAGTTCAGTCAGTATGTCTAAGGAAACTTTATTGACGAGTATCTACTCTATTTTCATAAACAAAATACATTTGTTTCTGCAGATATTGCAATGTATTCATTATATAATTTGTATCTTATGTTCATTTGGAATAGTTTCAACCCCCCTTTAGAAGCAGCCCTTAAGCGAGCTGGATGCACACCTTGTATGAAGTCATTAATAGCAGCGACGATTACTTGCAGACTCCTAAAGAATAATGAGGAATTGTAATTGTTGATGAAAATGGAAAGCAGTTTGCGCAAGTGTAGGAAGCTCTCCGATGTTCCCTTGAAGACTTATGAAATCTACCTCAAGGATCAGAAAATCCCTTTCTCGATCTACCGCTGCTATCTTCGACTTCTTTCGTGTCTTTTCTTCTTCTCTATTCGAATACCAGACTTTCTCTCCTTCCTTTCTTCTTCAAATCAACTGAATGTGTTCTATAAAAACATTTATCTTTTATATGAGTATTATACTGTTGCTACTACGCTGAAGAGAAATCGTGACCAACTATCGCAGTGATAAATTTAGTGTTTGATGGCATGTTGTCTTACTAAAATACCCCCGTTGACTACATTGAGCAAAGTTTTGTAACGTAAAGGCATATGCCGAATATTACGTCTAAGGCAGGAATCCAATGAAAGAGTTGACAAGGAAGAGAGAGACTATGCGCATGCACAGTACTTTGTCTGTTTGGGTGCATAGAGGTGAAAATATCTGCAGCATGATTCTCGAGGAAAGTTTTGGGTAGATTCGTCGTTGATTGATTAGGTCAAAACGTAGTCATGGAAAATTCTTCTACCCCATAAAGATCAGTGTACTTCTTTGATTATCATCTTAATTCTTTCTTTTGTTACGTAGTGTTATGATAAGGAAATGTAGAAGCTCACCTGGGGTTGACAACGAATGCAAAAACGATTAGTTTTTACTTTTCTTATTTTACTTACTTGCCTTTCCTTATTTTAGTGGTAAATTCTAAGTAATTGCTTTCATGCGTTACCTATTACCAGTGGAAATTCCATATTTTTGTGAATAACTAGATGTATAAGAACTTTCATAATTTTAGATTTATATTTTCTTCAGCATCTTATTTTGGTATCACTTCATAAACTAGGGAAATTGTTTGTTCCGAGACATAAAACGTCATTCCCATCCGAAACCGCCATTGGATCAAGGATAATGTATCGAAGATGAACATAATATATAAACAAAGCTCAACAGGAACAGTTCATTATTATCGTTTTGTTATTCGGAACTGGAATATTGTTTTCGAAAGTTACATGTAATGGTAATTTTACAATGCCTTCAACCCTGAGGTCTCGACTCAATCCCCTATTAGCCTAACCAATGACAAGCAAAACGACGTCTTAAAAAGCATGGAACATTCTCGTTATTTCTCTACCCGCTTTATTTGGGTATTTTCAGGGCCTTTATCATCCTTGTTCCCCTTCACTTTCTTCCTCGTTAGACTGTCTTTTCTTTCTTTCTTCCTCAACCTTTCTATCTTCAACTCATTCCTTTCCTCCGTTTTCCCGAGCCCTTTCCTCTTCCATTCCCTATAATTCTTTTTCTTTCCTCATCTACTCGTAAGAGGAGTTCTTCAAGGGATGAGGTTAGATGGCTCTGAATTACATAGCAGCAGTGCGTGACGCTTCCGACCCTCGCGTTGCCTAGGGAACGGCTTTGTAACCTCTCTTTCGTTTTCTGAGGAAATACAGATTGGCCTTGTTTCCGTCCGGAACAAGATATTCGGAATCAAACATCGATTATCATCCCTTTTCTATCATCCATTTTCTTTGCCGAACAATCGAGTTTTAGGGATTTTTCGGTGAGATTACGTGCGTTATTTTCCTGTTTAGACTGTTGTATGTAAATGTTGTAAAGTATTAACAAATGCATAGTGTTTCTGGTGCTGAAGTCAAATGATTGTGGTAAATATGAGGAAGAGCTTCACTGTCGGTATGCCAAAGTAAAAGTGTGCCGCATCCAGGAACGAACTTCAGCAATCAAATGCCCTAGGACCTTTTTGTGGTCCACCGAGATTTGATCCATCTCAAAAGTGACTAATGCCCTTTTTGGTCCCGGTAAATGGAGACTCTCAGCTATAGTGCGTCTGATGGCAAATGAGTTATGCCTAATGATCGCTTATAGTGGAGTGATTGTTCATAATGTTATTTCGAGCATGCATGTACGACTCTTACATCTCTCATTTGGTTAATATCCCCTAAATCCCCTTTGGTTCTATCTTACAATCCATTTTCGGTCATTTACTTCTCCCTCGACGTCTTCAACGACCTTTTTTTTCCTCTCGATCTTTTCTTTTGCACCAACCTTCCACCATTTTCCTTGGCCCGTTCAGGTTAGTGTTTGACTAACCTCTTTCTCAGATCAAAAACATTTCTCTCCCAGAATCTGAAACACGTGCTAATTTATTCTCTGTAATGCAGAAACTCAAGTTTTCGATATACGTTGTTAAATGAAGCTTTGTAGAATATTAAAAAAAATTTCATCGGTGCTTAGATTTCTTTAAAATTAATTAAAATTCCGAATTAAGTTCAGGAACCCAAATAACTTATAGCTTGTATAGTGTACTATGAATACTTACGGATATGTTGGTTATGGAGAGAAAATGGTTACAAGCATGGGAGTAGGGTTAGATCAAATACATTTTTGGATTCTTAAATCCTAATTACGTGTAATTTTAGGAAAAAGAATTCACCGGGAATTTTCAATAGTTGATCTCCTTGACTTTAATTTTGCTAAAATATATGTGACTTCTTAATACTCTATGCAAGCTTTTCCGAGGTTTTAAGGGCAGTATTTCGTATTTCACAATGACTCACGGGAAATTTCTGAGAATTTCGTTCTGCATACTTTTTTCGAACAAATCGTGTCAAACTAAAGCCGAGTTTGCAGTAACAGTTTGTTTCATCATTAACATCTTTTTGTATGCAGTATACATTTACTTAATGGCCTCTGAGAGCATTATCATACTTATTTACTCGACGGAGAAAGTTGCTGAAAATATGGCTTTTGTATACATTAATAGGCTTTCTTGTTGCGTGTCTTAATGATGTTTTCAACCAGGAGTCATTATTTTTGTACGAATATTGTTTATTTTTCGAAGGAAGGATTTACTTGTTTATGCTGTATATTTCATTTATCCTTTTCGAGAATGTAGCGAAGTTGCGTGGATTAAAGCTGACAGTACTTACAAATAAATTTGTGTCGGGATATAATGATAAATACCTACTGCTTTCAAATTTTACTGATTATTCGGTTACCGCCTTTTTAAAGGACCTCTTGCCTAAGATATCCTAAGAATTACGTATACTCATGCATATTTTTTTTACTAATATTGGTTTGAAGACTTTCGATTGTAAAATGTATTTGGATATCGATTTATATATCATTGGTTAGCTTAGCTGTACTAAATGTTTTATTGCAGAAAATAAATCAGAATTTCACATTTTTACCCTCAGTAGCAAAATTTTCGCTTTTTTTTTCTTAGGATGTAGGTTTGCATATGCGTAAATTACATCCCGTACGTATTTATAGGAATTTCCACGGCTTTTAGCTAGGCTGCGAAAGGAAAGAACTAGGATTCGTAAGCCAAGGTAAAAAAAAATTGATTTGAACATTTTTAACGATGATTTTCATCCGTCGTGGAAAGTTAGGGTAGAAAATTTATTATTCTATAAAATTAGTCCTCGGCGGCAGCTCATGTTTTACGTTCGGATTTAAGAAGTATTTATAATTCCCTTCTTACTTTCTATGAAAAAATCTGGGCCTGTCCGGGATTTGAACCCGGGACCTCTCGCACCCGAAGCGAGAATCATACCCCTAGACCAACAGGCCATGCGAATTATTCACTTACTCATATATTGATACATTTTTATCTTTATTCGAAATTATTTTGATTTACTTTTGCCTCCATTTTAGGCTTTCAAAATGTTCTTGTAACGTTCATTTCCTTCCCTTTCTTTCGTTTACTTAATTCATTACTTTCTGAAGTCTTAGCTATTAATTTCGCCATCCCTTTAACTATGACGGCAGAAAGTATCGTTACTATCGTTTTATGAAAATTTCATCCAAATATTTCATATGATAATTAAATATTTAGTTAAAATTTTGTTAAACCATAATTTAGCCATTTAATAATGTATTTCAGAATCGCAAGCTGCAAAAAGTAGTTTAAAAATTTAATCTAAAACTCTTAACATGATAACTGACAAAAAAATGTGTATCTGACAGTATTTTCGTGTTCAGTAACGAACCACTCTTCGATAGATTGTATTTTCGTTTCTACAGTTTCGACCACGATTTTCGGTGTTTAGTAAATAAAAAGTACGAATATCTGAAAGGGATGCAGGGACTTACCTTATCTGTGGAGTTTTATGATTGTCAGAAGCCTGAAGAAGAACCGCTTGCTCGAATGGTGTTTTCTATCCCAAGTTAAAAACGAGGAAAGGAAAAATCAAGTCGGTAGTGTGTAACGCAAGTGGGACGAAAAAAACCCGATTGATGCGTGATAATGGGTCGAAGGGAAGGGAAGGTGGTCAGTTAGCATGAACGTCAATTACGGTGCTCTCGAAGTTGGATCTTCGTCGTAAATTAGTCCCAAATCGGGTTATGCCGCCTGAAGGGGAGGGAGCCGAGCTTAGCGGAAGGGAAATTAATAGAAAAGCTATTAGGTCGAGACGAAGAGTGGGGCATTAATTTTTCCCCGTTTTCCCCCTCTCTCTTTCTACAATTCGCTTTTCTCCCATTCAACAAGATCCCGGCTTCTTACTGTTCTCTCGGGTCCTTCGTAATTGGCGGTTCCTTGGAAGTAATTGCAGATGGTGCCTGGAGGAAGGCTTTATCTTGTTCTTAGAGTGCGCAACAAACGGCTTTCTCGTTGCCCGACTCATATGCCCTGCGTTACATTTACTAATATTCTTGAGGTGTTTCAGTTGTTTTTAGTTTCTTAATTTAAAGAAAACGAAAAACTGCATATTCAGGTACGTGATGTAGGTTTATGCGCCTACTTCAAATTCCTTTCTAAACCCGCCTTCCCTCATTCTTCTCCTCTTTTGCTTTTGTCTTCTGCCATTGCATCTCAACATCATTTACTTTCTTTAGCAATTTCCCTCTTTATATTTGACGCACCCATTTCTTCTGCCCTCGCTTTATCACTGTAATGGAAACCATCTCTGCTGCGAATATCTCTAACGTTTCCGCCATTATTTTCTATCAACACAACTTACTTTTCCTTTTTACGCTTCACATCTCAAAGAATTCCAATAATTTTATGTCTTCCTTTCTTATGGTCCCTGTTTCACGTACTGAAAACAGAAAAAATATCCTTTACGAGGGGTGTAATTACCAATGACTTTAAAATTAATCTTCAAATCTTAGGTAATCAATGAAAGCAATAATGAAGAAAAAACTGTTAAATAAAGTATGAAATATGGATTTGCACTATTTTATTTTTGGATTTTGAAGTTTAACTTCCCCTTGCAAATAAAAAAATGTGGACTAAAGGATTTTAGTTCGTAGTGTATCAAATTCGTCAAGGAAAACGCCTAGTATTCTTTCGGAGCTACGATGCACGTCTGTAAATGCATTTAGAATATAATCTAACGTCACGAGCAGTATTTCATGCATTTTACTGTGTTCATTTTTTCCATGAAACGAAAAATGGTATCCAACGCAAACAGCTGTTTACATGTTATCAAAGTCGATTATTATATATTGATTGAGATTTTCTGTGCATTTGCGGAATTCGCTGCTGATTAATCACTTTCCGTTGTTACTGCTTAGCGAATTGGTATTTAATATCTCGGAACGTAGTTCCATAAGAAAACTGGATCAGGTTCAAGTCGTAAAACCCACTCGCAGTTTGTCTCTGGTCTTATCTCACTAATTATCGTTTAAATTCTTTGGGTGGATTCGCAGAGAAAGGAATTCCACATATTTAGGTTCTGATACTTAAAATATGTCAGTCAGATGTGTTTTCCACTGGCTTTTCTGGCAGAGAAACTGGCAGTCGGTTGAGGTATTTACATGGTTACGCGCACTATTTTTTTCTAATCGGACTTCTTCTTCCTTTGAGGAGACTACCGATAAGGAGTGGAAATTCAATATTCCCTTGTTCCGTTATTTTAGGATATTTATTAAAATATATATTACGTTTCTTGCCCGTAATTATACGTTATACATTAATCTTTTCATTCTTCCGAATTATGTGTAATATTTAACTCAAACTCCTTTGAATATTTTATATTTCTCTTCCTAACTCCTAGAATATTTATTAAGGACGAATAAAAGAGGTTAATGGTTCAACTTAAGGGAATTTATGACTGATATGCCGAACCATTCTTAACCATTATTTTTATTTATGATTTATTGATGCTATTGTTACCCATGGGATCGCAATGTTGATATCGTCTTATCATTGATTTCTTTTTGAGTACGAATTTCCTTTACTCATTCATTTCTCCGTTTTTCCAACTTGCTTCCGTGAAATTCGAGGCTAGTAAAATGAAATGAACACCTCATAAATAATTTTTCAGGCGGTGGAATCTTGATTTGAATAAAAAACCCGTTTTTGCCTAAGGCATGTCGTATTTGTTTAGTTTACTTTTCATTTTACTCTTATTCATATTAACTATATTATTATTTGTTCACAGTTTATTATAACCTGGTTTCTGGTTAATTCTTGTATTTTTCATACATCCTCTGTATCCTCCCGACGTGGCTCCAGATAACTCCTTGCTCTTTCAAAAGTGTTTGGGCAATGAAAGGGTAACTTCGAGGTGGAATTAAGGAATTCTGTATCAGAGTTATTTGCGGGACTTCTCGCAAGTCCTCCAATCGTTTCTGATAAGGAGTTCATTCCAAAAGAGACTGATTTGAGGTGAAAATAGCTAAAATATTGTTTCTTTCATTTAAAACACCTTTTTAAATGGGTCCATCGCGTATTCGCGCTTGGGAACTGGTACGAGATACAGAAAGGACAAAACTGAAATAAATTTTGAAGACTCTAAGATTTAGCTGTGCATGCTGTGTTTTTTCTTTACTTCCTATTAGGCAATTAATGCATTTTATTTGCTCTGCCCTTTCCCGATATCGAGTCGAATGACGAAAGAGATTTAGTTATAGAGGGAAGTGCACGAGAGGTCGAATTGAAGGGGACAACGGCTCCTTCAGCAAGAGGAATTGATCTCTTCGGTAGCACTTCGGGTTGAAGGAAGAGAGCCTTGCGGTGTTTTTGTTAGGGCAATGAATAATGTATAGGTCTTAATTGGGACTAATGTTTCCCTCTGGAAACCGTGATCTGATTGATCACCAATCCCCTTTCACAGGTGTATCCTTAGCCGTTTTGCCCAAGTCTGAATATTCTCAGCTTTAGTTAAAACGGCTACCTTTTGCAGGTGAAGTGCTTTACGAGTACAAAAATCTGTACAGCAGAGTCTTGATTATCCGAGTTAATGTCCATCTCGGATAACCGAAAACTCGTATAATACGGAAGGGTCGTCTTGCGTGAGTAAATTATGAAATAAACACGCTATTTTCATGCTTTGCTGCGGTATTTACGGGTTTATAAAATTTTAAAAATCACTTTGCCGTAGAAATTGTTTTAAATAACATTTTCCTCATATACTTCTTAGACTTCGTGGGCCGCAAGTAATATTCTTCGCTATTAATGATTAACACAAAATCGTTAGTTTATTTTATCATTATGATGTTCAAGTTAAAGATTGCGCTTCACTCTATTGGTTATATTCCAACCAGAATATTTTCACTTAAGTTAACAAACTTTAGTGCCGAAAATTTAAAAAAATTGTAGGAAGGTTGAACTTCTGCGCCGTCCGGGTTGTTGGTTCGTATACTGTTATATACTGTTTGTTCGTATACTGCTCTTATTACTCGATGTTTATCTCCTAGGACAGTGATTGGCAAACTACGGAGGACCAGAGGCGGCCCGCCGCCTACTTTCGTCCGAACCGCAAAGATAATAGTGGCATGAAACAAGTGATTTTTAAACAGTTAGGAATTTTATAAATTATATTACAGTTCATGATGCTTGAATATCCTTCTCTTACTTCGATCCAATGTAATAATTCATAAATAGACGAAGCATAATGAATTCTAGAAAGAATAATTTCCGAAAAATTATTATTTTCTTGAAATGCACATATGCTGTGGCCCGTCGAACCCCAAGTAATGTGCTATCCGGCCAGCTAAGTAAAAACTTCAAACACAACTGCCATAGAATGAGTGAAGTTGAAAATTCTTTCGTTCGAATTCTAATTCAGAAGGTGTCCTTGGAAACTAATTGCAAAATGCAGATCGGGCTTTTGTCGTAGCCGAGCAACAAAGATTGTCGATGCAGAACGAGTTGATTTTCAGAGAAAGAAAATAGAATGACGCGGATCGTCATTAAAAAGCTCTCGTTCCGGTCCACAATCGGAAATCTTGAGCTCTCGACGCAGAGACGCTTCTCTTAAAAATTTTAAAGGTCATGTAGAAGTCCTCGTAACAAAAGTTGCCGGTTGTAGACTTCAGGGATTTTATTCTGCCGTCAAATTTTACATCCTGGATCTCGAGCCAGAAATCTCAGAATCCGTGGCGCCAGTGTAATGTAAGAACCCGAAGGTCGACTTACCAAAGGGTTACGAATTATCATTTCCACAAGGACGTTGGACGCTCTCCGAAATTGCGACATTTTATTGTGTTCGCGTTTGGCATTTGTCATTCCCAAGGAAGTTTTCTGCAGAGTAACGGATCGGCTCAGCGGTTCAAAGTATTTGTCTCCGGCTTTTTAAGGGTTTTGATTGCTTCGTTAAGCATTTCTCCAAATTTAATGTTCTTCGTTGCGGAGGAACCAAATGCTCATCTCCTGAAGTGAGACTACGTTATCGAGAAACGTGCTTTTTCAAAAGTGAATGATTCTAAATTAATGACGTAACTTAGTTATTACTTATTTGTTATGGAGATAGCTAGGTTATTACTCAGTGTTTTAATGCTTTTTAATTATCTTCTCAGATCCGCGTAACCAATTACTCTTTAGATTTAATTGAAGTGCTTAATTAGTGAGCATTTACACGTAATTCCATGAAGTACGGCCTGTCAGTAATTTATTAAGGCTGGTTTCAGCCCTATAAAAACCGTCATTGACTATCAAACGCCCGAAGGAGAGATTGAGGCTGATTATTCAAGATGGGGAGTGAAGCAGTTTTCCATTGCTTTCCTCATTGAGCTATTGATAGAAAAATAGCGCGTAAGTGCAACGCGGTGGCCCATTGAATAGCAACCTTCATAGTATTCAAGAAGGAGAAACCAAAATGAAGTACTTCATCAGCATCGTATATAGAAGTGTAGCTTTCACATTACCATGGCCGTGAACATGTCTTATAAAATAGAAAATAAAATATAAGCTTCCATCCAAAATCCATTTAAAGACAAATGAAAACTACTACCAATCATTAAGGTATAATGAGGATCAATCCAATCATTAAGATATAGGAACGAAGTATGGTCTAACCCTGATGTGGGGAAGCTCAGTGAGGGTGTGATAGGATCATCGGTGTTTTTACACCCCCTGCCATGCGCCATTGGCGGCTTGCGGGGTTTAAATGTAAATGTAAACCTGCGGCCTTCTGGGCGCACGCGATCTTTTAAGGCCTTCAGCGCGGCTTTTTGTCACTTCCTGAAAGGGATGACCTCACTTAATTAAATTTGCTTCCCAATCTTAATTATTTCAATCTTCATTAATTAGAACAAAGGTGAAACGCAACTAAAGGGTGGCCTTATGGTTTCTAATGCGGCTTTTCTTATGCGTCCGAATCGAAAATTTGGCCCTCCAATATAAAATGGTTCCCCCACTCAAGGTCCAACTCAACGATTTATTTCAAGATAATTTTCGTAAAATAGTGCGTTATTTGAAAACCTATTTTGTCATCTTGAAAATTCTCGCTTTAATATCTCCTCTGTAAGTAAGTTTCTCTCACGTTTTAAAATTTGTGCAATTGATTTATTTGTGACCCAAATGTTTGAATGCTAAATTGTCACTTTAACATGCTAAATATAAACTCGGTGAGATTTAAATTTATTTTCGCGCTGAAAAAGGATCGCCTAATTAAACTGCGGAGATCGAGTCCATTGCGACGAACGCAACTCGGCATCGTCTTCCAATATCTAAGAAAAGCTCTTTCCCTCCACTTTTCCCGGTCTTCATCAGCCTCAATTGTCCTCGGACCTTAGAGACACACCCCGGACCCCTCTTTGCCCTCCTTTGCATATGGAATTGAGACATTACATTATTCAATGAAACGCCGATTTCCTGGGAAGGAATACCTAATTCTTCACGCAAAAGGGACCGAGGGAAAGCAGGAGGATTGGGACAGGAAAGAGGGAGAAGAAGGTGGGCGGCGTCCCCAAGGAGATCATGACCACGTGACTTGAGAGCGTGTGTTCCGGATGACCTCCTGCGAACGCCCCTTGCGGCAAGTTAAGCAGCGAAAAAGAATCGGAAATTTCCCTCTAGCACCACTACCACTGAGGGATAGGTAATATAGCTCCTGATTGGAAAACCACATTAAAACTCCTAGAATGCGTTTTTTTTAACCTTAATCACTCACGTGCGACTAACAACTGTCTAAAAGCCGTTTTGAACCTCAACCTCTGCACTACTACGACAGCTACGGAAGGTTCAAGATAGGGAGTGAGGTAGTGCCCGTAGTATTGTGTTACGAGCCAAAGGAAATATTACATTTCAAACCATTTAACCTAGAATTAAGCGATATGGTCAGGCTAATTTATAACATTATGCAATAAAATCTAAATGCCAGGCGTTTTTCTCTTCTGTTTATTTTATTACATCATGGGGGAATTCCTCAAAGTCACTCCTGATACAGTATATTTTAGAATTTTTAAATTTACATTATCTTAGTTCAGAGGAAAATTTGGATTAAGTAACAAGGGGACTGGGTTGAATTATTTTTCAATCTCTGCTAAGTCTAGTGGGATTCTAAACCCCTGCAAGCAAAGGAAGTTTTGAGAGGATAGAAGGCAGGATGAGGAGTGGTGTAGTTTGCCATATTTGAGATACAGTCCCATAAGAGCAAAGTATCTGCTTGAGTGTTGCGCAACGAAACTATAAATAACTCTTTAATTAATTAATTTAATAACTAAGCCAAGAACCAAAGAGACAAAATTAAATAAAAGATACTTAAGTAAAGTCTGCGAAGTATTCAGCCCGAAGACCGGATGGGACCTCATCCCCTCAACCTTTTAGCTACCTAGAGTTATGAGAGGGAAATGAGGCTTACTATTCAAGATGAGGAGTGAGGTAGTTTGACCTTCCTTTTCTTACCATTCCAGAATGCTAAAAGCGGAACACGTTCACGTAAGTAAAGCACAATGACAGAAACATTTTCGTAGCATTCCATGTTGACATACCTCAATCAATGCAATCAATTCAACATCACCCATACATCAGTAGTTTTCAAATATATCGAAAAACAAATTATAATATTACATCCACTGGTATGAGTCTGCAGCCAAATTGGAAGAATAATGAGGCTGGGTAAATACAACAACAATTTTGACCGAGCGCAATAGTAGATATAATCGCAAACTGAAATATTATTTACAAGAATAATGTGATCATAAATACTAGCGACCTAAATTCATCTTGCCTTAGCCAAAAACAATCTCAATTCCATCATCAGATGAATGATTTATGAAGTGTTCTTTACGTTTCCATGTTCGAAAAATTGAGAGTTAAATTAGTAGTGAAAATTCGTACTCAATGAGGGATCTAAGCTATGACAAAGCATTAAGTTTCTCGTGGATAATTATAACATCAATAAAATCCAATTACCGAAGTTTATTTATTTATTTATTACATAGTTTATATTATATTTTAGAATTATTTTATATAGTAGAAGGATTTTTAAAGTATAGTTTCAGTGAATATATTTTGCGTAAAACAGTTATCAGAGGTTTCCCAGAAATATACAAGCTCACGCTGCTACGTTGCGTCAAAACAAAAACATGAAACGTAACCAAGAGTCATTTTCATTAACCGATGAAACTCTCATAACTCCCCGATACCAAAATATCTCACCCCACTTCACCTCGGGCAAACCCTTAATTTCTACCCTCGAGGGTTATAATTCCCATTCACCCCACCATTTTTCTGCAACCCCATTCTTACTCCCCACAGAACCGATCGCTTCCAACCTTTCGATGAGTGATCAATCACTGCATCTAAAGCGAGGACTATTAGACGGGGAGAGGGGATGATGGGAAATTGTGCGGTAGCAAGTAAGGCATCCAAGGGACTCGGAGCATCACATGAAGTATGAATCTCTTAAAAAATTAAGGGGCTTTGATGAAAAAGTGCCCCCTTACGCCTCGAAGGTTTGAGTCGAAGAGACAGCGATTCCACCGCGGGGTCTCCATGTTTTCCTCCGGAGGAAACAATATACCCTGAGTTAGGGGCGAATTTTAGTTGCAAGTCATCATAACAAGCCTTACCCCTTCGCGCCTAATAAAGATTTAGATGGCAACTTTAACGATTTTTTCCAGACGCCGTAGACCTCGAGTCTACATGTTAATGCCATCGGTATGATGTCCCTGAAGAATCGAATGTGATCTTATGTCCACATAAGAAAAGATACTAACCCGCTTGGGATGCGGATTTTGCGAATGCAGTTATGCTTAAAAATCAAGCTAATGCATGATATACTTGGGAAGAAAATACCTGCAGATTCACCGATTTAATTTCGGGCATTCTTCCGTAAGTGGAGCTTCTTCTCAATGCCAGGAACCAATTTTGTGTAAAATAGAATGTCGGAGCAATTTAGCTAAACCAACATTTTGAATGCAAATTGAAAACTAAAGTCTAAAGCGTAACTTATAAAGACTAAGGCCATCAAATTGCGTGCGCGACTGCTCCATTCACATAAAGTACACACTTTCTGAGGAGAGAAATCAACATTTTGAAAATTAATTGGGTAACTGAATGTATTATGTTAAGGTAAAGGCTGGTCTTCAGCATCGTGAAAAGTCACTTAGGGGACTTCAATCGATGTGGAATGGGAGAGAAACGGGGAGAGATGTGTTGTTGATAGATCCGGTCAGTGTGTAAGTGGAGGTTCATCGGAGAGAAATAGCGGCTTAAATTATATTTTGAAAGCTTCAGAGCGAAATTTAGCGTCGTAGTGGTCCTCATCGCTTGTCTTTTACTTACGATTTGACGGGGTCCATATGGAGATTGAAGAATTTGTTAGTTCTTGGAGCTTCGGCGCTTTTTGTACTGTAAAATCCTTACAGTCTTAATAGTCAACCCCTAAGTGTCCTCCTCTTTGCTTGTTTTTAACCTTCCGCTTTCTTACTGTCCAAAGTCTTTGAGATTTGTGTTCTTTTCCTAAAGGGAAATAAAATGTCTAAGTACTCCATCATCTATTTTTTTTAAAGCGATCGGTATTCTCAGTTAGGACTCCCCTCGGTGTTAATTAGCTACTGTGTGCAGCAAGATAAGTGCAAATTTCAAGTGAAGATAAATGCTGTTTCCGAATTGTTTTTAGTCCATTTTCACCGTTCACCATTAATTTGCAAGGATATTAAAATAATAAGTTTGAAAAAGCTCGAATGGCATCACTATGAAATAATTTTTAGTTTTGGTAGGTCTTTCTGCAACTTATTCACCGGGAAACAACGAGATCTTTCAGCTTAATTTGTGTTTTACCATGTTTGTCATTGGAATTCGACCATATGATGATACTCGTTACAATTTAATACCGCGTATTTAGATCATGGCCATTGAATGGTAGACAGCGAATTGTTATCGTTGCCTTTTCTTCGAAGGACACATTGATAAAACCTCGTTTCTTTTTCCAACTTTTTCTGTCCTGCAATTCTCTGAGGTGCTTCAGGAACTGAAATGTTAAACCACGGCTTTAACGCCATTACGTTCCTGCATCGTCTACATTTCGTCATTAGTCTAGGCTACGTCAAAGTGTAACGGATAAGAAGTTAACCCGTGGTATTTTTCTGGGACGCTAATAAAATCCTAAGGTCCTTGCAGTTCTAGGGCGAATAAAACTTTGTTACAACTCGGGCTCTTGTAGTTTCAGAGAAGAAATCTCGTATCCCAAGTTACTGTAAAATCTCTATCCATCCCCACTCCTGCATATTCTTTTCATTCCTTCATCTTGAAGATACTTTTTCGATTCTTTTCCTTGCGCTATTCATCCTGGTTTATCTTAATTCCTCTCTTTCTCCAGATTCCTCTGGTGAAATGGGCACGAAATCACGTGCTTTTATCAACGTTTTTAATCACTTCCTTTCATTCGACGTAATGGAGGGGTGTTGGAGGGAGGACAAGGCCGCCAAAGGTTTGAGGACCATCAAGACTTTACCGAGTTTGAAAGAAGTCGCTATTTTATTTGGATTCACGTCAAATTTTTACGGCAACTGCATTTTACGCTAGTTAACGATGCCATCAGGTTGTTTTCAACGGACAACGGATATTCTTATATTCTAAGTACAGCTTCAATTACTTAATGTCGCGACTGGTGGATTCAGTTCTGCCATCTTTTACATTTTGCTTACTTTTTTTCGCTGAGCTTATTTGAAGTTATCAAATGACTTAGCATTGGGGCTTATGTGTTTTCGATGATATTTGACGTTTTAATTTTCGATGCGGAGAATATGTTGACTCTGGTCTATAATTTCTTGGAAAAGGTTTTATTCTATTACTTCACTCGACGCTGCTTCTTTATCTCAGACTCGTTAAAGATTTTAATAATTTATGAAACTTAAATTTCGTTGAATTTCGCTAATTGAAAGCTGAAATCGATCGACTCTACCTTTTATTGTCTTTAGATCCTGATACATCATAATTTTCGTGTATCCCGTTAACTTTTATTTTCAGGAATTCAAGTCGAATAATTCTTCTTATTGTTAGATTTCTTGCTCTCTCATGACAGGATAATGATCTAAATAAAATGGTCTCTAGTCCAGGTAATAGAGTACAATGAACCCTCCCTATACGATATCAATCCTTTTCACTGACTCCGGATTGCGAATCAAATGACGCTCTGATTGTCGATAGTTCCTTCCAAGTCGTAATTGATTCAAAATCGTTGTGGTAGGTTGCCGTANAATTCCCATTCACCCCACCATTTTTCTGCAACCCCATTCTTACTCCCCACAGAACCGATCGCTTCCAACCTTTCGATGAGTGATCAATCACTGCATCTAAAGCGAGGACTATTAGACGGGGAGAGGGGATGATGGGAAATTGTGCGGTAGCAAGTAAGGCATCCAAGGGACTCGGAGCATCACATGAAGTATGAATCTCTTAAAAAATTAAGGGGCTTTGATGAAAAAGTGCCCCCTTACGCCTCGAAGGTTTGAGTCGAAGAGACAGCGATTCCACCGCGGGGTCTCCATGTTTTCCTCCGGAGGAAACAATATACCCTGAGTTAGGGGCGAATTTTAGTTGCAAGTCATCATAACAAGCCTTACCCCTTCGCGCCTAATAAAGATTTAGATGGCAACTTTAACGATTTTTTCCAGACGCCGTAGACCTCGAGTCTACATGTTAATGCCATCGGTATGATGTCCCTGGAGAATCGAATGTGATCTTATGTCCACATAAGAAAAGATACTAACCCGCTTGGGATGCGGATTTTGCGAATGCAGTTATGCTTAAAAATCAAGCTAATGCATGATATACTTGGGAAGAAAATACCTGCAGATTCACCGATTTAATTTCGGGCATTCTTCCGTAAGTGGAGCTTCTTCTCAATGCCAGGAACCAATTTTGTGTAAAATAGAATGTCGGAGCAATTTAGCTAAACCAACATTTTGAATGCAAATTGAAAACTAAAGTCTAAAGCGTAACTTATAAAGACTAAGGCCATCAAATTGCGTGCGCGACTGCTCCATTCACATAAAATACACACTTTCTGAGGAGAGAAATCAACATTTTGAAAATTAATTGGGTAACTGAATGTATTATGTTAAGGTAAAGGCTGGTCTTCAGCATCGTGAAAAGTCTCTTAGGGGACTTCAATCGATGTGTGGGGAATGGGAGAGATGTGTTGTTGATAGATCCGGTCAGTGTGTAAGTGGAGGTTCATCGGAGAGAAATAGCGGCTTAAATTATATTTTGAAAGCTTCAGAGCGAAATTTAGCGTCGTAGTGGTCCTCATCGCTTGTCTTTTACTTACGATTTGACGGGGTCCATATGGAGATTGAAGAATTTGTTAGTTCTTGGAGCTTCGGCGCTTTTTGTACTGTAAAATCCTTACAGTCTTAATAGTCAACCCCTAAGTGTCCTCCTCTTTGCTTGTTTTTAACCTTCCGCTTTCTTACTGTCCAAAGTCTTTGAGATTTGTGTTCTTTTCCTAAAGGGAAATAAAATGTCTAAGTACTCCATCATCTATTTTTTTAAAGCGATCGGTATTCTCAGTTAGGACTCCCCTCGGCGTTAATTAGCTACTGTGTGCAGCAAGATAAGTGCAAATTTCAAGTGAAGATAAATGCTGTTTCCGAATTGTTTTTAGTCCATTTTCACCGTTCACCATTAATTTGCAAGGATATTAAAATAATAAGTTTGAAAAAGCTCGAATGGCATCACTATGAAATAATTTTTAGTTTTGGTAGGTCTTTCTGCAACTTATTCACCGGGAAACAACGAGATCTTTCAGCTTAATTTGTGTTTTACCATGTTTGTCATTGGAATTCGACCATATGATGATACTCGTTACAATTTAATACCGCGTATTTAGATCATGGCCATTGAATGGTAGACAGCGAATTGTTATCGTTGCCTTTTCTTCGAAGGACACATTGATAAAACCTCGTTTCTTTTTCCAACTTTTTCTGTCCTGCAATTCTCTGAGGTGCTTCAGGAACTGAAATGTTAAACCACGGCTTTAACGCCATTACGTTCCTGCATCGTCTACATTTCGTCATTAGTCTAGGCTACGTCAAAGTGTAACGGATAAGAAGTTAACCCGTGGTATTTTTCTGGGACGCTAATAAAATCCTAAGGTCCTTGCAGTTCTAGGGCGAATAAAACTTTGTTACAACTCGGGCTCTTGTAGTTTCAGAGAAGAAATCTCGTATCCCAAGTTACTGTAAAATCTCTATCCATCCCCACTCCTGCATATTCTTTTCATTCCTTCATCTTGAAGATACTTTTTCGATTCTTTTCCTTGCGCTATTCATCCTGGTTTATCTTAATTCCTCTCTTTCTCCAGATTCCTCTGGTGAAATGGGCACGAAATCACGTGCTTTTATCAACGTTTTTAATCACTTCCTTTCATTCGACGTAATGGAGGGGTGTTGGAGGGAGGACAAGGCCGCCAAAGGTTTGAGGACCATCAAGACTTTACCGAGTTTGAAAGAAGTCGCTATTTTATTTGGATTCACGTCAAATTTTTATGGCAACTGCATTTTACGCTAGTTAACGATGCCATCAGGTTGTTTTCAACGGACAACGGATATTCTCATATTCTAAGTACAACTTCAATTACTTAATGTCGCGACTGGTGGATTCAGTTCTGCCATCTTTTACATTTTGCTTACTTTTTTTCGCTGAGCTTATTTGAAGTTATCAAATGACTTAGCATTGGGGCTTTTGTGTTTTCGATGATATTTGACGTTTTAATTTTCGATGCGGAGAATATGTTGACTCTGGTCTATAATTTCTTGGAAAAGGTTTTATTCTATTACTTCACTCGACGCTGCTTCTTTATCTCAGACTCGTTAAAGATTTTAATATTTTATGAAACTTAAATTTCGTTGAATTTCGCTAATTGAAAGCTGAAATCGATCGACTCTACCTTTTATTGTCTTTAGATCCTGATACATCATAATTTTCGTGTATCCCGTTAACTTTTATTTTCAGGAATTCAAGTCGAATAATTCTTCTTATTGTTAGATTTCTTGCTCTCTCATGACAGGATAATGATCTAAATAAAATGGTCTCTAGCCCAGGTAATAGAGTACAATGAACCCTCCCTATACGATATCAATCCTTTTCACTGACTCCGGATTGCGAATCAAATGACGCTCTGATTGTCGATAGTTCCTTCCAAGTCGTAATTGATTCAAAATCGTTGTGATAGGTTGCATAGATATTTAATAGTTTAATCACTTTATTTGGATATTATATAATAAAGTTAATAATTTATTAGGGTCGGTACTCTATCGGAGTATCTATCTGTCGCAAAGGAACAGACGATTATCTCATAATGGTAAAGCATAATTTCCTATGAACGTTGATAGTAATGTGATTTCATCGTATTGCGAACCCATCGTAAAGCGGTGGTCTACTATACTTTTAAGTATGGTATTCCTGAAAAAGTAATATTTCATGGATGTTTCCCATAGGTACGGATAGGGTGATTATGCATTGGTTCACGTGCTTGAAATCTGGAATTTATTTGCGCGACGTTGGAAAGTTTGAACGACCAATACTAATAATTTTAAGTGTAATATATCTATAATGCCGATTATTACGACTATTAGATATTTAATTCATTTTTCTGCTTTGACTTGTTCCTTATTTCATATAATAAGGAGACTATTTAAAGAAATGAAAGTATGAATCGATAAATATCCTTTGAATATAACCAAAGGCTCTCTCCGATAAGGAATCCGAGTGCTACAAGCGGAATATAGTGCAACGCAAAGACCTCATGAGTAACCATTTTTATTGGATTTAACTAAATGAATGTCAGTATTCAACATTACTCTTACCAGTAGCTTTAAAAATATCTCACGTATGAACAAGATTAAGACGAATATTGAAAGCAAATTTTTTCCGTACCGGGATATAAATGAAAAATCTCAATTCATGTAGGCTATTAATATAGCTGGATCTTTAAACCTCAATAAAAAGGAAACAATATACCCTGAGTTAGGGGCGAATTTTAGTTGCAAGTCATCATAACAAGCCTTACCCCTTCGCGCCTAATAAAGATTTAGATGGCAACTTTAACGATTTTTTCCAGACGCCGTAGACCTCGAGTCTACATGTTAATGCCATCGGTATGATGTCCCTGGAGAATCGAATGTGATCTTATGTCCACATAAGAAAAGATACTAACCCGCTTGGGATGCGGATTTTGCGAATGCAGTTATGCTTAAAAATCAAGCTAATGCATGATATACTTGGGAAGAAAATACCTGCAGATTCACCGATTTAATTTCGGGCATTCTTCCGTAAGTGGAGCTTCTTCTCAATGCCAGGAACCAATTTTGTGTAAAATAGAATGTCGGAGCAATTTAGCTAAACCAACATTTTGAATGCAAATTGAAAACTAAAGTCTAAAGCGTAATTTATAAAGACTAAGGCCATCAAATTGCGTGCGCGACTGCTCCATTCACATAAAGTACACACTTTCTGAGGAGAGAAATCAACATTTTGAAAATTAATTGGGTAACTGAATGTATTATGTTAAGGTAAAGGCTGGTCTTCAGCATCGTGAAAAGTCTCTTAGGGGACTTCAATCGATGTGTGGGGAATGGGAGAGATGTGTTGTTGATAGATCCGGTCAGTGTGTAAGTGGAGGTTCATCGGAGAGAAATAGCGGCTTAAATTATATTTTGAAAGCTTCAGAGCGAAATTTAGCGTCGTAGTGGTCCTCATCGCTTGTCTTTTACTTACGATTTGACGGGGTCCATATGGAGATTGAAGAATTTGTTAGTTCTTGGAGCTTCGGCGCTTTTTGTACTGTAAAATCCGTACAGTCTTAATAGTCAACCCCTAAGTGTCCTCCTCTTTGCTTGTTTTTAACCTTCCGCTTTCTTACTGTCCAAAGTCTTTGAGATTTGTGTTCTTTTCCTAAAGGGAAATAAAATGTCTAAGTACTCCATCATCTATTTTTTTTAAAGCGATCGGTATTCTCAGTTAGGACTCCCCTCGGTGTTAATTAGCTACTGTGTGCAGCAAGATAAGTGCAAATTTCAAGTGAAGATAAATGCTGTTTCCGAATTTTTTTTAGTCCATTTTCACCGTTCACCATTAATTTGCAAGGATATTAAAATAATAAGTTTGAAAAAGCTCGAATGGCATCACTATGAAATAATTTTTACTTTTGGTAGGTTGATACATTAGGTGCAAACAATGTTTGAAAGATTAATTTGTGTTTTACCATGTTTGTCATTGGAATTCGACCATATGATGATACTCGTTACAATTTAATACCGCGTATTTAGATCATGGCCATTGAATGGTAGACAGCGAATTGTTATCGTTGCCTTTTCTTCGAAGGACACATTGATAAAACCTCGTTTCTTTTTCCAACTTTTTCTGTCCTGCAATTCTCTGAGGTGCTTCAGGAACTGAAATGTTAAACCACGGCTTTAACGCCATTACGTTCCTGCATCGTCTACATTTCGTCATTAGTCTAGGCTACGTCAAAGTGTAACGGATAAGAAGTTAACCCGTGGTATTTTTCTGGGACGCTAATAAAATCCTAAGGTCCTTGCAGTTCTAGGGCGAATAAAACTTTGTTACAACTCGGGCTCTTGTAGTTCCAGAGAAGAAATCTCGTATCCCAAGTTACTGTAAAATCTCTATCCATCCCCACTCCTGCATATTCTTTTCATTCCTTCATCTTGAAGATACTTTTTCGATTCTTTTCCTTGCGCTATTCATCCTGGTTTATCTTAATTCCTCTCTTTCTCCAGATTCCTCTGGTGAAATGGGCACGAAATCACGTGCTTTTATCAACGTTTTTAATCACTTCCTTTCATTCGACGTAATGGAGGGGTGTTGGAGGGAGGACAAGGCCGCCAAAGGTTTGAGGACCATCAAGACTTTACCGAGTTTGAAAGAAGTCGCTATTTTATTTGGATTCACGTCAAATTTTTACGGCAACTGCATTTTACGCTAGTTAACGATGCCATCAGGTTGTTTTCAACGGACAACGGATATTCTTATATTCTAAGTACAGCTTCAATTACTTAATGTCGCGACTGGTGGATTCAGTTCTGCCATCTTTTACATTTTGCTTACTTTTTTTCGCTGAGCTTATTTGAAGTTATCAAATGACTTAGCATTGGGGCTTATGTGTTTTCGATGATATTTGACGTTTTAATTTTCGATGCGGAGAATATGTTGACTCTGGTCTATAATTTCTTGGAAAAGGTTTTATTCTATTACTTCACTCGACGCTGCTTCTTTATCTCAGACTCGTTAAAGATTTTAATAATTTATGAAACTTAAATTTCGTTGAATTTCGCTAATTGAAAGCTGAAATCGATCGACTCTACCTTTTATTGTCTTTAGATCCTGATACATCATAATTTTCGTGTATCCCGTTAACTTTTATTTTCAGGAATTCAAGTCGAATAATTCTTCTTATTGTTAGATTTCTTGCTCTCTCATGACAGGATAATGATCTAAATAAAATGGTCTCTAGTCCAGGTAATAGAGTACAATGAACCCTCCCTATACGATATCAATCCTTTTCACTGACTCCGGATTGCGAATCAAATGACGCTCTGATTGTCGATAGTTCCTTCCAAGTCGTAATTGATTCAAAATCGTTGTGGTAGGTTGCATAGATATTTAATAGTTTAATCACTTTATTTGGATATTATATAATAAAGTTAATAATTTATTAGGGTCGGTACTCTATCGGAGTATCTATCTGTCGCAAAGGAACAGACGATTATCTCATAATGGTAAAGCATAATTTCCTATGAACGTTGATAGTAATGTGATTTCATCGTATTGCGAACCCATCGTAAAGCGGTGGTCTACTATACTTTTAAGTATGGTATTCCTGAAAAAGTAATATTTCATGGATGTTTCCCATAGGTACGGATAGGGTGATTATGCATTGGTTCACGTGCTTGAAATCTGGAATTTATTTGCGCGACGTTGGAAAGTTTGAACGACCAATACTAATAATTTTAAGTGTAATATATCTATAATGCCGATTATTACGACTATTAGATATTTAATTCATTTTTCTGCTTTGACTTGTTCCTTATTTCATATAATAAGGAGACTATTTAAAGAAATGAAAGTATGAATCGATAAATATCCTTTGAATATAACCAAAGGCTCTCTCCGATAAGGAATCCGAGTGCTACAAGCGGAATATAGTGCAACGCAAAGACCTCATGAGTAACCATTTTTATTGGATTTAACTAAATGAATGTCAGTATTCAACATTACTCTTACCAGTAGCTTTAAAAATATCTCACGTATGAACAAGATTAAGACGAATATTGAAAGCAAATTTTTTCCATACCGGGATATAAATGAAAAATCTCAATTCATGTAGGCTATTAATATAGCTGGATCTTTAAATCTCAATGAAAAAAAACGTAACAGAAATAGCTAGAAACTAAAAAAACTAGATGAAAGAAAGAGCAAAGATAGGGTAAGAATGATATGAATGTCAGCGATTGAAAAGTAAGGATAAAAGGAGAACGGAGAAGAAGATAAAGATAAAAACTGAAAGAAGATATCAATGGCACGATTGGAAGAACAATGCCCCACTTCAAGGATCTAATCATTTCTTTCGTGATTTATCGGAACAAATTCGTTTTTACTCGCTAGCCTTAACTAAAATGTAGAAATGTGAAGAATTCCATCAATCTCAAAATTATAAATCTCCCAATGTTTACGCGACTCATAATCGCTCCTCATCTCGCACGATTCAGGAAATGTCGATAATATTTCGCGTGAATCTCAATGCTTTCTTTATTTTCCTCGATAATTTACTTCTTATTTCCATCTACGATAACGAATGCACGTATCGGCTTCCGCGTGAATTTAATTTTGCCCTCTTCCTATTTTTCGAGAGCGTTAATTTTCTCCTTCGGAAGATGAAAATCCGTCTTAAATTGAGCTCTCATGCCTCACTCCCGGATACTCTACTAAAGAAATTCTAGCAGCTCGATATACTTACTGAATTATAACGTTTCTCGTTATTATTTATTGAGAGATGAAAGCAATGTTTATTTAACATAATAAGTAGTTAACGTACAATTAAAAGAAAAGTCACCGTTGAGGTCCCTCCGAGCCAAAGTTAGCGCGTCAGGAGGTACCGATTATTATTAAATTAAAATTATTCAAACATAAGAAGGCGATTTACAATATTCGAATGCTGGCAGAAACTACTCACAGCATTCTCAAAAGCTGTCGGAAGGTTTGCAGCCGAATTGGCGGCACTTGGGCTCCCGGATAGCCAAGTGGGCAACGCATTCGACTTCGGCGAAAGGGAACCCGGGTTCGATTCCCGATGGTGGCCTACGTGCGAAATGACCTAAGCTGTCGAAGCACTTTTAACAATACTACTACTGGTGGCACTTATATGTTTATTATAAAGTTATGCCGCAGATAGACGCCGGGTCGGCGACGTTAATTCATTCGACTAAAGCAACATTAAAAAAGTTCTAAAAATACAAATACAATTGTACATACATAAGCATCCCCGCCCATTAGCTACAATATTTTACAAACTTCTCTTTTACGGATTTCATAGTACACAATTCCACAATTACGGTATTCACTAGTACACAATTGAAATTTAAACACACAAAATTTTAAATTTATATTTTAACCCTTCAACCAATGCAAAAGTTATGCACAGTTGACTATTAACTATAATTGTTTCCTCAGAATTTTTACATATACAGAATACTGTACATGATTATGATTTCCCACCAACTACAATAACTTAAAAAAGGTTCTGTTTAGTAATTAAAATCACGCATTTTAAACCGCAATTACCTTGAAATAACGGTGACACAAATTGTCAATATTACTTATCACGTAAGATTTTTCAGGGTTTCTGTTGGGTATTCACGGCTACCATAGCGGCCACGGGGTCCACGAAGCAGTGGCCGTTGAAATGATAAAGGTTGACTAGAATACTTTCGCGATTATAGTAATTTTGAGAAAGAATTAAATCAAAGTAAAAATAATAAAATCAAGAGATGGCTCCTGAAACAGAGAAATTATTAAGACCTAAAATTAAAGACGGACACACTGGAAATTTGCTTCAAGATCATATGAAATTAGAAAGAAAGAAGTCCAGTAAATTCTAAGCTCAGGACATTCTTACATCAGAAGTCCAGTACATCCTAAGTAGAAAAGCCTAAGTCAGGGCATGTTAGTGGTACCGGAAGCTCGTCCAGGAGTTAATAGTTAGGAAATGAGTATATTATGTTATTTAAGTAATTCAAAAGTAGTTGCTTCAGCAACATGACCCTATTATATTTTGCACTGTACGAGTATATATATACTTGTAGAAATGTATTGCTTTTTATGAGGAATATTGGGTACGACGTAATTTTAGTAGAATGCGAAGATGGAATCAGGAACCAAAGTGGATTAGAACCAATCGACCGAGCAAAGAGATTATTTTAAGTGAGAAATGAGTTGTTTTCAGCCAATAATACTTATTGTTAGAAGCGAGACTATTTTCCTAGCGTCCACTATATATATATACGTCCGTCCTCCCATTTTACTCGAAATCCGCTGGGTTGGGTTTCATTCTTTCTGAAGAATCTGACTGCAATTTCGGCGAAACGTTTTAGTATTTTTTACAACGCTGCGAATCCCGCGAGGTCTTATCTATCAATGGAATCAGTACGCGGCCAAAGCCTCAGAATCATGTCTTTCGATTGCTGACATATTATGATGATGAGTCAAATGAATCAGTTTATCCTATTTAGTTTCGATTACTTGTTTCACGAAGATCCTCAGAGCAGGAAATTGCGCTGAGAAATGGGATTGCGGTAATTTTGGCGACATGGAAGTATTTCCCCTCCGATTCATCCATAACTGCGTCTGAATCCATCTCTCCCACGTATACGGAGGGTTTAGGGTTCCTTTTAATCCAATAGGGCAGCCTCACCCACATCTCTGGAAATATAAACCAGGATGATGCGGACAAGTTTTTCATGCAAATGGGTCTGGAATCCATAAACGTCTGGGTGGAAAACCACGGTAAGGGAAGGGTGCCCCCTTTATCTTCGCATCCTTCTTCGGCCCTTTCTTTCCCTTTGCGATGTTTCTTACGCGAGCGATTCGTCTTTTTCTACCTTCCTTCTACGCTCTTCCGGAACGCATAACATCCCTTATCTTTTCCCTTTCATCGACTTCCTCTTTTTCCCTACCGCAATCTCTCAAGTCTCTCGCTCGTTTCCTCTCATGAAGACATTCTTCTCTCCTTCCTCTTTCTTCTTCCCTCGTTTCGTCGCCGATTTTTCTTTTATTTCATCCTCTAACTTTTTATAACAGTTTCGCGCGAATTCTCCCTCATTTCTACGGATTTATTGTAAGAATCGTTTTGAGCCTTTTATAGACGACCTTCTTCGTCGATATTCCTCTATTCTGTCCCCTTCGGTTCTTTTACTTCTCGTTCGCGAGGCTATTTACTCCAGTTTATTTTTCGTGAACGATTCCACTTCCTCAGTTCCGTAAGCCGTCTAATTTATTTCTGCGATGTTTTTTTTTTCATTCCTCGGTGTCTTTTTGGATGGAAAATTTTCAATTTGGATTTAACGAGCTTGATTTATTTTATACATGTCTGTTGATGATGGGGCGAAATTTTTCGCAAATTGAATCGATGAATGGCGAAACTCTATCACGATTATGTATAAGCTATATTAGACAAACAAACAACTATATTATGATTTTTATTATTGCTTGTAAAATTTCAATATGTGAGGTTCCCCCAAATTCAACTTGGCGCGCCGCGTGACTCATCACGGAGTGCTCAAGTTAGAATGAGAAAACAGTTGAAATATAAAATTACTTGGGAAAAAATCTCAAATATTGATGCTTATCTTTCTCTTTTACGTTTGTATGGCATCTAAACTCATCTTTACGCATCAGAGGTCAATCGTGCTTCTCCAGTATTAATTGTCTAATAAGGTCTTCACAAACTGTATGCCGCGTCAAAGCTGTGAATGTACCGTTATTTCTGATCTTTCTTGAAATTTGCATCGCTTACGCCATCCATAATGGAAATTTTGGTCATTATATTGATCAAATATAATTGGGAAAGGTATTGTTCAAATATTTTATCTACTTCATTTTTCTCTTCTTCATTAATTCTTATTCGAACTGTAGCTAGGAGATATATGACACAATGATTTCCGGAATTTGAGACAGCAAGGAAAGCCGCCATACAGGTAAAAAGCTCGAGAAGTTATGGCAGGATAGGTCGTTTCAATTCTTCCTAAAGATTCAGCATTATACAGTTCACGTTTCAGTTTTTCCTTTATGAATTTCTGTTTACTTTGATTGATTTGATTACTTCTTTTTAACACCAAATTAGATTTTCTTCTCATGACTGAGAAGAAAACCTAATTTGGTGTTAAAATGAAAGGAGGATTCTTTCATCATTATATACCCAGCATTGAGAGAAAATTGGCGGAAAAGGATTGGAAAATTAATTTTTTAAAGCTTTTATATTTTTTGGTGTATAAAAATAGCAATATAGCGTTTATGAGATCAGAAATTCCGAAATAAAAATATGAAAACCTTGAAAATACATTTTCGGATGAACTATAATTTTATTTGTGCTATGAAATTAGTGTGAATAAGTAATTCTCGTTTCATTTGGATCTTAACACCAAAATAGTTTTCCTTTTGAGATATATACCAGAAAAGAATCTTTGAAAATAACCGTTATTTCCTCTTGGATGTTACCAGTGAACAAAAATACGTTCTGTTCTCAATGTTGGATCTATAAGTTACTAGTTTCAGTTATAGAGGTTTATAGGAGATAGTTGTCAACTTTAACCTTAGTAGTTTACATACGTTAAAAAGTCAGTAACTAGCAAACGAGCTATAGGTCACATTTACTCTTGTTCTTTTTATATGTGAGAAATTCAATTCCATGCATTGCATGAACGTTCCTAACAAAACATTTCCTTTATAATGAGTAAATGAGAAGATTCGCTATGAATATAACACATCTAAATCGTCCTTTTCCCTGCTTTTATTTGAGGACAAGATAATGGAATACAAGGATTTTTCCAATTTTGAAAGAAATTCCGTTTTCTCCTTCTTTTCGTAATCGGAGATTATTTTATGAAACAATTTATACATAACAAAGCATTTTTTGGTCACTCCCAAGGAAGCGCTTTTTCAAATCAATTATTTATTCTCTCATGAAAGTTGAACTTGTGCTCCCCTTCTAAAGCCCGGAGTCAGTTCTCCCCGTACTTCGTTCCTTAAGCCGATCATATGCGACGTAGAATTCTTCGAAACAGTGTACGAAGAAGATTCCTCGAAGATTTTCAATTTCCTTACGTCCAGAAGTAACTTCAAAGTAAAAGGATTTGTATTAATACTAGGGTTAAATGAGATATTTTGGGCGGAATTTTAGCCTTTAGATTAATTTTTATTTAGTCGGTATTATTATATTTCCTGTAAAGCGGTTATCTTTGAATCGGACAACAAATTTACTTTTCACGTTGTTTTTGGTATCCTATAATCTATCATTATTGAATATTTTAAAGGGAACTATTATTTAGCTAGAAGCCTTTTCAAAAAGTTAAAAAAGATATCTAACTCTCCAAGTGTACTCGTAAATGTAGTTTGTAGAGGAAAGGAGATTTGCAGGCGGAAGAGACTATTTAAATGTACAGCTCCTGCGTTGAAAGAATTGTTCTGGCGTGAGGTTTTGCTTCAGGTCATTTGCAGCTGGTTTAGTGTATCCATTTCTTTCTCACGGATAGTGGTGATTACAGAATTAAGTGACGATGTCTTTTCCCTTTCCATCGGTTTTTCCTGTAAATCTCCTCTGACTCGCTGTAGATCGTTAGGTGTTCGCTGTGCCTTTTCCCTCTATTTCGGATAATTTCAAGTTTTAGTTGCTTAGATTCATTTTAATGCTGTTTGAATTCACGTTAACTTCGTGTCCTGTAAAGTTAGGGTTAGTTTATCTGTAGTGAAGAAAATTGCGTTGAATAATTTTATTCTAAGGCACGTTAGCCTGCTGTAAGTAAGAAGATTCGACGAAATTAGAAGGTAGAAATATTTGAAACATTTCGATGGGATTGCAACAAAAAATTGCGATGCAGTGAAAATCTAAATGGAATGCAAAACGGGTGATAACCATCCGAATGATTATCGTTAATTTTATCTTAAGAATCGACAATATTTGTAAATTGCATCATGCTCTCCAATTCTGCTTACACCTTATATTTAAATTAAGCTTCCTACGCGTCATGAGTATAATAGATAAAATAAACTAAACAATTTTTTTAGGAAATACCCCACAGCGATCGAAACCGTCTGAATAATAACAGGGCAAGTTAGCATTTCCACGTAAATGTCTCCGTCGCGTCTGTTCGCCAACGCTAATTGTAATGGAAGCTAAAGGGTACCGCGTTATATTTGCGCTGATATTACTTGTTAATTTTCTTAAAAATTAAGACATTTTTTAAATACAGTATTTAGTGAAATTTTAAATCTCAATTTCGAAACCTTAGCAAATTTATTTTCTCACAGTTCTCAGTCTCAAGTTTTGTTACTTCGGCTAGGTATTGCTTATATCATGTTGCATTTATCGCTCATTTTCAACGGAATTTGTTAGTCTGGATACACAAATTTTCCAACTTTCAGTTGCGAAGCTAATGTAACATTGACAGTCTTCTTGTATTGGTACCGATATGTCTGATAAATTTCAAGGTAATTACCATATTTATAACTTAATCAACCACATATAGTAAATTAATCGTTGGAGTAAGGCAGTTTAGAGTTTCAGCCGTCGTAAGACCTTTCGCTATAGCATAGTAAGTCCGTTTTTATTTAATGATTCGGAAGTGAAAAATTGCATATAATCATATGGAAACATATATTCCTTCTGGTTTGGAACCTAGGTCTCCCGAAACTGAGAACAATGTAATGTGGACCTTATATCTTGTAGAACTTTTAAAAAGTTCACTGCCAACGTATAGAACAGGGTCGCCTAACCGTATTAGCCGAAAGTCCCACAGCAAGTACCGAAGATTCCTTTGGTGTTTACTGTTGTCATGCACCATCCTGAAATAATGGATGGACAGACTACGGAAATTGTATGTAAGGAGGATGACGTAGCTCGTGTCAGTAGTGATTGCGTCACTGCTGTTGCGTTCTTTTGATTCATTTGAATAACGTCAGTATCGCAAAGAAGCGTGAACGAATGAGACTTTCAGCTTGGAAGTCATGGGTGTCTCCTTTTTTTCTCTTTTCTAAGGCAGGATTTCCACTCCTCGTTCCGGGCGACCCTCTTGCATCTTCATGAATGCAAGGCTTCCATGTCCTCTCCCTCCCAAGAAGAATAATTAATAACAACACGAAAAATTCCCTTCCCCTCCTTTTAATAGATGCCGACATCAGCGCCGCGAACCGAGTGGTGATTAATGACCCAAACTCCTTTCTACTTGTCCTATTCTAGTAAAACTTCGCTCACGGCTTACATTTTTCTCTTCCGGCGACTCATCCACGCTGCCGTTTTTTTCCATTTTTTTGTCTTGTTCTTTGCCGCCGTTTTACTTTTTCGGGCGTCTCTTAGGTGCTTTGCCCGTCATCGTCATCTTTGCCAATCTATGTCTGCTTCTTCTGAAATCTTCTCTGCTCTTATCTCTGCTTCTTCGTGGGTATTTGGCGAATTTTCAGCGCGAAAAACCCACAAAGAAGCATCAATAGGGCAGAGAAAATTTCAGAAGCATACATAGATTTCTTCATAGATATCAGTACTTTTGAATGAAAGGAATTGTTTGTTTATTTTAGTAGTTTTTAAGTCGTTATCATATTAGAATTCGAGAAAAGCCCCAAAAAGCCGTTGTTTGCAAGTAAACTAACCGTTGTCAAATTCCAACATGCGGGGGTTAGTGTTCTGCCTGGTCGGGCTTTGTAAGAATTGTTCTCAATACGTAGTTCAGCAATTACGTTGCTATATTCGGAAGAGACGATAACTGATTAACGGTTAACCCCCACTGGTTGGAATTTTCCAACGGTTAGTTTGCTTGCAACAAACGGGTTTTTGGAGCTTTTCTCAAACTCTAATATCTTATAACAGTCGTGTTCTTATTCCTTGTAGAATCGTTATCATAGTCTGAGTTATCATATCTACCTTATTATTACTTATCTTCTTAATCTATAATGATTATTATCTCTTGTAATTGTTTTTTGACACCATTTTTAAGTTTTATCCGTTCCTCTACCATCAATAATCTTTCTTTCACTTTTTTTGACGCCAATGCAAAAAACCTGGAACTTTAATTTAATCGAGTTTTACAAACGGAAAAAATAACGTATCTGTAATAATAGTTAATTTTTATATTTAATTTGTAATGGTCTTTTATTTATAACTAGTTGTTGTCCGTAACTTCGTCTGCGTCCGGTAGCTTTTATTATAATTGCGAGCAATAAGACGGGTTATCAATATAAATAATGTAAGCTCTAAACAGAAACGAATAAAACAAAATAAACATAAATGCCAAACACAATTTAGCGGAATGAAAGCGCCTTAACGAACTCGACAATCAAATACGTAACAATGCAAACAACAAATCCTAAGCGGTACTCGTTATTCAATGAATGAAAACGTAATTGTTTTATTGTTAAGCTTGAAATATGGCGGAAAACAAAATATCTGAATAAAAAATGTATAATCGACTAAGAAAATAAAACCAGTGTAATGCGATTGGGACTTTTTCTGTTATAAAATGCTTCAATAACACTAAAAAATTTAGAATTGTGTAGTTATTAAAATTAAACGCGTAATATTGTATTTTTACTTACGAGTCAATGCTTTGCAACGGCCTTAGTTAATATGTAGAGTTCTGTGACTCAGAAAGTTACTGGAGAAGAAAAGGAAAGGAATAGAAGTTGCATCTCATCAAAGAAGTGTTTTTATTATTCTAACAAAATTTGCGTACATATTCTCTTGAGTATTTTCTCCCATTCCAGATAAAACCTCATCTTCTGTAGTTCCAAGTAACCTCCATGAGTAAAATATATCATTTTATTGAAGCAATGTTTGAGAAATTATATGGTTAGTTGCTGCTGTTATTCATGCAGATACTCTGTAGTTAATTATGTAATAAGTTGATAAGTCATAGGTAAGTTATAATGCATACCTAAACGGTGCCACGTACTGTTTAATGTGACGGAAACGTATAATTTTCAATTCTATTACGATTTATTACCTACATACCTACGAGTGTTATTTGCAAGGCAGTGGGGTAAAAAACTGTAATAAAAACAACAAAGCACGTGATTGTGTATGCGCACGGTCACGATCTAATGACTGAAAACCTTTAACTATCTTAAAAGACTTACTGACTTAGTTCTATTTCCAAAAACTGGAGTGTTGCATCAGGGATCAAACCGAATCGAACCGCTAATCGAAACCGAAAAAACCGTTAATTTTTTCGGAATGGAAAACGAATTCAAAATTTAAAACACCAGAGTCCAAACCGAAAGTCAAAACAAGTATTTTTCCGCTCCTGTTCTGGGTTTGCATTCCTATCCAGTGTTACAGTAGTTATATTTAATTGACGGTTACTGGCAACTTAGTAATTATCAGTTAAATTTAATACTCATCCTATAATTGTTTCTTTTATAAAAAAGTGTATTTTTTTAAATATAATAAACAAATTCTCTACCTGGGTCGCATATAACGAAAACTTTGCCCAGGGATTATTTTATCGGAGCGAGAAAGTGTTCGAACCGGTGAGACGGTTGCTGCCGTAGCGACACTTGAACCGAATCGAAATTTGGTGTTTTCGTCAAATCGGGACGAAAATAATCACCTCTCGAAGCCTTGGACCCTTTCTTTTGAAATCGCTCAAATTCGCCTCTCCCTGGGTTAGCTGTGAATTTCGCCGCGTCATTTGCATGGGACCTCTTTGTCGAACAAGAGTCGACATCGATAAAAGTATCAAAGGTCGTGAGGCTGCGTGATCGCGCGGATCAAACAGCGTGAGAAAACATCTTATAGTCGAGGTACACTTGGAAGGTGAAAGAGATACACTGGCGGAGATCGCTGTGGAGTAGGACGCCGATTGCATTCCCTTGCGGTTTCCGAGCATCCTTGGATGAGATTCTCCTCGTCCATTTCTCGTTGGCTGAGCCGGGTATCGTTTTTCTCGCGTCGTATTCATTTTCGTTAATTACTCGAAGAGTGGAACATAATGCGGCGCATCTTGGGATATCGATTTCTGCACCGAGCGGTGGATAAAAATTGATTACTCTGATGCCTAGTCTGACGAGTTACCCAGTTAACGAATACTCGTCTGAAGATTTTAATGCGATCTTAAAGCACGGACCACTTTGTAACTTCCACAGCAGATTTTTATTGACTGGTTTCCAAAATGAGTTGACATGAATAGGTAAAAGTGTACGTGAGAGCAAGATCTTCGAACAATAATTTACCAGAAGATGTCAACTCGTTGACGAAATTAGTCGGTAATAATCTGCTGTGCAAATTACGAAATGTTCTTTCCTTTAAGATGCATATGAAATTCCACGAAGTCGCGCATAATCATATTAAGGACCATATTATGTTCGCGATTTACAGTTGACGAAAACAAAATGGATCTGGAAATTATGGCTAATTTAAATCTGTTTGGCAGTATTTTTGTCTGTATTTATGTATATATTGTTTACATTTTAGGAGCTTATAGGAAATTCTTTTCGACTAACGAATGTGACGTGATTTCCGTTGCACGCAAAGACATTTCGTTTCGCGAGCGTATTGTTTTAATTTCAATTTATCTTTCTTTTCCCTCTTGATAAATCTATTGATCGCGAATCAATGCTTGAAGATTGATTTGGATTTGCTCCTAAATTCGGTAAATACACCATTCTATTTAGGAAAGAGACGAGGATGGTATTACACGAAAAGTCTAGGAGCATTCCCGAGGAGAAACGGACGTGAAAAAAGTCTGACAGGACTGGGACCCTGTCGAATGATGAAAACTGGAATACTTCTCTTGTGTACAATAGATTTTGCGAAATCTTACTGCTATGGAAGAATTGTGGAAAAGAATAATTGACTATCAAAATAGAGTTTTTGTTGTTTTTATATAGTGCTACTTCATAATGTCCACGTCTCAACAGACCTTTCGTCTTCTTTTTTTTTAAACCGCCATCCTCTTTGATGTGCTCATCGGATTGCCGTGATATATCGCGGGATTGGCACTATTTTATGGTTTGCTAATTGGTCCCTACATCGACTTTATAACTCAGATACCGTGAATATGTCATTTATATTGCACTCATCAAAGAGCCAGTTTTTTAATACATACAAAATGAATCTGTATAAATCGTCTTTCAGCTATATTTCTGTCATTTACAAGTAAATATATAGAGAGGAATTCGCACAAATTTTGCCACGTAATTAATCAAATTCTGAAAAACAGTCCTTTAGGTAAAAAAAATTCTATACACTTCACAGTTGAAGTTTTTATGAACACATTTAATTGACCGAAAGAAGTTAGAATTAACTGAAGTTATCTAGAAGTAGTGATAGAATAAACGCCTATCAGGACGGCTAATTTGTAGAAAAATAACTCTAAGATATTTCCTACTTCTACTATACTTTAGGGTAAGGTATAACTTTTGGATAAGATTCGTATGTATGGGGTTTCTTCTGTGGCATTACAACTTTCAGTGATACGTATCAATTTCTAGTGCATAAACCCAAGATTTTCCGGATTTGCGATTCGATTCAGATCATTTTCCGATTCTGAATTAATGTCTACGAGCGATTCGTTTGCAGATTCCATTTGAAAGAAAATTCGCAAGACCGTATCTGTAAAACAACTCTCTGTAATAAACATATCACGAAGTTTGGTGGCTCTCACTCCGTTGGAGGGCAACTTGATTTACAAGGAGGCATTTAGAGGACAACTTCTAAATTTTTGCAACTCTCATTCTTTTCCACTCCATAGGAAGGCATGTTTTTGGGAATTTTGCTTAGAAAAATTCGGCCCTTTTTTGATTTATAAGAATTATGCATCGCAGGATTATAGGTAATCGGATTTTATAGATGTTTAGGGAGGAAATAGCTTAAAATGTGGGAAAATCTAGCTATATTTTCTAGGATAAATTCTTGATGTTAGTTGTTAAATCTCACTACTAGAGATTTCCGGAGCGAGAAATTTTCATCATAAGTTTTTAATACCGATTATTAATATCAATTGTGGGGAAATATTATCGAGAAGAAATGATCAGTTGCAATCGTATGTATACCATCATACGGTATGTATGATGTAAAAATGTTCATGGCAGAACTTGGGTCCCAAAATTTTCAGCTGCTCGTCTTCTGTAGCGACATTCACATTTTTTCGGTTTATGGCGTCATTTATAAACGCCGAGTGATAGAAGTTGGTTGCGTTTTGGGGGCAAAGATGCCTGGTGAATAAATGGAATTCAGAGACAATCTTCAATCCTTATTTCAAAATCGTAATTAGGATCTTATTGACAGCCAGATTCTGTAACTTTTAAACACATTAGGTAAAAGATTTGTTACGGTCTGTTGCGATCCCTGAGGATGCTATCATCGATAGCGAAATGCGCATCGGACAGAACTCTGACGGTTTACGGAATATTTCCCAGAGATATTAAATTAGTGAAAACCAGATGGAAGGTATTAGATAAAAAATTAGTGATTTGATTCAACTAAGAGCTCAAAAAAGTCAACCTTTATTGTTCATGGCAAAGATAATAAGAGGGCCACTGAGGTATGAATGCTAAAAATGATATCGATCTTCCTATTCATTGCTATGAAAAGTGTTGTTTATGAGGTAACATTGCGGGACATACGTGGACTTTTTCCACCTCCAGTCTTCTGGTTCAATAAGGTGAGCAAGGGCAAACCACCTCACTCCTCATCTTACCTAATTCCCTCATTCCCTTCTCAGTGCTTTTCGCAGCTGAGACTGGAGAGGTTTAAGCACAAGTTATATTATTCTGTACATACATTGAACTGTTTAAGTTCTTTTATACCTTGAACTTTGTTTGAAACTGAATCTGCAAGGAATCTTCTTTAACCAGTGCATTTTTTCTACTTCGGCCTTCATTTATTCTCACCTTGCACCGAGGGGGTCACCTGTTCATTCAATCGGTCGCCTCGGTAGGAATTCTTTCGTTGTATCTTTCTTTTTCCTTCCGAGTCGATCCACGTGGGACTGGGAAGGGAAGGATGCCTAGTAGTGAGCACGGCTGCCTTGTCTTTGGAAGGGGGGGCGCGTGATGGGGGAAGAAAAATGATCCATTAATCTCGACGGAGGAGTCTCGTCGGCGCCTGGCGTCTCAGGACGGACAAAAGAGGCGGTGGGCGTAGGGGAAGGCTTCCTCTGTGGTTCCCCAGAGGGAGACTGGGATCGGCCGTACCCATGCGGTTGCCATGGGAGACCCAATCTTGCGATTTGCGGTTGATAATGGCGGGAGGGAGAGATGGAGTGTGACCGAGAGAGGGTAAGAATCCACTTTAGAGCTCCTTCCGGTAATGTTGCGAAATCTATTTGAATAAATTCGAGCTCGCGGGGGAAGTGGGCTTTCTTTACGAAGCGTGGGTTGACTCGCTTCTCGTTTCTCTTGTGGGTGTGGAGCGTCTTTTCTTTCATTAGAAGGCCGTACGCATACTTAGCGAGCGCTGTCTTATTTAGTTGCGTGCTGCTCATGCCTCCCGTTGGAGCCACTTTGCTTCCCCTCCTAGATTTGGTGGGATTTGCGGCCGATCAGCGGAAAAATTGTCAAAAACGGTGAAGATTCTTGCGGGAATTTCTGCTAACTTGAAGTGACAGCTATAATTTCGGAATTCCAGAAAAGCTCTATTCCAGAGTGATACTATGCAAGCATAGCGTTGATATAGGAGGAAGTTGAAAATTTTGATGGGTTAATAGATGAATCAGTTTAGCGACTTCTGTTTGCCATTGATTTTATAAAAATGTTTTCAAAAACTTGAGTGCCATACGGACTAATCGATAGCTCTTAGATAATGTAGCGCATTTTATTTCGAAGAAACCAGTATCTGATATTTACTTTTTACTTTATTCGTTCTGCTTTTTTATTTAACCAAAATTTTTATTAATCTCAAATAAATTCCACGATATTTTATTGCAATTCATCAGCTAATTATGTATTCGTGAAATATTAATTATGTCGATTAAAAAATCTTTGCAATTTAGTTGGGCTTGGTTGTCTCAGGGACATTGGAAACTTGACACAATAAAAATATCTGGGGTCCCCGGAAAGCCAAGTGGATTCCGCGTTCACCTTTTGTGAAAGGTTTCATTCCCGGCGGGGGCCTGCATGCGCGAAATAATCTCAACTGTTGAAGCACTTTTTCAAAATCCTTCAGTAAAGGTGTGGAAATAAAAATTTATAACTAACTTTGGCATTTCTCTGCAGCGAAATATTCGGATTCGTTCAAAGATTATTTTAGCGCATTCTTGACTTAATTTTTTACTGTCTACAGGGGTTTTTCCAAATTTTCCGCAGTTTGCCATGTATGTACTTATGTGTAATGTCATTAATGTGATTTTAAATGTACCGGGGCTTATAAGAAGCCTTCGCTGCCACCGTAAATGTCCTACGGAAAACCCAAAATTCACCCTTTGCCCTATCAGTACCTTTACTTACTTCGGAACCGTTTTCAATGTAGAAGCTACATCCACAATGTTCATCCTTTTATGGCTTCAAAGCATTTCGACATTTTCTTTTTAAAGGCTTAGAAATTGTAGGCCAAATCTGGTAGTGTGATCATGGTGGCATTTCATTTCAAAATTCCTCCGTCAGGGTAAGAATTATTTCCATTATCGGTTTTTTGTCATCTAAAAGTAAAGCTAAAAGCGGTCCTGGGTTCAATTCCAGTTGGGGAACAATGTCCAAAATGATCGTAGCTATCAAAGCACTTTTAGCAGTACTGCTACTGTAACTGAAAATTAAATTCGACTAAAAGCTAGCCTGAATTGCATCACCAATTTTTTATGTAGTCAGGGAAAGAGTACTAAATAAGGTAAGAACACGTAGTAACTTCCACAGATATAATAAACTTCTGTGGAAGTTACTAAGTGTTCTTACCTTATTTAGTATGGCTCCCTTCCACAAAGTTGAGCTTGATCATATCAGATTTATTTAACAGGGAAAGAGTGTCGCACCCCTATGTTGAGTTCAACTAAGTATGGAATTCACACGGTTAATCGATTTTGAGGTCCCTGCGCCGAATGTAGGAATCGTTTCCGAATCCGGCTAAATCAAATTAAACTCGACGATCGAAAACCCATCGTGTCCCGAAGGGAAATCAATTTAAATCAGTATTGATAATTCCAAACAAAAATATTCTAATCCCTAATGATGATGGGAAAAGTCTAAAACCATGGCGCTTCTCTAAAATGGCTTCCATCCACGACGAAGCTGTTTCTATGGTGATTGGTATTTGATTGAAGTGGAAGCATTATGAAGACGCTGCGTAGGCGGTGTTACACCAGTGCATGCTAAAGAGGCCTTGTCGTTCCTATGAAATTCAAGAGACTCCTTTTAGGATGGTGGTGATCTTCACTAAAGCGGACTGAGTTTTGTGTGTGCACCAACAACGTCTAACGCCGACACAGCTTTACTTAATCCTGAACCTTTCACGACGTTGCTTTTCCACGAAGGAATTTTTTCTCTGAGATTCTCTTACTCGTTATGTAAATTTACTATGATATTTCTGATTTTAAATCTATTGGCTAACAATAGTAAACTATTTGTAAGAAACGATTTAACTTCGAATCCTCGCGATGCGGCGAAATGGTGCCGCCACTTCATTAAAAAAATTTCAGACACATTAATTATCACGCTAAACTCAACTATGTTTACTATGCATCTAGGACTGAGTATGTGTCATGCAAGCCGCCCTTCGGCCTGGCCGGGAGTGCATACAACATGACTAAGCATTCTTAATCGATTACTTTCGTTTATCATTCGCGGTAAAAATTTATTCCTGAATTGACTAGTTCTGATTTTTTTAATGTAAAATTTGTTCAAATTTCACTGAATTCCTTATATGGAATTCTTGCTACTAGTAAGACTATTAGTAGTTCATATTGCACTAGCAAGTTTAAATACTAAATTTTCATTGAGTACAATCGATTTTACCTAGGGAACTTCAAGGAGATAAATTTCAAGAAACTTCCTTATGAATCTCCTCTAGATTCCTTATGACATGGCGAATCTCATTCAGCGGAATTCATCGTCTCTTAAAGAACATATCAATTAAATTCACGCCTACTTTTTATTTATTTTAGCGGATTGTTAAAGGCATAACCGTAGAATAATATAACTCAAATAACTCCATTGTATAACTTAGAAGCTCCATTTTTACCGTCCATAGCAAATCTTTTGTTACTTTGTTTTACGGTGATGAACCTACCAAGGATTCCCAACTATTGCCTGCACCAGATATTCTTCTCATTGTTACAACCTTTTCGATGTTTGATCGACATTTTTTCAGTTGCGTAATGTCGCGGGTATCTGAAAATACATAACGGAGAGATGGAAAATTACTCTTAGATATTTGAAGCTGTGACATATGAAAGTTTATTTAGCCCCCATGTGTCGAGGACTCTCAAGTCTATTTTGAGACTTCACGAGAACTAAGATCCATACGGAGAAAATCGCGACCTACTCGTAATTACAATCGTCGTTGCGTAGGTCAGTCATTCTGCTCTGCGTCCAATTTCGCAGTGGGTTTGGGTTGTAGTTCGTTCAGTGCCCTCAATTAGTGGTTAATTCCATGATGGCTAATAATATACTCAAGTGAAGTATGTAATTAGCCACCAAGGGATTGACCACAATGTTTTGAATAGCACTTTTGATTCTATGACATTCATTTATATACGTTTTCTCTGTAGTTTTCCCCCCTTTCCCGAATACGTGTCTTAAATAAGGAATTGCTGTCTATGTCTGAAGAGAAAAGAAAACATTCGCGTAATACTTTTAATACAGCTATGTATTTCTTGAATTACTTATAATATCGCGCTTGTTGTTACAAATTGGATGGCTAAATCACTACGTTACAATTTTAATCTCATTAATTGTAACCAAAGGTATAATTTAATTCAGCCCATTTACTGGAGTTAAATGAGATATGGAGACTTTTTCTGAAGCAGCGGTTTCCGTGTAAAAACTGCCTCTAAAATTTGGAATTTTTAGGTTTCAAATCAGGGATGATATTTTGCAAGGAACTACTAATCGGTAAATCTCACTGTGGTCATGTTGAAACTGTTGGAATTTGATTTCTCTACCTTTCTTTACTCTTATGAAGTGTCTTCTTTCTTACTCTGTGTATGACTAAACATATATTAGGGAAACTTTTGTTTACTCTAATACTTCTCGCAAAATTATATTAAAATAATCGTTCCATGGATGTGCAGGTTTTGTCATCGAAGTTTGGGCCACCCAGTAATTTACGAATTGCGGAAATTGAGCTATTACAATAATTGTAATCGACGTCAATTATTGTTGTAACGCTACGTTAATTTCAGTGATCGTTATTCAATCAATCGTTGTTTTATCTTCATTCAAACCGTGGCAATGTCAGTGAAAATACTGTACGTATTGTGTCACTAGAGCATCGAACCAATGTGGTTTTCGTTACGATTTTTGCTCCGGTTCAATGAGAAAAAATTCCGGTATCGAACAATTTTTTTGCTCTGATCATTTAAACATTAAATTTTTCTTCTTCTTTTTCTCATTGTTTTTATCTCTTTTCAATTACATTAGATAAAATTTAACTGTAGAATAAAAGTTGTGATATTAAATAACCGAAGATCATAGTTAAGACTAATTTACATGCCAGGCCTTCATTTCAATTTGTTGTTAGTCGCTGTTATACATATCTAGCGTGGCCTCTGTTTACTTGTTCGTAAAATTTGGATTGATGGAAACTTAAACACCGAACTGTTTCCAGTTTTACATGTTTAAATTTCGCATCTCGGCTTTGGAATTAATGTACAGCTGAGTATATTTCTACATTTTTAAGTTTTTAACTTAGAAACGTTCATACCACTTTAAATAGCTCAGCTATTACCCCATTGGCTGTGGAGGCCAGGGGCAGTATTTCTGGGTTCTCACTGTCCGAAGCCGGCCCTGGCGTTTAGGCCTCTCGCAGCTGCGATTGTCCGTAAACCGCGGTCAACTTGGTTGATACGTCGAGGAGTGGATACATTCGAGGGAATAGGTACAATAATCTCAATTATCCGAGTCCCGATTAACCGGGTCTCTGTATCATCCAAGGAACATATTTGTGGGCTTTCTTTTTTTACTTACACACATATGTACTGGCGCACCACTTGAAATACTTTTGCTGTAACTGCACCCTGCTAGTTCAGCATAGACAAGTTAATATCGGCATCAAAAACAGGTAATAATCGGGAAGGAGAAATATTTTATTTACTAAAGTTGTTACATCAAAGCGATATTTTAATTGTAGATACACGTAAATGCAACGCAAGGCATTAAAATAGCGCGTTTATCTCATAAGTTACGCATGAAAGACGACCCTTCCGTATTATCTGAGTTTCCGGTTATCCGTGTTTGCTCTGTCCACATTAACTCGGAGACTCCGCTGTAATTAGGAAAAATACAGCAATGAATACAGGCGAGATCTGAATGGGATGAATATCCCTGACGTTGGGAAGGAAGGCGTCGTGGGTCTTGAATCGTTACGACAGGTTAGTGACGAGCGGTGGTAGCTAACGCTCGAAGAGGCAATTAGCTCCATTTAGTGCTCTTCCCCTCGCACGCCCGGCGCATCTCCGCACTTAGATTTGAAACGTTAATCATGTCGTAAGGGCCTTGTCCTCCCGCCACTCGTGAGGCGAAGGTCGCACGACCATGGCGTGCCTCACCTTTGGAGCATCTTCACTTCTTTCTCTCCCCGACCCCCTCTTTCTCTCTCGCGCTATTGCGTTCGTATCGCTTTCCAGATTCTTCTTCTGTCGCCGGTTCTTACTCTCATTTGCGCCTCTCGCATCTAATATACCGATATGATTGCGTCTGTCGTTCACTCGGTTGCCTCAGATTGGTTTCTGTAAAGTCTATATCATTAATGTATATGGTTTACGCAGCCCCACTTTCTGCTCTTTTTTAATTACCTGTGGGACTGAATATTTTTCTCTTACTAATTAAATGATGACCTTGATAAGAGCAATATTTTGGTACAGGGTAAAGGAAATTGTATCTTTCATCAACTCCTAGTCTTCTATATGACTATGAATATGCAAAAGGTCCTCTTGTGTTACTCATCCTCATTAAAGGCATTCTCTTTTGTCACTCAACACAAATTAGCTCACTCCTCATCTTGCCTAGTATACCTCATTACTTCTCCAAAACATTTTGTTGCTGACGATGGAGGATACCTCCTTCCGGTTGATGAACTATACTCTTGAGGTTTGCATGTGCCGAAATTTTTTGCTCAAGCCCGATCCCAACCCGCCTCAAATATAGGAAGACATTTTTTTTCTGAAGCCCGAATTTATCTAAATCGGTCAGAAAACGGTCGTTACGGTGCAATTGTGATGAATACCTTTATATAACCCCTGTTGTTCCTTTAGTAACGATAATTATCCTTAAACGATAATTTTAATTCCAAACTAGTTCAGATTTATTGAATTTACAATCATAATTTTTATCTTACTTTTCATCCTCTTCTCTGGATAAATATTTTAGAGCAGAGAAGACTGCAGATTCTCGAAGCATTTCTTAGCATCTTAAAAGGTCCTCCCTCTTTATTTAAAAACAAAATCGCTTTTTGGGAACCAACAGTTCTTTCCTTTCCAAGCTATAATCTGCCAGTTTGACCCTACCCATACTGACCTCTACTCTACACACACTATTGACTTACTCATCAATGCTTTATTGTCAATATTCACTCACACCCGTAGTTCCAAGCATGGATCAAACCTCCCTTAGTGGCGCGATTTGATTGGAGAATAAGGTATTAAAAGCAGATTTATTTCATTTTAATTGCATCAAAAAGAAAAGGTTGCAGATGTTGGAAGAAGAAAGAAATGCAATCGAAAAATAAAAAAGAGGAAACAGAGGCCATGGTCAAGGTTGGGAGCGTCAGGATTTTAGACTACTATTATGTGGAAAGATGTGGCATAGTCAAAGAAGATTGGTGGCTTGAGCATTCGCTTTAAATTTATATTTGACTATTGATGCTTTAATTATACTATACTGTGCAGGTGCTCTGTGTGACTTGTAATTCTCTATGCCAGTCATTTATAATTACGCATTCATCCGACCAGACGCCTTTTTACGCTTGACTGGGAGTGCATTGACCATAGTATATTATATACTCGGTAACTCTTCGTTGAAAAATTTAATCATTAAGGCAACTAATCCTATCACCTGTTTCCCTGTTTTTGTATGACTTAAAAAACTGAGGGACTTGCACCGAATTTTACAGCGCCGGTTTTTGTGGGATTTTCATAACGATTCATATTAACGTAAAGGAATCCAATTGCGAATCTACTTGTCCAGAGGGGATATTTCAAGGAATTATTTTCGAAGGTCGTGCATTCCAAAAGATTAGTTTTATCGGTGTCCCTCTTCACATGTCGTCCCATCTTGGGAAATACAGGTTTTAGTCTTCGGGATGTTCGACGTCTCCAATGCAATTATACAGTTCTCATTATTCCACGCAGTTCCAGGTCATAGTGTGCCTCCTCACATACTCGCTAGACATGGCAACACGGTGTCATTACCGGTCTCCCTTTGCTTTGCAAGTTGTTGCGACACACCGCCAGTTTCCCCACTCCATCCCTCCGTAGCGCCACCGTCTCCGAGAGAGCATCTCCCCCATTATCCTTACTTTTTTATGCCCCTTCCACCCCAACTCCATCTTTTTCTCAGCGGAGGGAACGCGCGATTTGTCCACGGAATGAAAGAGCGCGATTGCGCCGTTGGGATCCTCGCGGACTGAGTCTGCGTGTCGCGTTCCTCCATGGACCCTCCGGAAGTTCCGCCGTTTCCCAACGTACGAGCAATTATCACTTCGGCGATAATGGTCCTCAGTGGAATATTTATTCTTTCCTGTTACGTAAATGGAAAATGAGGCTGACCTTTTTTTAATCGCTCCGTGTTAACCATCCGCGTCTACAAATGCACCCTGTTAAACGCCTTTCGGCAAGTGACTGGGGGTGCGCCTAATATGTACTGCCTAATTTGGAGTGTTTCCGTCGCTCATCATTCACGGAAAAGTGCAATTTTTGACTCGGGTACGTCTAGTTTGAGAGACTACGTTTCGTTTTTACGGTACAGTCACGTTTCCCGTCCCGTCGTATTAGTCAATGAATGAATTTATTCCTTTTTAAATTATTCGCAGCTGTTATAAAATTTTTTAACAAATGAAAGTAGAAACAAAAGAAAAGATTTGGTTTGTGAGAAAAAGTATATCTTTCCTATGACGTATGATAAATTATTTTTTTATCATGCATTCTTTTTATGGCGCCTTATTTATTTGTATGTGTCTTACACCGTTCTTTTCTCCTTTGCAGGTATGGATTGCCTATTACGAAGAAGTGATTTGTTAAGTTTTTCAATCAAAAGGTAATGTAATAAATAATATCTATATTGACACGCGTTTTTTAAGTGTCTGACGTATGAGGCTGATCAACTAGCGAATTTGAAACTTGCGAATTATAGGAATTCACAAGGAACTAAGGAGATATCCCAACCGAAAGTAGAATAGGTATGTACAAATATATCCAATGAAGTCCTAAAAACGGTAAAAAAGTGATGGAGTCGAAACTGCTTCAAAAACCTTAAAACGTTTAAGCCAGAACTACGGCAGAAAATAAAAATTATAACTTTTCTATTTTCCGACGGAGCTCAGGCTCCAGAGTTTTTAGGTTTTTGATGGAATTTTGGGTAATTCGCTCTTTACGGTTTTAAGGAGTTTCATTGTGTCTCTTTTGTACATATCTAGTCCATTTTTGGTTGGGGTTTTGTCTTGGTTGACAATTGCATGGACACAACCGCAAGTCTTGATCTCAATTTTAGGTTTATTTCGATGTTTTTGATGATTTCGTTACAATGCTCGAAAGAGATCGTCTAATTTTAAGGAAAAGATCTTTTATTGCACTAAATTTGAGGATCGCTTTACACCCGTAGTCTTATAAAGATTAAATTGTATAATGCTATAGAATAGAACATTTTATAGTTTATATAGCGAAGTTAGAACATTTTATAGTTTTATATAGCGAAGTTAGGCATGATCGGACCTCATACCCTGGTGATACGCAAGATTCTTTATGCAGAGATGATCTAAAAAGGAAAAGACTGCGAAGAAAAATTTCCTCAACTTCTGATTGACGTATAACAGTTCCACTTTGGGGGAAAATACCAACAGAAGGAGGATGAAGAAAATATAATGCAGAGTAACAATTAAAAAATACAATTAGCCTTGAGATATAGGGAATCTTACCTTAGTTACGGTAAATCTGGTGAAATACCTTTATTGCACTATATAGGGACAGCTTGTAAAGAGTGGATTTGGTAAAGCTGTGTAAATTTAAGAATTATATCATAAATCTTGTAATCATCATAAATTGTTGCATAAAAATCATATTGGAATAATACAATTTAATTATAAACATTCGCGATAGCATTTGTGTAAGTAATAAGCGACATTTTTATAGTTATTGCTAAACGAAATTTTTTTCCGAAGAACCATACCAGAATGCAGACCTCACTTAGAGAATCTGTGACACATAGCTCCTGATCTTATTTTATAATTTTTTGTATTTCACATGTGACGGAATATTTCATAAATTCTTAAATTTCATCGGAAAAACTGTTGTGTATTATTATTAGATCTATATCTACATAAATACCCTGCAAGCCGCCTTCCGGCGTGTGGCAGGGGGTGTAAACACCAAGAGTAGAATTACTTCTTTAATTTATTATTACCGCGTATCGTTCGCGGAAAAAAAGAGTCTCTAAAACGAATTGTCCTCGCGTCTATTTCTCTTATTTTACGCTCACTGTCGGATCGGGCAAAGTAGCAGGGCGGTCGCATAATATCAATTACGTCATCCGAAAATGTATTTCCTCTGAATTTATCTAACAATCGCAGCCTAGCTTCTAATCTCCTTTCTTTCAAGGATTCCCAACCTGCGTCTGTGAGCATCTGCGTTACACTTGCTTCTCTATCGTAGCACTTTTTAACAAAACGTATCGCCTTACGCTGCACTTTCTCGAGTTCGTTTCATCCGCTGGGTCCCATATACTCGCCGCATATTCCAGATGGGGCCTAACTAACGTGAAATAGCATCGCTCTCTAACTTTTTCATCGCATCTACCTACAATACGCTTTATAAAACCGAGCTTTTTAGTTGCTTTACCGCATATTTTTCGAATGTGTGTGCTCCAGTTTAAGTTATTGGTTAGGGTAATTCCAAGATATTCTACTGCTAGATGCTGATAAAGAATAAATTAGCACACTTATACGCTTGTGATTTGTTAATTTATTCTTTATCAGAATGGAAGACTACCACAAAGTTAAGGCCTCTTCATTGGAATTTATTAGATGCTATTATTACTATAAATAATTTAATAATATTGCAATCCATTATAATTATCTAGTTCCATGAGACACGAGTGGGGGAAAAGAGTTTTGTTTATAAGCTAAAAAATCCTTTCGATATTCAGATTTCATAGTATAACAAAAGAGAGATTTTGGAAACATAGTTGTAGCTTTCCTGCAATCTCTTTCACCCTCGGCCAGGTTGTGAAATGAAATGGAGTGGATCCATACGTGGCGATTGTTTTGCGCTGTTCACTAGCAGAGTTCCGTTATGGAGAAATAAGCGTAAGGAAAGCGGATGGGAAGAAAAGAGAGACTTCCGGGTGACACGCTATATGAGGATGGGATGTATTTGGCATGGAATCGATAGGATTGCGTGGACACCAATCCCCTCTCCTCTCTTCCTTCCCTTTCTGTTTCCAACGTGTCCTCGCCGTAACATTTCCATGCGTCTCTTTTAGTGTGTCCTTTTCCTTCAGCACTAATGCCGTGCAAATTTTCCCTCGCCACGGATGTACGGAACCTCGTTGTTGTCCTGAAATATGGATGACGATCGGCTTCCATTGTAAGGAAGTAAAGTCTCAGGGCGTCTCAATCAAAGGGGCTACTACAAGAACTTTGGAGTACCTTTATATAGAAAAACTGACTTAAACTGTTGCTAAATCATATGTTGATTTAGCTTCACTGCGAAATGTGAGTCGTGCATAGTAAGCTCCTTTGTGGTAGCAAATGTTCACGCTGGAACAGTTTGATATTACCGATTACCACGAAGATTAGCTTAGTTTGTGTTTCGTTTGATAAAATGATTGCGGACCGCTCGTGGTAAATAGTAATTACCTATTAAGGAACAAAGGATTTCGAACGAAATCAGAAGTTGTTGATTAAATAAATAATTAAGTGTTAAATTATGATCTAATTTAGGAATAATTCCAGATATTCATCCGCAGAGTTGTTTTTCGTTGTTAAGTAAATATTAAAGAATGTTTTGTTACTAATATTGCATTATTATCAAGCTGAGACGGTTGAAAAGTAAGTAGAAAATCAGTCAAAAGTAAGTCAGCGGAATTTTTTTGCCATTCATCAGACACAGGCTCTGAAGAATTTCATAGTTCATTTGAAAATTTAAAATGAATTTTATATAAGCAGAGATTGGGAACTAAGCTTAATAGATTGGAAATTTTAGGCTACATTAATTTACCAAAAGATAGGAGCTTGATGTATGCATCTTTAAATCATATTCTTTTGAGAGGCTCTTGTGTCTTACAGATTCTCATAATATTTGGCCTAACTCTAACACTGATTCTCATAGCATGTGTTAAAGTGATTTTTTTCATTCTTACCAATTAACATATGGCTAGTGAATTCTTTTACCCATTTCAATTCACCAGGAAAACCCTGATCTACAACGGAGTTGCAATCAGAATTGGTTGTTATGCGGATGATATCGCTGTCTACTTGTGTATTCCACCTCTGTTTTAGTGCTACTCGTTGAATTGTCAATGAAAACCTTAGATAATTATGTCAAAATTAGTCAATTCTTTAACGTGTCTCATTGTGTCTTAAATCAGAGCTTTTTTCTTTATGTGATTTCCAAATCGAATTAATCTAAACACAACTGGCATTTAAATTAAATTAAATTAGGTCTTTATTAAGACGAGATTGAGAGTAAAAGGTCTCTTCTTTCATCTAACCTGTTTATTCTCAGAACACGAAATTGAAATATTATTTTTCCTATCTTTAAGCAAAAACGAACAATTGCCAATTAAATCTAATAATCTAATTTGCCCATGTGAGAAGCAAACATCCGTGATAATGGGTCGCACGGAATCTACAAGCCAAGTTTTATTCTTTTTTTTGGAAACGATTAAAAAAACTATTGATTTTCCGTACAATTTTGAATTTTAAAACAAAGGTATTTAGTAGAGTTAGCACGCGTTCTGTACTTTATCGATTTTAATTCTTTATTTATTAGCGTTAACTGTTAACTTCACTTCTAAGTTTCACCAGATATAGAAAGATTACATTTTTGGGTGTGGTACCCTTGCTCCGAAATTGCTCATAATTTTAGTATAAATAGGCGAGTGATTCAAAATTTGTTATTTTTAAAGATATAAGAACGGTTTTATATAACAAATAAGGTTATCCAAACTTATATTGGAGTATCGTCTCTGATTATATAAGATGTAAAAGCATAAAATTTATTAAAAAATAAATGTTGAAAATGTTAAAACGCCTTCAACTTTCTTGAAGAAGGCATACTGCTCTTCTATCGTCTGCAATGGAAAATGTTTATCGTTAGAGGAGAAGTTAAAGTTGCGTGTAGGACATAATTTGGTTTGAAAATACTGAACTGGATGCCTCTTTAGATTCCTTTTCACCTCCTATGATGTGATATCAAACTAATTCGATGAAAATCCAATTCCAAAATGATTTAAAAAAAAAGGTATCGCTGTCGCCCTGAAAAAATCTTTCATTAGCCCTTCTCTTCTTCATCCCTTTTCGCTCGCATTTAGACTCCACTTTTCGCTTCCCAATTAACCGCCCCATTTTACCAATCTCATCCCCTCCATTTCCCTTTTTTTTAACCCTTCGACCTGTCACCTTACCTGCTCTTTCCACTCATCCTTTTCACATCCACTACTCTTCCTTTATCTTTCCTTTGAGGAGTGACGCCACCGATATGGGTGGCGCGAGAAAAAAAAGAAGAGGGCGGATTCCTTTTTTCCCGCGTGAATGACATGGCGGGCTAGGGTGACAAATGAATGTGCGAGAGGAGGACAATATGGCGTCGCCGCGAAGAGAGTGGCGAATGACTAGGACGGCGGTGCGTGTGCGTTTTGGAGGGAGTAATGACAGCGAGGGATTGGGAGGATGAGTATGGGAGGGTTTGAGGGAAGTATTGCATGTGAAAAGGAGGGAGGGTGAAAGACCCCCGGGAGGAGAAGGGGAGACCCGTGTGGAGGGACGCGCATTAAATAATTGAAAAGACTCGTCCGATGTAATCGGTGTTTCAGTCTTGCATGTCTCAAGACTCGCCCTCTTCTCCCCTTCCTCTTTCCTTCTCTTTCTTTCCTCTCGTTCTCTCAACTCTGTCCTCATTCATATCGTTTTTTCCAAAGGTCTTCTTTCCCCTGTTGCTCAAAACCGAAGTTTCTCCTTGTAATATCGTAATGCCGGATAATCCCCCAACTCTTTGCTCGGCGAGCAAGGCAGCACTTGTCTTTAGCCGCAATTTTCAACATACAGTTAAAGAAGGGTGTTCTACCTGTCGGCCACGGGCCTCATGCGGGTTTTATCCAATTTCCTGCGACTCAGTGTCTAATCATTTCCTGATATATTTTTCACGAGTTTCTATTTCTTAGATTCATCAATATCAAGCCATTTCAACCCGAGAGTTGCATCTCTCCTAACCAAATTGTTCCCAATTCGCTTCTTGCTCTAATAATTTTCAACTTTAACCCTGGCTGAAACTCCTCAACAGTGTGAATGTAGGATAATGATATAATATAAGGAAATTGTGGTCAGAATATACTATATATAGAAGCACTTACCCGCGTACAATTTTATTGTTAAAAAAGTAATTTTTTCTGTTGGCGAAGTACAAGTACCGCAATGTCTTAGCAAAGGCTAGTACGGCTCAGTTGAGAACTTAGACATCCTTGCAATAGATTTGTTAATGGGACAACGACGGACCAGCCGCATGCTGTAAATAAATGACATATAATACAATATATTTAATATATATTGTTGTTTAATGTAACACCAGTGATTTAGGATAATCATACAAACAATAAATAGTTATATAGGACAATTATAAATATAGATCACCTTTAAGACGCCCGGTTTAAAAACTATTATTATTTATGAGCGAATGAATAAACTCTTTACTAAGGCTAGGTCATGCTAAGTTGGCCTCTCTTCCACCTCAATTGTCAATATATAAATTAAATTTAATATTTGAAGTTAAAAGAAAATTCGCAGCAACAACACAAAAAGATTTGGGTTTGTGGGGAAAGAAAAATCTTCTCAACCGAAGATTGAAGACGACAAAGACCCTACTGTAATTATCATCACCAACCGATGCGGTATTTATTATATATTATAATATAACACAGTATAATATAATATAATACAATAGATTTAATATATATTGTTGCATAATATAACACCAGTGATG